>JARQZK010005056.1:740000-757500 GCA_030704885.1 Cynegetis impunctata
AATTCAATTATTTTTTTGTTAACTATTCCATAATTCTACAGGTAGGTTTTTGTATATGGTCGGATTGCATTTTTCTTGAACTGAAATTTGATGTAAGTCATTTGAAATTTTCAAGAAGCGTTATGTGGCGTTAAAGGGATTAAATTTGAAAGTTGATCAATAATAGTTTCCCTTGATATAAAATTTTAAGTATTTTGTGTTTTTTCTTGAATTTACGTAAAACCTAATATTATTTCGATTGTCTAATATTGAAATGTATTACTTTATATACAAAGCACTGTATATACATAGCTTATCATTTTTATTATCTCTATTTCTTCAACTTAACCAACCAGCGCCAGCGGCCCAACAAGGCTACAGAGACCGTATTACGTGTTAAATCAGACTGCCCCGTCAGGCAGCTCTGGGGGCTAAGGCCTGTATTAGGTACAAATGTATTCCGTGTGCAGCAGTCTTTTCATAGTAAATTCTGAAAATGCTCGAATTGAAATTTTTAGCGACATGACATGAAAGGTAAACAAGATGATGATAATAAATATTCATTTTCTATGTCACCTTCTTGCCACATTGAAATTTGACATACAATAATTGAATCATTATTCTGTACTGTAGTCACAGTAGTAATATTTTTATAAGTTATATATTACATAATATATTTGAATTTTATGTGCCGTGAATGGTTCATAATAATATAACAATTCTAATAGGTGTGTCAGAGACAACCATAATATAATCAGAAGGATGAATGTATATATATATATATATATATATATATATATATATATATATATATATATATATATATATACATATATATTAATATATATATATATATATATATATATATATATATATAGATATATATATATATATATATATATACAGGGTTGCGATAAAGTATGGAACCAAGTAAATATCTTTCGAACGAAAAGGAGAATATTTATGAAAGTTTGCAAGTTAGTCCAATGGCGCAAAATGCATCTGATGTGTGATTGTTTGTTGATAATATACTTTCGGTTGTACCGGAAATAGACCCTAAGTCGCTTATTTTGAATGGGATACCCTATATATTATCACATTTTTGGATTCTACTTAATATTCTAGGCAGATTCTATGCATCATGTCCTATACCTAAGTCTAAGCGTTTTTGACATATTTAGGTTTTTATGTCAAAAACGACGCTTGCAAGCCCTAATATAATTATCAGTTGTTCCTATAAGTAAGCCTTTTTTACTTACTTTGGGTTAAATTCCTTGTTGAAAAGGGCCTACTTTAATAGATTTTGTATAATATTTGGATAACTAGTCATACAGGGTGTGCAAAAAATAAGATCTAAAATGAGATTGAGAAAACTGACAAAAATCAATTCAACTTCTTTTGAGTTTTTTACATTACCGTAAAAAACGTTCAGATAAACAAATTGATGTTGTGTGTATGCATATGTAGTAAGTGATAAACGAGTATAACGATGATTTGAAATGTCAAATACGATCGTGGCTATCCTAGATCTAATTGTTTAACGATTGAATGCAAAATTGCCATATGAAAATATCAAATTGGCAATATTTCGAAAACTTCAAATTTTAGGTGAAGATAACCTCATACAAAGTTACCTTCTTTTTGAATGCTTAATACTACAGAATAAAGGAAATGGGGGGTTTCCATTTGAAAAAATTGATTTTTGTCAGTTTTCTCAATATCATTTTAGATCTTATTTTTTGCACACCCTGTATAACTAATTATCCAAATATTATTCAAAATCTATTGAAGTGAGTCCTTTTCAACAAGGAATCTAACCCAAAGTTAGTAAAAAAGGCTTCCTTATAGGAACAATTGATAATTATATTAGGGCTTGCAATCGTCGTTTTTGACATAAAAACCTAAATATGTCAGAAACGCTTAGACTTAGGTATAGGACATAATGCATAAAATGTGCCTAGAATCTTAGGTAGAATCCAAAAATGTAATAATATATAGGGTATCCCATTTAAAATAAGCAACCTAAGGTCCATTTCCGGTACAACCGGAAGTATATTATCAACAAAAATCATACATCAGATGCATTTTGCGCCATTGGACTTACCTGCAAAATTTCATAAATATTCTCTCTTTCTTTCGAAAGATATTTACTTGGTTCCATACTTTATCGCAACCCTGTATATATATATATATATATATATATATATATATATATATATATATATATATATATATATATATATATATATATATATATATATATATATATATATATATATATAAGTAAGAATTACTCGTGTTAACGAAACACGCACCGTGGTTATAAAATTTAGTGAACTAGGATATTTATTTGAAACTAATCAAACAAACCTCCTAGCGGAGCTGGTTATAAGAGTACACGAAGCATCGAAATATCTACATCTACCTTAGACGTTTATTGTTAGAAATGTTAAGTTGTTTATCACAATCGACGGAAATTGATAGACAGAATGTTTCGCCCTTATTGGGGCTCATCAATATCATCCATCCATCGAAAGTGATAACCAAACCAACATTTCAAACGATCTTATAATTTCCTTCTAGTAATTCAATGGCATATAAATATTACACAGCGCCACCAGTCGGAAACAATTGAACCACATCTTTCAGACAGACGAAACATTTCGGCAACGAGAACTCGTACGTCCGGAACACCCGAAAGTGGCTACTATATCTGCTAGGGTAAAGTTGACACATCAATTCGATGTGATTCAACATTTACACACCGCTAGAAGTAGCAATCGCTCCGAATTTTATCGCAATAGCAAATGAATATAAGTAAGAATTATTCGTGTTAACGAAACACGCACCGTGGTTATAAAATTAAGTGAACTAGGACATTTATTTGAAACTAATCAAACAAACCTCCTAGCGGTGCTGGTTATAAGAGTTCACCAAGCTTCGAAATATCTACATCTACCTTAGACGGCAATTGTAAGAAATGTTAATTTGTTCATCACAATCGATGGAAATCCATAGACAGACTGTTTCACCCTTATTGGGGCTCATCAGCATCATCCATAAATCGAAAGTGATAACCAAACCAACATTTCAAACGGTCTTATATTTTCCTTCTAGCATCACAATGGCATATGAGTATGACACAGCGCCACCAGTCGGAAGCAATTGAACCACATCTTTCAGACAGACGAAAAATTTCGGCAACGATATATATATATATATATATATATATATATATATGTATATATATATATATATATATATATATATATTATATATATATATATATATATATATATATATATATTATATATATTATATATATATATATATATATATATATATATATATATATATTATATATATATATATATATATATATATATATATATATATATATATATATATATATATATATATATATATATATATATGTATATATAACTTTTTGACTTTTTGATAATTATTAGCAATAACAGGCTTGGTGAATCTCAAAAAACTCGATTTTATTAAAAAGGTAACGTTTCGCCACGACATTCGTGGCTTTTTCAAAACTTTTGAAATATTGAAATTTCTTTGACATTTATTGATTTGAAAAAATTTGAATAGTTAAAAAAGACTACTATGTTTCATCAACATTTTTTTTGGCTGTAGCCGTTCTCTGTTATTTTTCACGTGCTATTCAGTCCAATATTAACATTCAAATCTGTTAATATTAGATGGTAAGGGAAACCACAGAAACCTTCACCCACGTAATGTTTGAAATAGGTTCAAATTATTTTGATTTTGAAAAGTCAAAGAATAGGGTACTATTCATATTTTTTCCAAAAATTTTTTATTACGGCTGTGGCCGTCTTCAGTTATTAATTACGTGCTATTTAGTCCAATATCAACAGTCAGGTCTGTTGATATTAGATGGGAAGGGAACCACAGAAACATTCACTTTTTCAAATTTTAGTACCTACAATTCAAATAAACTTTTATTCAATATTTTTCACTTTTCTCGTGTACCTATATTTTTCCAATTTTCCTGATTGACCGCATATAATACAGTATGTTTCTATTATCTATTAGAGTTCTGAGCTGTTTCATTTGGAGATTAAGCATTGTTAGATCTTTTATAATGAGTTAATGCCATTAGTTCAGTTCTTATATTTTCATCATTTCATATGAGGAATTATATATGACATAATTAACCCTTCTACTTTCACGTTTTCATTTCAAAATTTCCGCAATTAATCGTGAAATGTATTTTTTTATTCAACTTCGAAGTAATTTCCCTAATGTTCTGTATTTCAAGCAACTTTTAAATGACGATGCACGAAAACTCTTATCGGCTATTTCGTGAATTGAAACTTTTTTAATTGTGTCAACTTTCCATAAATGATATTAAAACGCAAGGCTTCGCCTGCATAATTCTTGCTCGAAGACACACCCTTGTGAGTATTTTGATGTTTTTTCCTCAGTTCATTTTTACGAGATAATGAAGCCATAAATGGGAAAAATTATTGAATATTCTCTTAAATAATTACATTTCCAAATATTTTGTAATGAATGACCTCTCTTATATTCATTTCAAAAAATTCTATTTCCGGAGAAGATCTGAAGAAAAATTTTCAAATGTGAAATAATAAAATCGTAAAATATCAATGAATTGGAATTAAATGGGCGAAAACAAAACTACTAATAGGTGCGAAAAAATTTAGTTAAATAAACTGAGTTTCGGAAAGTACAGTTAATTCAATAAACATGGGTTATTGATGAACAATATGACAAAAATATTTAAAACATAGGGGAGACCGGTGTCAATTGTAACAGGTGTCGAAAGTAACATGACCGATAATAGTGACATCTCTATGAATTTTAGTGAAACACGAGTGACAAATAGAGCAGAGAGCTATTCGGTAGTATGTAATTGAGTTAGTTTGACCGTTATGATAACGCCGGCCGTTTAGTAGACGAATGTTTATGAAACGCTGTGAAAGTGAATATCCGCGGTGCCACAAATTTTTTTTTAAAGCTTGAATTCTTCATAGTGACTATATTTCAAGGTGAGGGTTGGCTTTATTATAGTTTCAGCTTTATTTATCAGTGGCTATTTGTTTACTGCTTCACATAAAAAATATAGAAATGTAATCAACATAATTCAAGGTTGTAAGGTGTCGATTGTAACACGTGCTAGGGTGTCGATTGTAACGTGTTACAATTGACACCTGTATTTACTTTTCTGATGAAATATTTTTTCACAGCTCACGCTGAAAAATGGTAAAACCCTATTATTACCTAAAATTATTTATGAAGAAGCAGCTAAAAAAGTGATTGATGATAATCAATCAGTTAGAAAAATCGCTAAAGAGTATGAAATGTGCCATGTTTCATTAAACCGTTTCGTGAATGCTCTCAATTGAAGGACAAAATACGAAGAAAAACTCAACAGTAAAACGCAAAATTGGCCAAGATGACACAAAAAAAAACTGGAACGTCAACTAATGAAAAGAGACGTAAAAGAGTGAAAGCGATGAAGAATTAGACCGTGCAAAATTACTCCTCCGATTCTTCAGATGATGACACTATATGTTTGATGTGTTCTGAACCCTATTCAATGAGCACAGAAGATTGGTTGCAATGTAGGATGTGCAAAAAATGGGCACATTTACATTGCACGGACAAATGTTTGCACAAACTATAATCTGATTCTGAAGGATAATGAAATCATTATATTCTTATTCTTTAAGTTTTCATTATATTATTTTTCTTTTAGTTTTTTGTATATTCTCATTAATTTTTATGCAATACTATTTTTATAACTCTGTGTAAAAAATAAATTAATTTTTGAAACTTGCTTGAATATACCCTATCCATGATTGTTACAATTGACAATTCTTTAAGTTTTCATTATATTATTTTTCTTTTAGTTTTCTGTATATTCTTATTAATTTTTATGCAATACTATTTTTATAACTCTGTGTAAAAAATAAATTTATTTTTGAAACTTTCTTGAATATACCCTATCCATGATTGTTACAATTGACACCACACTTGTTACAATTGACACCAAGTCGGAGTCAGTTGTAACAGTTGTCGAAGAATCCTGAAAAATCCATTAACTTGCTAACATCATTTTTGTGAGTTTTAATTTCTGAAGGAAATAACCAATTTAGTACATAATCTTATAGAAGTGAAATCATCTTTTCAAAAAGTAAGATTAATTTAAAAAAATTATTAAGTAAATTTTGTTACAATTGACACCGGTCAAGAGTACGGCGCCATCGATGTAGCGTTGGACGAAACATTACCAACGTCAAATATTGGACATAAAAGAAATTTCGGTGTAAACCAATAACACATGTCTTGATGAAACCTCCAAATAGTGGTCTATAATTCAGTCAGTATCATAAATCTCAGAAATTACGGCACCATCCACTATAGAAAATTCTTCAAAACTTCAAAAGGATCGAAAGTTCACTTATAATCGAGTAAGCAACACTGATAGATCTGATAGAATATGTTTTTCTCTGAGTTGGAAGATTGTTTAACAAATTTCAATTAAAAAATAACTTCTCATATTCAAATACCTATATGAAAATATGACATTCGATAATTTCTATAATATTCAGTTTCAAACTGATAGTAATATCTCAGTATTTCCTGTATTTTAAACATCGTGAAATAATATATAATTTGTAATGTAATTATTTGAGTAACGAAGTCTGCGCTCCAAGATTCGTTCAGTTCATCATAAATGTAATTTCTACCGATTCTCTGTTACTTCAGCTCATGTGTACTTTGCCAATTAGAGGTGACAAGGTGAAACCATAAAAATTTTGTTTTTGACTTGAATACTAGTTGATTAATCAAGTTTGTTATTTCTAGAAATATCGATGATGTATATATACAGGGCCGGCCAGAGCCCTGGGGCCCGGCACGGCCAAATGTAAAATTCCTTTCTGTACATGTTATCTGCTCAACTCAAAAAAGTTAGTCTTGGTTTTCCAGTTCACTAAGTATTAATTCAATTTTAGCCATGAATAAAGTCGCAACTGTGAGTAAGCGAATTAATCAAGCTATCAAGCATTTTAGTAATGTTTTGTTATTAGTGTAACAAAACTGGAAACAGCTGGAACACGACCGCGGCTGACACACAACTACTGAAAGACGATCAATTTTTGGAAGCGTTCAAAAATTGTACAATGTTTTTGGCTCTAACCGCCAAAGATGAAAAATCCTCATATAATACTAAGCTCTCTTCATTCAATGTATGAAACTCGCTGGTCAGCCAGAGTAGATAGCGTCAACCCAGTTGCTGAACATCTGCCAGGGAGCGTGAAGGCCCTTGATGAACTAAGTTAAATTTAACTGCAGAAAATCGTCGAGACATAGATAGGCTGAAAACATAATTCAAAACATTTAACTACCTCCTTCTTGCATCTACTCGGTTCAAGAATTTGAAGTCAATAGACAATGTAATTAGAGTGCTGCTGTGCCGTGAAGGAACGTTGGATGTTGCATCAAAAAACTTGAGTTCTTTGATAGATAATGTGAAGAATCTTCGCTTTGAAGGAGGTCGAATATTTAGTAAAGCTCAGAGAGTGACTGAAAACATTGGTTGGCCCCAGCAACTTCAAGAGGAACAGAAAATAGGAAAGAAATGAAAGAGACCAGCTGGTGAAGACTGCGAGGATAATGCAGAGGACGAGTATAATTATAAGGTTGTCGAGCGTGACGTTTTCAATGTTATCCTGGACAATGTCATTGGAGATATGACTGTATGAAAACTTCTCTGTGTTATGGACCTTTCAAGAAATTGAAAATGATGTCCCTATTGGAAACAAAGCAGCAGATCTAGTTCAGAAGTACCCAATAAGAGATTTAAGAACTGAACTTGCAGATTAACCTGAAGTTAATATATTCAGCCAAATTTTGTGGCTGAAGCCTACCACCATTTGAACTCCTAAACAAAATCAGAATTTTGAATTTGGAAAATTTGTTTTCAAATATTTCAGTAGTATATTTGCAACAGTCCAGTTGCTAGCGCAGAGCGCTCATTTTCTACTCTGAATAGAGTAAAAAACGTGTTACGCTCAACAATGCATCGAGACAGACTGTCAAGCTTGGGTGTTTCAGCAGTGGAGACGGACCTTGCAAGAGAAGCTAACCTAGACATCATCATTGATGAGTTTGCCATGAGGAACGCCAGAAAGGGGACTTTATTGTGAATAAGGATATTTAGGTTATTGTAAAGAAGGATTTTAACCTATGAAAATTGTTAACGTAAACCAAAAAATGACCATGGGTAATTTATAATGTCTATTATGACTATAGAGTAATTCTTTAAAATAATATCATGTATTTATTTGACAATAAATAATTTTTCTTTAACTTCTACAAAAACTCTAAAAAATAAGTTTAGACTTATGCTTACAAAAAAAAGTTTAGAATTAGAGAAACTAAAGTTTGTATCTATTATAAAAAATGATAATTTTCTTGATGCAGCTTATAAGGAAGCCATATTTCAATGTTCTATTCACGTCAATGTTCATGTCAAGGTTAACAGTGATAAATAAAAACAAATCTAAATTATTCTTACAGTTCGTTTTTAATAAGTCCCGACTTGTATATGGTGTACTTATAAACACTTAGTAAGAAATCAGGAAAATAGAGGGCCCGAGATCGCTCAGCCCAGGGGCCCGTGATGGCTCTCGACTCTCGACGGCCCTGTATATATATATATATATATATATATATATATATATATATATATATATATATATATATATATATATATATATATATATGTTCAGAAATATTTCCGTGGTCGGAAGTATTTGAAAAACTTGGTTCTCGGAATGAACCGCGTAAAAGATTTGAAAAATCTCGACGTTTCGGCTCCTTTTGCGAAGCCATCTTCAAGAGAATTAGAAGGAAAATAATTCAGATACGTGGTCTCAATCTGCCTACTCAACGAATCGAATTAGGAGGAATCGGAAACAATACGATTGCGTGGTCTCAACCTGCCTACTCCACCAACCGTACTGCTTTCTGTCAACTCTGAAGTCTCAACCTGCCTACTCTTCAGAGTCAACTGACTGGCCGATCGTCGCGTGGCCGTATTTATAGGGGACTCCATTGACGTAGTTGTTGACGTAGTTATTGACGTAGTATTGACGTCAATGGGGTATTCACGCTCATCAGTGCGGGATGCACTCTGATTGGGTGTGACATGGCGACCACTGAGAAGTGGTTTCCATGCTGATGGAAGTCTGTGACTGTCATCTCTGGTGTTCAAACAATTTGGACGTTTTTCTATTTCCACAGCTTCACGAAAAATTCGGGATTTGAAAGATCGGACGGGAGCAATAGTTCTTGTATTGAGGAAATCGATAATGTGGCCTGTTTGGGTGTGATGTTGGGAAAGGGCGTTGGTGATATCTGAGTGTCTTACTGAAAGTGAATGTTCCTTGGCACGGACCTGAATGCGTCGGTTCGTTTGTCCTATGTAAGAACGAGGACAATTGGAACAGGGAATCTCATAAACACCGTGATTTTCGTTAGGAATTTTATCCTTGACGGATCTGACCAGATGGGAGAGTTTTTGTTGGGTGGTGAATATTGTTTTGATGTTTGTGTTTTTGAGAGATCTTGCGGTCTTATCTGTTACTCTTTTGATGTAAGGAAGGAATAATTTAGGTGTAGATTCACGGTGTTCGTCGTCAGATAGTCGAATAGAGCGGTAGATTAGGGTATTAACTACAGAGTTAAGTTGAGAGGGATGGTGGTGAGACTGGGCGTTCAGATAACGGTTTGTATGGGTGGGTTTACGATAAACTGAATAGGAGAAGCCTTGGGATGGAAGTTTTTTGACCATGACATCGAGGAATGGCAGAGACCCATCGTTTTCCACTTCCATTGTGAATTGGATACTTGGATGTATGCCATTCAAATGATTCAAGAAGTGGAGCAACGAGTCTCCGCCATGGGGCCAGATCGCAAAGACATCGTCTACATAACGTAGCCAGCATGATGGTTTAAGGTCGAATTACGAGAGAGATTGGGTTTCGAAATGTTCCATGAAAATGTTGGCTATGACGGGGGAGAGAGGGGATCCCATTGGGGCTCCATTAATTTGTCTGAAGAAATTGCCTTGAAAGATAAAGTAAGTGTTGGCCATGCAGTGTTTGATCAGGGATAGGTTGTCTGTGGGTATTTGATGTTTCGTGTCTAGGATGGAAAGTGTTTCTTCGATGGGGATATTTGTAAATAAGGAGACAATATCAAAACTAACAAGGAGATCAGTTGGGGTAATATCAATACTTTTGAGGAGTTCTATGAAGTGAAAAGAGTTTTTTACGTATGGAACATTTCGAAACCGAAGCTCTCTCGTCATTCGACCTTAAACCATCATGCTGGCTACGTTATGTAGATGATGTCTTTGCGATCTGGCCCCATGGCGGAGACTCGTTGCTCCACTTCTTGAATCATTTGAATGGCATACATCCAAGTATCCAATTCACAATGGAAGTGGAAAACGATGGGCCTCTGCCATTCCTCGATGTCATAGTCAAAAAACTTCCATTCCAAGACTTCTCCTATTCAGTTTATCGTAAACCCACCCATACAAACCGTTATCTGAACGCCCAGTCTCACCACCATCCCTCTCAACTTAACTCTGTAGTTAATACCCTAATCTACCGCTCCATTCGACTATCTGACGACGAACACCGTGAATCAGAACTCAAAACTTTAAAACATATATTATTACAGAACGGTTACACCACATATCAAATCAACAAGAACATACGCAAACACACAAACATCACCCCACCTCTACCACCTTCCAATCCCATTGACCAAGAATCTACACCTAAATTATTCCTTCCTTACATCAAAGGAGTAACAAATAAGATCGCAAGATCTCTCAAAAACACAAACATCAAAACAATATTCACCGCCCAACAAAAACTCTCCCATCTGGTCAGATCCGTCAAGGATAAAATTCCTAACGAAAATCACGGTGTTTATGAGATTCCCTGTTCCAATTGTCCTCGTTCTTACATAGGACAAACGAACCGACGCATTCAGGTCCGTGCCAAGGAACATTCACTTTCAGTAAGACACTCAGATATCACCAACGCCCTTTCCCAACATCACACCCAAACAGGCCACATTATCGATTTCCCCAATACAAGAACTATTGCTCCCGTCCGATCTTTCAAATCCCGAATGTTTCGTAAAGCTGTAGAAATAGTAAAACGTCCAAATTGTTTGAACACCAGAGATGACAGTCACAGACTCCCATCAGCATGGAAACCACTTCTCAGTGGTCGCCATGTCACACCCAATCAGAGTGCATCCCGCACTGATGAGCGTTAATACCCCATTGACGTCAATACTACGTCAATAACTACGTCAATAACTACGTCAATAACTACGTCAATAACTACGTCAATGGAGTCCCCTGTAAATACGGCCACGCGACGATCGGTCCGTCAGTTGACTCTGAAGAGTAGGCAGGTTGAGACTTCAGAGTTGACAGAAAGCAGTACGGTTGGTGGAGTAGGCAGGTTGAGACCACGCAATCGTATTGTTTCCGATTCCTCCTAATTCGATTTGTGGAGTAGGCAGATTGAGGCCACGTATCTGAATTATTTTCCTTCTAATTCTCCTGAAGATGGCTTCGTAAAAGGAGCCGAAACGTCGAGATTTTTCAAATCTTTTACGCGGTTCATTCCGAGAACCAAGTTTTTCAAATATATATATATATATATATATATATATATATATATATATATATATATATATATATAATCTCTTGATAATTATTAGCAATAACAGGCTGGTTGAATCTTAAAAAACTCGATTTAATTAATAAGTTGACGTTTCATTACGATATTGGTAATTGAAATTTCTTTGACATTTATTGATTCGAAAAATTTTTTTTTAAAAGACAAGGCTGCTTTGTCTTGCTAATTATTTATTATATGCTATTCAGTCTAATATTAACATTCAAAATAGTTATCATTAGATGGTAAGGGAAACCAACCTACGTAATGTTTGAAAATAAAAATAATAGGGTACTATTTATTTAACAACAAAGAAATTAGTCATGGGAAAACATTAAAGATGTGGAGTAGAATTATCGGTATAGTACGTTTATATGGAAGCAGCCGTTGACACGTGTTTCGGACTCTTTGGTCCTCATCAGAACGGCGTAGCTAAGTATTGGATTGAAAATTTGGAGATGAAAATAGTTTGATGAATAAAATCCTCTGTTATGGAAGAAAATCACTTATTTGTGGTTTATTGTTTGAACTCTCCGGTATGGGAGATTTGGTCAAACTTCCATAACAGAGGATTTTATTCATTAAACTATTTTCATCTCCAAATTTTCAATCCAATACTAAGCTACGCCGTTCTGATGAGGACCAAAGAGTCCGAAACACGTGTCAACGGCTGCTTCCATATAAACGTACTATACCGATAATTCTACTCCACATCTTTAATGTTTTCCCATGACTAATTTCTTTGTTGTTAAATAAATAGTACCCTATTATTTTTATTTTCAAACATTACGTAGGTAAAGGTTTCTTTGGTTTCCCTTACCATCTAATGATAACTATTTTGAATGTTAATATTAGACTGAATAGCATATAATAAATAATTAGCAAGACAAAGCAGCCTGGTCTTTTAAAAAAAAATTTTTCGAATCAATAAATGTCAAAGAAATTTCAATTACCAATATCGTAATGAAACGTCAACTTATTAATTAAATCGAGTTTTTTAAGATTCAACCAGCCTGTTATTGCTAATAATTATCAAGAGATTAAAAATAAATCACAGGCAATAACAATTCGAATAAATAATTATATATATATATATATATATATATATATATATATATATATATATATATATATATATATATATATATATATATATATATATATATACATATAATTATTCATTCGAATTGTTGTTGCCTGTGAACTATTTCTACTCTTTTGATAATTATTAGCAATAACAGGCTTGTTGAATCTCAAAAAACTCGATTTTATTAAAAAGTTGACGTTTCGCCACGACATCCGTGGCTTTATCAAAACTTTTGAAAAAATTGAAATTTCTTTGACATTTATGGATTTGAAAAAATTTGAATAGAAAAAGACTACTATGTCTCAATAAAATTTTTTTCGGCTGTGGCCGTTCTTTGTTATTTATTACGTGCTATTCAGTCCAATATTAACATTCAAATCTGTTATTATTAGATGGTAAGGGAAGCCACAGAAACCTTTACCCACGTAATGTTCGAAATAGGTTCAAATTATTTTGATTTTGAAAAGTCAAAGAATAGGGTACTATTTATCTTGTTTTCAAAAATTTCTCATTGCGGCTGTGGCCGTCTTCAGTTATTAATTACGTGCTATTTAGTCCAACAAGGGAGTACAATAGCCGCTATTTTTCTGCTACCTCACCTAAAAAGAATTTTTAGAAAATATGACGCGTTCGGGAGACATTTCTTCCTCAACTAGTGCTACTGTCGAAGCAGACGGTAAATTCAGTATGGTTCTAATTAATATTCAATCAATACGCAGAAAAACGGAGGAATTGTATTTATTTTTGGAGGAGTTAGGGTTTCCCCAAATAGTCGCTATAACAGAACACTGGTTACAAGTTGGTGAACCTGCTTTTATTGAAAAATATTCAACAATTAGCAGATATGACCACAATAATACAGCGCATGGTGGAACTCTGATTTTGTCCTTGGACGACAACTTTTCATCTGTATCCAAATATGATTTTTTACTGGCGGAGACTATATTTGAATTCTCAATAGTACATAACAAAAATATTGATTTGTTCATTGTTTGCATTTATAGAACGCCCACGTCAAATGTACAACTTTTCCTAGACTACCTTCTTAATTTGCTTGACGCATTGCCTATAAAATGTAGGAAAATCGTATGTGGCGATTTTAATATTGACTTTGCTGCTACATGTGCCTCTCGGAGATATTTGGTGAATATTTTAGAATCATTTTGTCTCACTATGCATGTGGATTCGCCAACTCGAATCGCCAAAACTTCTTCTACAATCATAGATTACATTGTTTCCCTTAATGTCGAACACAGGGTAATCAGTACGGACCTCTCGGACCATGAAGTGGTTCTTGCCAGTTTTGTGATTCCACAGACAGCTCCAAAACAAAACTCATCGTCGAATGGGTCGAATTTATTCTCAAAAAAACTTTAATATGTTTTATAATGCATGTCTGTTCACTGATTGGCGTGGTCTATTTGAAGATACCGACTGTAAATTTTTAGACTTCATCAATAAAATGATTAAGTGTTTTGATACAGCATTTCCCCTTCGCAAAATAAAAACTAAGCGTCACAAATCTTGGACAACTAAAGGAATTCGAATTTCATCTAAAAATATGAGATCGCTAATGTATATTGAAAAATTCATAGATAACCCCACTATATTGAATTACATTAACAACTATAGGGCATTATACCGCAAAATCATTAAATCGGCTAAGCACAACTTCTACAATTTTCGCATCTCACAAGCTTCGAACTCTTCCAGAGAAACATGGTCTATAATAAATGACTTAAGAGATAAAACCATAGAGATATTACTGATAGAGGCGACAAGCCATAGGCCGCTCTGTAAGTGGCAACGTCAGTCTCGAATCTCAGTGGGAGCGAAAGAGAGAGACGATCGCAGAGTTTTTCTGTCCTTGTCAAACGTATCGGACGTAAACATAGACAGAAATAACTGTCAGAGTCTAACCTAACCTTCAGATTCTCTCTCTCTCTCACCCGAGCTGACAAGTTTCAGGCTGGCTTGTTGCCTCTATCTGTAATATCTCTATGGATAAAACCCGTTCCTCATGCTATGTTGATCCCAGCCCTGATGAACTGAATAATTACTTCGTGAATGTATGTAAGAATATCAATTCAAATAAAGTTCCGAGTTGTGATGCTCTCTCCTTCCTGCTACCATCTAAAAAGATTATGGACAGTTTCTTCCTGAGACCAGTTGACACACATGAACTGATGCAAACCATAAGCGATATACAAAATAAAGATTCATGTGGAAATGATGGCATATCCATCAAATTATTTTTAAACATACCTGATACTGCCATCAACATTTTAGTCTCGTTGATTAATGAATCTTTTGAAGTTGGTCTCTTTCCCAATTGTCTGAAAACAGCCATTATTATCCCACTCCATAAGGGTGGAGAAAAAACTAAAACTTTTAACCATAGACCTATTGCTTTATTGCCTACCTTATCGAAGATAGTTGAAAGTCTCATGAAATGCCGTCTCTTACCCTTCCTTCTCAAACATAATATTCTTACAGCACAACAGTATGGCTTCTTACCCACAAAATGCACTAATGACGCAATGTTTTCGGTTCTTAATGAAGTATATACATCACTCAATGACAAACTGTTCACAACTTCAGTTTTTTGTGACTTCGCAAAGGCCTTTGATTGTGTTAACCATGCAATTTTAGTACGAAAACTTCAGTTTTATGGCATACGTGGGTCTCCTTTAGAATGGTTTAAATCTTACCTAACTAACAGGCAACAAATAGTACGAGCAAATGGTAAGAATTCAATAAATCTACCAATAGACAGTGGGGTACCTCAGGGCTCGGTTTTAGGACCAATTCTCTTCCTTCTTTTCATCAACGATATTGTGGACTTGAAAATAAGTGGTAGAATTACTTTGTTTGCTGATGACACCAGTGTAACTTGGAGTAACTCTGATATACAAGCCTTACAGTCAATTATAAGTAATGATTTGATGGCTATTAAGACCTGGTCTGATTCAAATGGACTTTGTTTCAACACAGATAAAACTGTAGTTATGTCTTACAGAGGAAGCCTACAACCCGTTACCCTAAACAATAAAACAATTCAAACAGTGAACTCAGTGAAGTTTTTAGGTCTTTATATTGATGAGTCGCTCAAATGGTCTACTCATATAGACATATTAACAAAAAAATTATCTTCTGCATATTTCGCCATTAAAACGGTTTCTAGAAAGCTTTCAATTTCTGCTGCGTTGTCGACATACTTTTCTTTATTCGAATCACACCTTCGTTATGGTTTGCCATATTGGGGTTCATGCAGCCTCTTCCACCTTGAGTCTGTTTTCAGATTGCAAAAGAGAGCAGTTCGTTATATGTTTGATCTGAGCAGAAGGAGACATTGCGAATTCTACTTTAAAAAATTCAAAATTCTAACTCTTCCTTCACTATTCATATTCGAATCCGTCTGTTTGGTTCGCAAACACATTCATAACTTTTCAGAAAGACCAAATCATAGATATCCCACAAGAAATTCAGATACAGATAGTTATTTAATAACGCCCACCTCCGTCTTAACAAAAAACTCCTTTACCTACAATGCCGGAAAGTTATACAATCATCTACCATTGGAGCTAAAATACTTGAGTACGTACAAAAAGTTTCGAAGTTCGACTAAGGCTTTTCTTTTGGAGAGACCATTTTACTCAGTAGCAGAATTTTATTCTGTAACTGAATTTCACAATGTAACATAGACCCTTGAGATCCACATTTAGTAGCAACATATATTAATGTTTTGTTTTTTTTTTGCAATATACAAAATTTTATATCTGTATAATAAGTTTAGTTGACAAATATGTTGATTCTTAACATATGTTTATACATAATTGACTGATAAATGTTTTTCTATTTTGTTCTTCTATTTAATAGATTCTTGTTTTGTTCAACGATTGAAAGAGTGTTTTGTTTGATTAGATATCATTGTTAAATTTTATTTCTAATTTTTTATAGGTATGTGCTTTGTCGACAAAATTTTGTAATTTTATAGGACAATAAAGCTTTTTCTCTCTCTCTCTTATCAAAAGATTATATATATATATATATATATATATATATATATATATATATATATATATATATATATATATATATATATATATATATATATATATATATATATATATATATATATATATATATATATATATATATATATATATATATGTATATATATATATATATATATATATACACTAGCTGACCCAGCAAACGTTGTTCTGCCATTTAAATTATTTTTATCTTTCTATCTAACAATCTATCTATCGTTCTATCTATCTATCTATCTATCTACATATCTATCTATCAATCTATCTGACCCGGCAAACGTTGTTCTGCCATATATAAATTACTTTTATCTATCTATCTGTCTATCTATTCATCTATCTGCCGATGTATCTCTATCTAACTATCTATCTATCATTATATCTATCTATCTATTAATCTATCTGACCCAGCAAACGTTTGAATTATTGAAATGGCTATTAAAAAATATGGGTTGCTGATAGAAGGGTGAAAATTCAGAGTTTTATGTATTTTCTAATGCAACATCATAAAAAAATAAAAATAAAAATTTTGTACAAAAAATTTATAAAAATGTTTGGGGTGGACCACCATACCACTAATCACTTAGGGGTATGAACAATAT
>JARQZK010005056.1:762500-1230000 GCA_030704885.1 Cynegetis impunctata
TATATATATATATATATATATATATATATATATATATATATATATATATATAGGGCTATTCGTGGGAAATGGTAAAATGGGGGCAAAGCAGTATATTCCAGAGGTCAATTATATGGATTTAAAAAATTTGATCTAGCTTTTTTAGTTCTGGAGTTATACAGGAAAAATCGAAAATTTCGAAATTCTTCTTTTGCTTAGCTATATCTTTTATTTTAGAAATTTTTTTCGAAAAAATTGTCACTTTGCCATTGGAACTTTTTGTAGGCTATCCAAATATCTGAATAAAAATTATATACAAGGTATCGTATAAATTGGGCCATCCTCAACTTTTAATTTTCAAATACAGACCTGTATTTTTCATTCCATTTATTTGAATGCCAAGAGTCATGTTTCATATTGTTTTAGAAATTTTATCTGAATTGAAGTGTTCCAGAAATATTGAACTATTACCAGTAAAATTTCAAAATTTTTTTCAATTTCAGCTGTTATTTAAGAAAAATATCATAGAATAAGGTATAGAATGTAATAAAGAAAGGCAAAAGAAGAATTCGGAAATTTTCGATTTTTCCTGTATAACTCTAGAACTGAAGAAGCTAGGTCAGATTATTTTTATTTATATAATTAACCTCCGAAAAACACTAATTTGCCCCCATTCAACCAACCCTCTAGACTCGAATTT
This sequence comes from Cynegetis impunctata, assembly GCA_030704885.1. Taxonomy (NCBI): domain Eukaryota; kingdom Metazoa; phylum Arthropoda; class Insecta; order Coleoptera; family Coccinellidae; genus Cynegetis; species Cynegetis impunctata. The sequence goes on from JARQZK010005056.1 coordinate 763,180, forward strand.
GAATAGCCCTGTGTATATATTATATTATTATATTATACTAGCTGACCAGGCAAACGTTGTTCTGCTATATAAATTATTTTTATCTATTCATCTATCTGCCATTCGCAATGTCTACCTATCTAACTATATATTTATCTATCTAGACAGTTATATATCTTTCTATCTATCTATCATTCTATCTATCTATATATCTATCATTCTATCTATCTATCTATCTGTCTATCTATCTGCATATCTATCTATCAATTTATCTGACCGGGCAAACGTTCTGCCATATAAATTATTTTTATCTTTCTATCTATTCATCTATCTAGTTATCTATCTTTCTATCTATCTATCTATCTATCTATCTATCTTCCTATCTAACTATCTATCTATCAATCTTTCTGACCCGGCAAACTTTGCTTAAATTATTAAAATGGCTATTGAGAAATATGGGTTGTTGATAGAAAGGTAAAAATTTAGAATTGTATGTATTTTTTAAAGCAACATCATAAAAAAATTAAAATAAAAAATTTTGTTCAAAAAATTCATAAAATGTTAATCATTAGGAGTATGAAAAATATATTACGACCTATTCTCAAACTGACTATTGTTATTTTCGAATTCCATCTTGCAGTCCTATTGCGGATGTTTGGATAAAATAAAAAAAATGAAAATCGCGATGCAAAAATAGGGGTTGATCGTAGAAGGGTAAACAATTGAGAGTAATATGAATTTTTTTATTCTGAACAAATCTATTCTATTCATGACGAAATAAAAATGACAATCTTGCCAGAAAAATTGAAGTTTATAATTAACAAATAAAAAATAGCGGTTGATTGTAAAGGGGTGAAAATTTAGGGTTGTATGTATTTTTGAATGTTGTATCATGAAAAAAATAGAACAAAAAATTTTGTCTGAAAAATAAAAATAAAAAATTAAGGGGCGGACCTCCCTTAACATTTAGCGGAATGAAAAAGATTTTGTCGGATTCTCAGACCTAACCGATATGCACACAAAATTTCATGAGAATCGGTCGAGTAATTTCGAAGGAGTTTAACAAATAAAAAGTAGGGGTTGATCTTAGAGAGGTGAAAATTTAGGGTTGTATGTATTTTTGAATTTTGTATCACGAAAAAATAGAACAAAAAATTTTGTCTGGAAAATAAAAAACAAATTTAAAGGGTGGACCACCCTTAATATTTAGGGGGATCAAGAATAGATGTTGGCCGATTCTCAGACCTACCCGATATGCACACAAAATTTCATGAGAATCGGTCAAGCCGTTTCGGAGGAGTATGGTAACTAACATTGTGACACGAGAATTTTATATATTAGATTATACCTATTAATTTTCGACTGCCACAAATAAAATTAGTAATAACTTTATATATAAATTAGTCAATTCAAAATACCTTTGATATATTTGATGCAATCAAGAAAAGGAATCATATCTATATAATACAAATCGGTCTAACGCCTTCTCAAGAAAAGAAAATGAGAGACTTTTTCTTGAACCTAATAATAGTTTCTACAATTCAATCTACTCAAAAATCATAGGTACCTCATTAAGTTTTTCGTTTCAATTTATATCACAAACTATTACGTTGTTTTTGAATATAACCTCATAAACATATGAATTAATGTTCAGAATTTCTTCGTAGTATTAATTCTAAGCATGAATTCATTAATTCAACCAGTTTTACCCATTACCGATTCAACATTACATTTCATCTTTAAAGATCATGGAAACTTTCTGCTATAATCAGCACTTTGGCCATGAATTTTGAGTAATATGCATATTTGATATTTTACATAAAGTGAACAAGGAAAATTCTTTAATAATTTAAAAAATTATCAAACAACTTTCCAAGGAAGCTGGTTATACGTATTCAGCAACGCAAAATCTGCATTCACAATCGAACGGTGAATTATAGAAATTGTCAAGTCACCCCGACTCAAAATCTGCATACAGCTGTTTCGATCTTATTAGATCTCATCAGTGCAGCTTATTTGATATTATTAGTTCCTCTAATTCATAGAATGTTGACCAAAATATTCATTTGTGGAAAGTAATCACTCACAAATAATGCCTAACAAACAATAATTATTATGATGAGAATTTCATTGTTATCTTTATAATTTTTATTGTTATCTTTATAATTGGATAATTTAACTAATATGATACATATTATCTCGAATTAACAACATTGTAATAGGTACATTCAATGTGAAGTTCTTAATACTGTCGTTTTATATGAAAAAATGGAAATTTTCATTTTAAAGCAATTTCTTTATCAGAAAAATAATTTGACACTCAGAAACGAATATGACATTTCGTCCAATACTCAGAGATACTCCATATTCTTTTATAAATATTCAATAAATCAGAATAATTAAATATAATGTTAATGCTACAATTTAATTTGTTAATAATGTAGTATTTATAAGTTGTTGAAATATTAAATATATTAAGGAATAGTGAATTGAAATTCACAAGTTTCAAAATTAATTACCTTAGTGTAAGTATAAATATGACTAATTCATTGTTTACTCATTTTCAAATGAAAATGAAGTAAGTTGATAATTTTCTCCATTTTTTATTATATAGCGATATTTTACATTATTGTGATCTAATATTTTATCAGATGTACATTTATAATGGATATATATATATATATATATATATATATATATATATATATACATCTATTTACAACTCAATATCGAAAGTTGCTGTCGAAGAAGATTGAAAAACTTTAGTACTGACGATTCAATGATTGATCTAGTTAAATACAGTTGTTGCATGTATTATTTACCTTTGTATCAAATGCATTATAGCTTTATCAGTTTATGTAGATTTACACTTCGATATCAATAGAACGCTGGGCAGATACTAACGCTGTATAAATTGTAGCAAGTTTTGGAAGGAGCATTTCGTACTTCTTTAAATATATCAGAGATAAGACTTATTTTTGATAGGTTGCTGAAGTTATTTAAAATGTGATTTTCTTGCTTCGTAATTATTATTATATTCGATTTTGTAAATTTCCATTATCTAGATCGCTAATCAATTTAAATAATTACTTCGAAATTAATATAACCTGTTGAGTCAGTTTTTAAAACATATTTCAAAAGAACCGCTACCTACAAACTCCAAACTTGGTACAATCCTACGGCGATACATTGTTTACTATAAACACAAGTAAATTTGGTTGAAGTTTTTGTGAATCAGTTTTTTGACAAATATACAAAAAAATAAAATTGATTTTTCTCGAAAACGGTACATATTAGCGAATTCAAACAAGAGCACTTTTTTTTGGAAAATGCATTATAGTTTTTGAGTTAAATGTAAAATTTGTGAAAAAAACTGATGACCAAATTCACCCGTAGCCGCTCCCACGTTGAATGCTTCTAATGGCAATGAAAAATGCAGGTAGCGGTTTTTGGAGATATGCTTAAAATACTGACTCAACAGCTTCATCTTCAGAGAGCTCTAGCTCCTAGGAAGAAGTGTTGGATAAAGATAAATTAGACAATATGGACACCAAATCACATCAAGTATCTATAGTTTTCATTTGACACGATAGTTTCTGAACACCCTATATAAATTGAACTCATATAACCTAGCCGATTTGTTTAAAACACTTTTTCAAATCTTAATTCATTCTGTTAGGAGTTTTTTTGTTTGACAATTAAATATATCAGTGGTTTTGAAGATTTAGTAATGAAGTCATGATATAATAATTGATCCCTTATTCATGAGGAAATTAAGTTTCGTAGATAAAATTCCAACTCATTCTGATGAATTTAGAAAGTTAAAACAAAATATTGAAAATTCACAAGTTAATCCAGAAAATTTCAAATTGAACAATCTTAACAAAGCTATGCAAGTAAGTCTTTTCTTGTATTTTGCAGTGTGAAGATGAAAGTGTGCCGATGTTTTATATGCATAGGTACTGCTTATTATTCCTTCAATATTCGGAAGGTAGGTTATTCATATATAAACAAGTTCTTCAAATTGAAAACTTTTTTTATTCATCTAATTGAACGTTTAACATTTTGTCCATTCATTTATCTCAGAATTGAAAATATGTGGTAATATTAATATCGAAGAAAGTTGGTAAATCCAACTATTGTCATTTCGAATAAAAAGTAGGGATGTAATTCATATAATTCCCGGTCTATAGAGTATATACCAAGCAATGAAAACACCTGCATGGCAGCAATATTCTTATATAAACATCTCCTTCCATTCACAAATCAAATTATTTATAGATTGAGGATTATACATTTTCAAGCATAAAAATATTCTGAAAATTAGCATAAAAATTTCAACTCTCATTTATGGACAACGAACATTACTGAAAAAACTGTTGAAAGGACTACTTCAATCCTATAATAATTGCATGATTATGACTTATATTTTTGAGGAGTAAATTAAGATTATTTCGTTGTATTCACTATTCGAAACTTTTTTTTTTTTAATATTTCTACTTCAAGTTTAAAACCATTGAAGATATAATTCAAAATACAGATGATATATCAAATGAATATGTTTCAAAAATATAATTGTCATCAGACTTACAGAATATAAACATTTGAAATATTTGAATAAATTCTGACACCTTCATTAGGTTTGAACCTCTTTTGGAGTGAATAATTTATTGAAAAAAAATCATGTTCGAATAAATTTGATTATTAAAATTGATAATAACTATATATTATATCTTAGGGTGAAGAATATATTGAAAAAAAATTTATGTTCAAATAAATTTTATCAATAAAACTGATAACTACTCTCAAGTTTAATGAATTGTATTCGAAACTGAAGAATATAGTGAAGAAATTTATGTTCTAATAAATTCGACTAATAAAATCGTTGAGTTTGATTTATTTTCATTTGACCAGTGTAAACTATGTGTTATTTATAATGAGTGAAACAGTTTAACAATTATATCTTTGGTGATATCAAAGATTTATGAATTTCAAATGATTCATCATCGGTATTTTAACGCGAGCAGATGACCTAATAATGAGCTTTGCTGTTTAGTCATATCAGTAATAAATGCGGAAAGTTATTAACAGGAATTATTTAATTTATATGAGGGTTATCGATATTTTACTATTACTAAACAATGATAAGCGATGAATATTTATTTAGTTTGGGTCATATAAAAAGAAGAAATATCAGGGCGTTGTCAGTTGCGTTATAAATATGTCTCCTAGAGATTTTTTTGTCGAGATGGTATATTTAACATTTTACTAAACTATTATTTATTTTCGTTGAAGATGTGATAAAAATTTTCTCGACTGATGCATTCAGTAATGACCTTATAAGAATTTCACGAATGAATGAAGCAGATATTTCATCAGGCGTATTTTCACCGAAGATAATATTATTTTTCTATCCAATGTAAACAAATGCGTCTTGGACCTCGATTTTTAATGTTTCTAGTTATCTAGAATATAATAGACTATTGCACTGTATCAAAAGTCAACAGTGGGGCGCGCAGGAGTGGTTTTCAAATCCTATATGTAATACTCTATATATATATATATATATATATATATATATATATATATATATATATATATATATATATATATAGGTATATATAAATATATATATATAATATATATATATATATATATATATATATATATATATATATATATATATATATATATATATATATATATATATGTATTTCTATATAGAGATATTTTTCCTGTTACATATTGGCGTCTCTAGCGGCCCCATCGGAGCAGAGGAATATTATTACTTGGTTTCTAGGGCGTTTGTCGATGCAGGACAAAACCATCTAAATTTGGATATATTGAGTCAAAATTTTTTCAAATCTTCAAGCGTGGGAACTACAAGAGCGGGCATTTTTCAAATTGGTGGCAAAATATGTGAAAATTAATTATGAATAACATATCCAAAACTTTACCTTCTGGGACTTTTTGGAGGGTGTATGGAGATAACTTTCGAGAATTTTTACAACTCCAAGCTTCCTCCGAGTTGAGTTAGAGGATTCAAACATTTTATATTTGGATTAATTTGATGCAAAGGAACTGTTCTTCGCAGGTATCAAGGTTAACCAACGCCATTTTAGTGTTTTCACAATTTCCCATTTTTTTTTCATTGTTTACTGGAAATATGTCATATTAATCCATTGTGTTTCATTTCACGATATTATTTAGTCGAAATATTGAATATATTGTATATATATTTTCAACTGCTTTAAAAGTTTTTGTGAAAGAGAATTTTGCTTTTATCCTTAAACTCTTAAACGGTTTGTTAGTTCTTTCACCGCCCACAATCGAACACTTCGTATAGGAGACAAAGATATTACAACACGAAGAAGAGAGACAGCATCGAAGTTATTATACAACTCCTCCATCAAAATCTCTTCCTCTTTAAAATTCGTGTCTAGACTTCGCTGTCAGCTAGTTAGCTTGGTCTGGTAACAATTCGAGCTTCACCATTCGCATCAGATAATCGTTCCACCAGTTCAAGTTTGAAAACCGGCGCGAGAGTGTCTGTTTAATAAATCTGTTTTGTATCCGTACAATGTGATCCTATCCATTGACCATGAAACGAGAACTCACGTTTCTATTACCGCTGTTATTGAATGTTTCAATTATTCAGGGAAGTACATACGAGAAATGTTGCAAACAAGACTATCAATTCGTTAAGAAAGATTCAAAATTTACTTGCGAATATAATCCCAATAAAAGACTACAAACGAATTTCAAGAATAACGATTTCTTAAATAAAAACTCTTCAGGAAATTGTGTCGAGATATTATCCCAAAATGAGATAGCGGTGTTTGAGATCTATAATTCGATTAAAAAGATTTCGAAAAAAGAAATCATCGATGTGATATATTTCCCGAAGTGTTGCCTATTAGGATTTGAATACAATGATATCATTCATTCTTGTACAGAAAGAAGGAATGATAGCCTCAAAGCATTTCTCACTGAAAATTCATTCATCAAAATTGGACTTCCGCATTGCGACGTTATTTCCGATCATATTTTTGATTCTACTGATGATGTGAATATCGACGATAAAGAGCTTGTGTTCGTCAAGACGAAGAAAAGAATTCCGAATGGAAAATATTGTATAGACTCCACATTGAGCGGAAAATATGTGGCAAGAAAATGCGAAGAAAACATTCAAATCTGTGAACAAATTAGATGTATTCGTAAATGTTGTCCTGATGGAGAAAGTTTTATTAATGGATCGAAATGCTATGACACTTTTAAGTATGGGGTAGACCTTCATTTTACAAGCAACATACATGATCCCGATGGTGAGTGGTTTCTGAATATTTATTTCAGTATGTTTAAGTTTTATTTGAAAACTTTGAATTGTTCAAATTGATTCTACAAGAGAGAAAAATTTTATAATTTGTACTAATTGATTTATTGATTTTCAGTGAGAAAATGACTTTTATTTCGACCGACTAGGAAGTTAAAATGAAAACACAACCATTATTGCTTGTCCTTGAAATTCACAACCGAAAGGCCGGCGCCACCTACAAAATTTATTGACCCAAATTTAATTTCTAATAATAAATAATATGAATATGACAAAAATAAGATGCGAAGTTTTGGTTTAACATAAACGACGTAAAATAGTTTAATTTAGCTTTTTGATTACCAGTGAAAGTATGCTAGTAATTGTCGTATCGCAAGAAAATGAAACTTTCAAATTAAAAATTCATTGCTTCTGGTTTATGTTTCGACTGCTACACAAAGTACAAAAGGAAATTGCAAGTTTAAAAATTAAACTGCTCTATAATAACAGATAATGCTTCGATCAGAGCTATTTTAGCTCCTACATATATATATATATATATATATATATATATATATATATATATATTATATATATATATATATATATATATACTATATATATATATTATATATATATATATATATATATATATATATATATATATATATATATATATATATATATATATAGAAGCCGATAATCTATCGGACGATAGTTTTTAGTATGTGAACTAACAACAACGCTTTCAGCCTGAGTGATCCAGAACTTCACCTTCAGTCTAGTATAATGAGAGTTATTCTGCATTGTTATCACGTTTATTTCATGGACAAAACTGAGCAAAAAGGTCGAATTAGCTGTTTATTGTTTCAATACTTTGTTAGTGGCCATAATTACGTTTTTAACATTCACCCCTTCAACGATGAATGGGAATAACTTACTAATGAAACTTATAGTTAGCCCTACCTCGTTGTTGAATGATATTTGGTTTCATTGATAATAATAACGCTAGTAACACATATCCAGTAGGATTGCAATATTTGTATCAATCATTACTAAAAAGCCTATAGCAAAACTTCTAGAAAAGTATGTAAAATAAACGCATTCAGGTTACTCCTATAATTTTGTGACGCTCAAATGGGGCATAGTGTGCTTCAATACTTTACTAGTGACCATCATTATGTTTTCAACATTCACCGCTTCAACGATGAATGGGAATAACTTACTGATGAACTTATAGGTAGTTCCAGGGCTGGATTCAGGGGAGGGCTACAGCTAGGGTTGCCAACCCCTCCCGTATTGCCCGGGAGACTCCGGTAATAATGGTTATCCTCTCGACTGTCAAATATTAGATGAAAATATAAATTTCAAATTGATTGACAATTTCTTACCTCCCCCTGCCCCCCTAGTCGACTTCTTAAAATTCTCCCGAGTTGGTCCTTTCGAGAGTTCAAAAGAAGGCCCCCACAATAGTGACTTCAAAAAATTTCAAATTTAGATCAGTGAACATTAGTAAACAACTTTTCTTTTAATATTTTTTCGGCGAAAAAAGCTAGGAAGGTTCCGTTCGTTAACGCTAAAATTTAATTTCAAATAACTCTTGTTTCCGATTATATTTATCATTGTTGAATAATGACAGAATTTATTTATTGGAAAACTCGACTAAAAAAAATTTTCCATTTTATTTAGAAAATAATTTGGGGCCTATAGAGCTCCACTTGTTGCCCCGAGGCATACACAAGCCTCTAAATCCGGCATTGGGTAGCCCTACTAGGTGGTTGAATGATAGTTTGTTATCATCAATGATAAAAACTCTAGTAATAAATATCCAGAAGTATCACAATATTCTTATCATTCGATATTAAAAATCATATAGACGAACTTCTGGAGAAGGCGTCTAAGTGTGTAAAATAAACGCATTCAGGTTTTTCCTATAATTTTGTGCCGCTCGAATGGGGCATGGTAATTCCGGTGAGTAACTGTATCCATAATGAATGAAATTCTCACTGCGCCTGGCCTTGATAAATTCAAGAGGAAATACATAACAATGTAATTTATAAGATCCATTTAGTACTACAATCAGATGTATGCAAAAATTAATTGGAGGTTTCTATTTATTATGATACAATACTCTTTAATATTTTGAATTGTATTGCATGGTTAAATAGATGGATGAAAAGCAAAATATGTAAATAAAGTTATATGTGATAACAATTTGCTATTGCTACTCATATTTTCCAAATCCTCTACACAAAAATACCTAGTTTTCATTGGAATAATGACATTTAATAATTAATAAATAAAAAAACTATTCACTGTTGGATGTAAGACTAATTTTCTTTTTAAAATTTCATGAAAACGATATTATTGTGGTAATTACAAATATTGATTTATACCAAAAAGATTTTCTTAACTAAGTTTTGTTCAGTTTTCATCAAAACCATGTGATGATAATTTTTTCAGTTGGATTACTATTCACCAAATGAAATTATTTTCCTTGATATCTTGATGAAAAATTTAAAAGAACGGTACACGCATTGCTCCAAAATCATCAAAAATGCTTGAAATTTCAACATAAATATTGCTGCAGTGAAAGGAATCGCCTCAACTTAATCACATCCCTAACATCAATCAATGTAACATATTTGAGCCCTCTAACTCAATCTGTAGAAGTTATGAAGGTTCGAAAAATAACGAGAAATCAAGAAACTGCTACATAAAAATAGTAGAGGTCAGAAAAAAGAGTTTATTTACAACCATATATGTAATGCTGTCATTACTAACATCATTGAAGGTTGGGAAGTGTCACATTACACACCTCTACTTCCCGCCCTCATTTCCCGCCCTCACTTCCCGCCCTCATTTCCCGCCCTAATTTCATCTATTCTAGAAGAATATTATTTTTTTTTAAAAATAACACATTTTTTCGACAAATTTTATAATACCGATTCAATGGCAAACAATAAAAAACAACAATTAACTAAAATACAACAAACTACTTATTGATATTAATCGTTAAATTTGAATTATTGTAAGCATTTATTGAAATATTTAGGCCTGTACCAGCGCTGGACCCAGTTGTTTCTTTGGGCAACAAATTAATTTCATGTTGAATGACTGAGGTTTGTGAACTACTTGCAATAGCTACAGAAGACATGGCACATTGGGACAGCATAGTGGCAGTTTTCGTTTTATTCTCTATTGAGCCATCCACATAACCTTCTGCCACAGTACTAGATTTCCATCCTCCCAGCCTTTTTAATTGGAGTACACTTGCACCACTGTTGGCAAGTAACGTAGCGGCGGTTCTTCTGATTGCTTGTCCTGTGAAGCCTTTCCAATTCTCTAAATTCAAAAAAGTAGCAATTTTTTGGGGAAAATTAGCTATTGTATTGTGTCCAATTGGTTGATTTCTTGCTATTCCTCCTCTGAGCTGAACAAAAAATCTATCGATTTCTATGTTTTTTCTCAAATTTATGTAGTCTCGAATGATCTTCACCCATACTGAATCAGTAATCAAAAACGATCTATTTGTATGTGTTTTAGAATCTGGAATCTCAACCGAAATTTTTCTTCAAAAAAAGCTACATCCAACATTTTCATTTTCACTAATTCGTCCGTCCGACAAGCTCCAGATACGCCTATTATTAATGCTACCTAAAACAATAAGAAAAAATAATACAATAAAACCAGTATACTTGTATTAGCTCAAACACATTTTTTTTTAAATACTTATATAAAGAATCACAAATAGGTAACTTACTTTTATCGGTAGAAGATTATTTGGAGCTTTATTTAAAAAATCCTCTATATTCCTCTATATTCTTCCTCGAAAATTCGATTTCTTGGGCCTAAAGCCCACATTTTGTCGTTTTAGGAAGGCTAGCAGTTTCCCATGTTTGGAAATATCAGTTTTTTCTTCAATTTCTAGCATCGTTCGTATCATACTGTACATTGCCCACAAAGTAGACGGCTTCTTTTGTCTATTATGTTCTCCAAAATATGCCAGGAGTACACTTTCGGAACCGATATTTTTAACCTTTTTTTCTTCGCACCACTTCCTATATAATGCAATGGCTTTTAGATACCGATGCTTACTTTTCTCTGGCACCAAGCCCTGGACTGCTGCATGAGCAGCCTGTCGTACTTCTGGTGGGGTACAATCCATAAATTCTTCGTCGGAAGACATGTTTTTAAATTTATTATTCGCGAATTTAATATCCGACTTTATTCGACATTTATTGGCTTCATCTGACATTTATTTATATTGGTGACAATTGTATACCCCGTAGTCACGGTAACAATATATCTACTTGATTATTCTAAAAAAACCGCGTTAAATGTAATATTTTAGGTATGTTCATAACGAAACAGAGATTTATTAATTTTGATCGAAATATGATGGTTGTAAATAAAATAGTATACAAACCTCGGTAGGAAGTTTCATTCCTGTCTCGAGATTATAGTTAACCTCGACGCTTTGCGTCTCGGTTAACTAACTAATCTCACGACAGGAATGAATCACTTCCCACCTCGGTGTGTAATATACTATTATACTACAGAAAAAAAAACACTTCCTTGGAATCAAATTAATTTACGAAAAAATTTTCAACCCGTTAACTTAATTTGGTAGGGGTTTGGGTGTGCAAAACAACCGGTGTTTCAGCTCCAGAAGGCTGAATTTCGGATATGTTGTTCATAATTAATTTCTTAATTTTTTGCCACTTGAAGTCAGCGCCGTATTGTTCATCGTGAAGCCAATAAGAGAGTGTTGCTTATGGAAAGACTCACTTGAGTTTTCTCAGTGTTTAGTTTCAGAAAACTTTTCCTGAAATATTTCTCCATTTTTTCGAGAGTTTGGATGCTGTTCCTCTTCACCTCCGCCTCATCTTTTCCTGAAACTCCACACGATGTATCATTTGCAAAAAGAAGTTAAGAACCCGACTTTATTAAATAGTTAACGTTTTGTCACGAAATTTGGGTTTTAAAACTCAAATGAACTGTTATTGCTGAAAATGATTCAAATATATATATATATATATATATATATATATATATATATATATATATATATATATATATATATATATATCTATATATATATATATATATATATATATATATATATATATATATATATATATATATATATATATATATATATATATTATATATATATATATATTCATATATATATATATATATATATATATATATATATATATATATATATATATTATGACGCAGAAATAATTACGTCTCTTTTATTTTTATTCACTATGATTAGAACGATATTCAGGAAAACGGACCGAACAAAACATAAACATAAATAGGCCAATGCCATAAACATGATCTCACTTATAATCCAAATAATTCTGTGTTAGTTATAAACGCATGGCAGAAAACAATAATTCTCAATAATAAGTTAGGCATTTATAAGTGTAAATTTACTTGAACAAATTATATCCATCCAACACAAAACCAATAACGTCATTTTCTTTACAACTATTGAATTTATTGATGATTTAGTAGAAATTTGGAAAAGAAACAAAATGGAAAAAAAACAAAACCAAAAAGAAACATAGTAATAGACCAATGTGACAATCTCACATATCATTCAGAACGACTGTGGTGATTGCATGAGTTTCTTAGTACAATATAACTGGTAATTGGGGAGCCCCATAGTCTAAATACCCTTAACCTCATATATTATGATATTTCTCAATGACTAGTACTCCGTTTGACTATATATATATATATATATATATATATATATATATATATATATATATATATATATATATATATATATATATATATATATATATATTAGAAAAAAATGTACACTGTAAACGGGACTAGTAGTCTTGACTAAAAGCTAAGATAGGCTCATATATCCGCAAAGTCAACTATGCTCAATTTATATAGGTATACAGGCACGTATCCAGGGGAGGGGCCCGGGGGCCCCCCATCCCGAAATCCCGAAATTTGAAAATTTTTTCCATTCGATATTCTTCACAGAAAAGTCTTCGGTATAGAATTTTCTATTCTTTGAAGTTTGATTTTTTAGTCGACGGAAAGCACGTTTGGTGTCAATCGAACGTATCCTTATATTTTTGAATTATGAAAAGCCTGCCTGCCATGTTCAGTAACACGACTTTTTACATCTCACATGTGGCAGCATTGAACAATATAGTTCAATTGTACGAATCGATTCTGATCAAGATCTAGGGATTTTTAGCTTCTTATGTTGGACTCATCGAACAAAAACAAATGAATCACTGCACGTGAGTGTTATGGGTTTGTGTTCAATCCAAGCAACTTTTTCTATCATAAACCTTCGAGATTTTAAAAAGACAACTTATTTCACCAAATATGAAACGTCGCCAAGGTCAAACAACGATTACATCGTTTTTCCTCGACCGCTTGGCGAAGAAAAAAATCGAGGAAATTACTATTTTAAGGTGTGTGTTCTATTGAAAAATGAGTTCTGATCTAAATTTTGCTATTAACAAGTATTTTTTGTTAGACATTAAAAATGCTGAAACTTCTTTAAAACATCATAGTAGCTGTTTATTGTACACCTTGTACTGCATCTTTTTCTTGCACAATAAACAATAATAGATTAAACGAATTCTGGATACGGGCCTGTAGGTATATATATATATATATATATATATTTATTCGAATTGTTGTTGCCTGTGAACTATTTCTAATCTCTTGATAATTATTAGCAATATAAATTATAAATATTAGACAAAATCTAAACATCTAGAATTTTCAATTTTTCTAGAAAGAAGATATAGTTTAGAACATGTGATCTCCAAAATCACAAGTAATGTCTTTTTAAAGACAACAATCAAATATTTTAAACCTATTTTGTACATTAGGTGGGTGAAGGTTTCTGTGGTTCCCTTCCCATCTAATATCAACGGACCTGTCTGTTGATATTCGACTGAATAGCACGTAATTAATAACTGAAGACGGCCACAGCCGCAATGAGAAATTTTTGAAAAAAAAGATAAATAGTACCCTATTATTATTATTCTTTGACTCTTCAAAATCAAAATAATTTGGACCTATTTCGAACATTACGTGGGTAAAGGTTTCTGTGGTTTCCCTTACCATCTAATAATAACAAATTTAAATGTTAATATTGGACTGAATAGCACGTAATAAATAGCAAAGAACGGCCACAGCCGAAAAAAATTTTAGTGAAACAGTAGTCTGTTTCTATAGAAATTTTTCAAATCAATAAATGTCAAAGAAATTTCAATTTTTTCTCAAAAGTTTTGATAAAGCCACGAATGTCGTGGCGAAACGTCAACTTTTCAATAAAATCAAGTTTTTTAAGATTCAACAAGCCTGTTATTGCTAATAATTATCAAGAGATTATATATATATATATATATATATATATATATATATATATATATATATATATATATATATATATATATATATATATATATATATATATATATATATATATATATATATATATATATATATATATATACATACATATATAAATCCTGTTCTTCATCGCCTTTTTATAATAGTTGCGGTTAAAATGGTTTAAATTTAGACTATATTCATATTTTGAATTAAACAGTTTACTTCAGCTATTTTTATGATTTTGGGTTACTTCCCGTTGCTTGAATTTAAAGATTTGCAGAACTATCCATATGTGTAGATTGATTTGTTTGAACGAAGTTATTTACATAATCATAAAAACCAATCGAATAGTCGAGACTAATAGGTTACGGATGGCTCTGATTGACATGCGTGTAAGAACGATGAATTGATTTATTTCCATTAGATTTAGAAAATAAATTCATTCAGCCTATCGCACTTTACTGAAAAATGTGCTAGTAAAAATAGGTTTGAAAGAATTCATATGAATCACCTCAGGTATATCTAGCAGAAGCTATATGAAAAGAAGATTCAACAAGGGCGTCGCCAAGGAGGGGCAGGTAGGGGCAGTTGCCCCACCCCCCTAGAGATTCATGTACTCAAATGCAAAGAAATCAAAGTCCTAAGTCGGAGTTAAGACTAAATCCGACGCGAGCGTTTGTGGTGTCCATAATTGTAATCTTTTGTCGAATCATTCTCTACATTGATTGGCTATCGTTATAGCCAGCATTGCTATAAACTGTGTTGTAAGGTTATTTTTATTTTTGATAGTCTGTAAAAGTTGAAAAACCTATACTAAAAGTTGTTTGCTTTGATACCCATCAAAAAAAAAAAAATTTTGCAGAAGACGCCAAACATTTAAATAGAAAATTTAATTATTCCTGGTTTGAAACGTACTCTCCATGGTTGGCTTATTCCAGGCTCCAACAAGGGTCATTTTGTATATATTGTACGTTGTTTCCGCCAAATACAAGCACTTTTAAAGGCCCATTGGGATCATTTATCAAAAGGCCCATTTTGTAAGTTCGAAGATGTTCACGAGCAGTGCAAGAAGCACATGAAAACCCACTTCCATAAGGCGGTAATGGAAGCTGTTAAATAATTTCTCGGAAGTGTGCCTGTAGATATGTAACTCAACAAATACTCTCAGGATATTATAGAGAAAACCAGCAAATTATAACATCTACCAATTTCTGCATTACAATTTGCGGGTCGCATGGTTTAGCTCTGAGAGGTT
The DNA here is from genome assembly GCA_030704885.1 of Cynegetis impunctata. Taxonomy (NCBI): domain Eukaryota; kingdom Metazoa; phylum Arthropoda; class Insecta; order Coleoptera; family Coccinellidae; genus Cynegetis; species Cynegetis impunctata. The sequence goes on from JARQZK010005056.1 coordinate 779,124, forward strand.
AACATTATAGGGAAGGTATTCTCGAGGACTTATACAAGCTGCGAATTGACGCTAGAGATTTGGCCATATATTATGAAGAAAGTAAAAGCAACAGAAGCATATAGTGTGTAAGCGGACGAAACAGCTGACATTTCTGGCACTGAACAATTATCGATAGGACTGCGATATTTTGATGAGGAACTGTCAGTTTATTGCTTTTGTCACTTAATATTTAAAATTAAATTTCAATTTCAGTTCAATTTCATCCTTTTCTGTTTCAGTTTCCGTTTCAATTTCCGTTTCCGTTTCAGTTTCCGTTTATCAAGATTAGTCATTTGACTAATCTTGATCGAAAAAAAAAACTGAAACGAAAACTGAAACGGAAACGGAAACTGAAACTGAAACGAAAACGGAAACAGAAAGGGAAACTGAAACTGAAAGCGAAACCTGAAAAAAATTATATGATGCATAATTATGAAACGGAAACTAAAAATTGAAACTCGACAAAAACACTAAACTGAGACTGGAAAGACATTAAATAAAAATAGACTGAAACTAAAAATCTGACAAAATGACTTGAATTGAATCGAAAAAAAACTGAAACTGAGACGGAAACGGAAACTGAAACGGAAACGGAAACTGAAACAGAAACGGATGAAATTGAACTGAAATTGAAATTTAATTTAAAATATTAAGTGACAAAAGCAATAAACTGAAACTGAGACTGAAAAGAAATTGAATAAAAATAAACTGAAACTAAAAAACTGACAATTTTGTCAGTTTTTTAGTTTAGGTTTATTTCTATTAAGATTAGTCATTTGACTAATCTCGATCGAAAAGAAAAAACTGAAACGAAAACTGAAACTGAAACGGAAACGGAAACTGAAACTGAAACGGAAACTGAAACGGAAACTGAAACGGAAACGGAAACGGAAACTGAAACGGAAACTGAAACGGAAACTGAAACGGAAACTGAAACGGAAACTGAAACGGAAACTGAAACGGAAACAGAAACTGATAAAATTGAACTAAAATTGAAATTTAATTTAAAATATTGAGTGAGAAGCAATAAACTGAAGCTGAGACTGAAAAGAAATTGAAGAAAAATAAACTGAAACTAAAAATCTGACAAAATGACTTGAATTGAATAGAAAAAAAAAACTGAAACTGAAACGGAAACTAAAACGGATGAAATTAAACTGAAATTGAAATTTAATTTAAAATATTAAGTGACAAAAGCAATAAGCTGAAACTGAGACTGAAAAGAAATTGAATAAAAATAAACTGAAACTAAAAAACTGACCATTTTGTCAGTTTTTCAGTTTCAGTTTATTTCTATTAAGATTAGTCATTTGACTAATGTCGATCGAAAAGAAAAAACTGAAACGAAAACTGAAACTGAAACGGAAACTGAAACGGACACTGAAACGGAAACTGAAACGGAAACTGAAACTGAAACGGAAACTGAAACGGAAACGGAAACGGAAACTGAAACGGAAACAGAAACTGATAAAATTGAACTGAAATTGAAATTTAATTCAAAATATTGAGTGAGAGAAGCAATAAACTGAAACTGAGACTGAAAAGAAATTGAAGAAAAATAAACTGAAACTAAAAAACTGACAATTTTGTCAGTTTTTTAGTTTCAGTTTATTTTTATCAAGATTAGTCAGTCATTTGACTAATCTTGATCGAAAAAAAACTGAAACGAAAACTGAAACTGAAACGGAAACTGAAACGGAAACGGAAACTGAAACGGAAACTGAAGCGAAACCTAAAAAAAATTATATGATGCATAGTTATGAAACGGAAACTAAAAATTGAAACTCGTCAAAAACATTAAACAGAAACTGAGACTGGAAAGACATTAAATAAAAATAAACTGAAACTAAAAAATCTGACAAAATGACTTGAATTGAATCGAAAAAAAAACTGAAACGGAAACTGAAACGGATGAAATTAAACTGAAATTGAAATTTAATTTAAAATATTAAGTGACAAAAGCAATAAACTGAAACTGAGACTGAAAAGAAATTGACTAAAAATAAACTGAAACTAAAAAACTGACAATTTTCTCAGTTTTTTGATTTCAGTTTATTTCTATTAAGATTGGTCATTTGACTAATCTCGATCGAAAAGAAAAAACTGAAACGAAAACTGAAACTGAAACGAAAACTGAAACTGAAACGGAAACGGAAACTGAAACAGAAACAGAAACAGAAACTGAAACGGAAACGGAAACGGAAACTGAAACGTGAACTGAAACGGAAACTGAAACGGAAACTGAAACGGAAACTGAAACGGAAACTGAAACGGAAACTGAAACGGAAACTGAAACGGAAACTGAAACGGAAACTGAAACTGAAACGGAAACTGAAACTGAAACTGAAACGGAAACTGAAACGAAAATTGAAACGGAAACGGAAACTGAAACGGAAACGGAAACTGAAACCGAAACTGAAATGGAAACGGAAACTGAAACGGAAACTGAAACTGAAACAGAAACGGAAACGGACACTGAAACGGAAACGGAAACTGAAACGGAAGCAGAAACTGATATAATTGAACTAAAATTGAAATTTAATTTAAAATATTAAGTGAGGAAAGCAATAAACTGAAACTGAGACTGAAAAGAAATTGAATAAAAATAAACTGAAACTAAAAAACTGACAATTTTGTCAGTTTTTTGGTTTCAGTTTATTTCTATTTATTCTAAAGTCATTTGACTAATCTCGATCGAAAATAAAAAACTGAAACGAAAACTGAAACTGAAACGGAAACTGAAACTGAAACGAAAACTGAAACGGAAACTGGAACGGAAACTGAAACGGAAACTGAAACGGAAACCGAAACGGAAACTGAAACGGAAACGGAAACTGAAACGGAAACGGAAACTGAAACGGAAACGGAAACGGAAACGTAAACTGAAACGGAAACTGAAACGGAAACGGAAACGGAAACTGTAACGGAAACTGAAGAGGAAACAGAAACTGATAAAATTGAACTAAAATTGAAATTTAATTTAAAATATTAAGTGGGAAAAGCAATAAACTGAAACTGAGACTGAAAAGAAATTGAAGAAAAATAAACTGAAACTAAAAACTGACAATTTTGTCAGTTTTTTAGTTTCAGTTTATTTTTATCAAGATTAGTCATTTGACTAATCTTGATCGAAAAAAAAAACTGAAACGAAAACTGAAACTGAAACTGAAACGGAAACGGAAACTGAAACGGAAACGGAAAGTGGAACTTGAACGGAAACTGAAACTGAAACGGAAACTGAAGAGAAACTTAAAAAAATTATATGATGCATAATTATGAAACGGAAACTAAAAATTGAAACTCGACAAAAACATTAAACAGAAACTGAGACTGGAAAGACATTAAATAAAAAAAGACTGAAACTAAAAATCTGACAAAACGACTTGAATTGAATCGAAAAAAAACTGAAACTGAAACGAAAACGAAAACGGAAACTGAAACGGAAACTGATACTGAAACGGAAACGGAAACTGAAACAGAAACGGAAACTGAAACAGAAACGGATGAAATTGAACTGAAATTGAAATTCAATTTGAAATATTAAGTGACAAAAGCAATAAACTGAAACTGAGACTGAAAAGAAATAGAATAAAAATAAACTGAAACTAAAAAACTGACAATTTTGTCAGTTTTCAACTGAAACGGAAACTGAAACGGAAACTGAAACGGAAACTGAAACTGAAACAGAAACTGAAACGTTTCAGTTCGATTGCCTCCAAATTCTTTTAATTCTATTATTATTTTATCCTATATTTTGTCCCAAATTCTTATTGTTCTATCATTAATAACTTTGCTTTTAACAGTTTTCAAAATTCATAATTCTCTCATCCTCCATATATCAACTGCCCCCCCCCCTGAACCACCGGCTGGCGACGCCCTTGAGATTCAAATATATGTTTCAAAAGGACTGGGACCATTCAGTGTAGCATCAATTATGTAAAAAATAGCATGAATTTGTCATTATTTCCCAAATCTAGATTGAACTTAAAATTAAGGAGAAGAAATATTCATGATTTTTGAAATTTTACTGAGGTGTAACAAATAGTTTATTTTACTAAAGAATAAAAGATAATTAGTGAGAAATTAAATGTTGTTCATAAAATCCAACAAGACTTGTTTTTACTAATAAACACATGATTGAAATGAGAATTTCATTTCGTTAGGAGAAAAAAATTCATTTTACATCAGTACGATCGAAAATAGATTAACCTGTTTTTTATGATATAATTCATTCATCAGAATGCATTTCACTTCAGTGTGGACTATTGTTAATTTTATGTGTCTAAAATTCACTAATCGTTTTCATATCATTATATACCAATGATTCATTAGCTCGGTTTTTTCATAGTATCTTCTTAGTTCTGTTATGAAATCTACTTGAAGTAAATATCAAAAAAATCATCAAAATATTTCACAAATAACCAGCACTAACAAAGTTCCGAACTTTGTTCATTACATAAGTGATTCGTCTGTTCAGCTTATTATCCTTATAATATATTTGGTATATCATATGGTAAAAGAGTGTACGACTTGAATTAAAAACAATAAGTATTCTTTGGCAATTCTCAATTAATTTCGGAGTTTGGGTATCTATTATTAGAATATACTGACCGTAAAATTATTAGGGTTATAAAGTTGATAGAACTCTTCATCAGTGTAATGAAGATTTATTGGTTCTTCGGCAATAAAAAGTATAATGAATACGTTTGTTTTATTTCATAAATATTTGTTATTCATTGGCGATTATAGTATTGCGATAAATGCTATTAATGAACCATCAAAGTATTTTCCTTTAAACGATTGTCTACGGCGCAATGACATAAATTTCAACTTCGTATTCGTAGAAAGTTGTAATTAATAGCATAAAAATGTTCATTATTTTGATAAATATTGACATTAATTAACTTAAGGGAATTGGTTTTTACTTTTCTGAATATGAAAAGACTGTTTGGTTAGTCACAGAGGTATGTCCTCATAAAGATCAACAAACCATTATATCGTTATGTGACGGTTTATGAAAAATTGGATAGTCATATTTTCTGTTAGTTCTCGTTATACAGTGATAGGGGAACTCGGGGCGGAACGGGATAAGTAATGTTTATACATTTTTTTAAATTAGGTTAATTAACCAAAACACCTAATAAAGATGTAAAACATTTATTTATATTGTTACAAAACACATGTAAAATGGGAAACAGTTAAATCAAAGTTAAAATATTTTTTTTACTATTTTCGAAAAAAGCCTACATATTTCCCGTTCTGCCCCACATACGGGGCAGAATGGGATAGGGGTTTTTACACAACTTTTTCTGTTAAAATTGTAAAAATGATATTTTTAGATTTGTTTTTAAATAGGCACAGAGAGGCTTTTTATTTTGTAAAAAACTATACTAATCGTCGTCCTGGCAAAATTCACAAACAAGGACAGCTTCATCGTCTTCGCTGTCTATACCAGCGCACGAGTTGTGAGCCCACTTGTAACATTTCTGGCACGCAACCCATCCCTCAATAGAAACAGAATAACATTCCCCACAGTATAAACACTTTTCATCGTCTTCTTCTGGGTATACGGGGTATCCCGTTCTGCCCCGTCTTGTTCCGCCCCGAGAGCACGTTTTAGGTTATGAGCTATTACTGAACTGAAAACCTAACGTAATTACACTTACTACGCACGTTTCTTATAGCTATTGACATGCACTTTAACGGCAGATAACACACAATAGCGTCGTAATAATGAGTAGAAGCTTATACCTTGCATTTAAGTTGACGAAAAGTTACAAAACACTCGGCAGAAAACAACAAGCATACGCATCACTCAAAAGAGTCGGTCGGAACTGATCAAAATGGCTGCCGCGTTTTCTCTACCGTCTGTAGACATAGTTCAATGTCTGTCCGCTAGCTTGCAGCACTCTTCAACTTAGAAAAGTGCCCTATCCCGTTCTACCCCGCTATCCCGTTTCGCCCCGAGTTCCCCTATAGAGTTATTTTGTACAATCTTTATTGTGAATTTGATATTCGGATGTTTACAGGCTCTTGCACCGTTTTATTATAAAACGTCGTTTAACTAAACCTGGTTTGAGGGTGGTTCAAGACGGCTTAAACGCCGTTTATATTTTGATGCAAGTGAAAATGTCAAATTAAACTCTGTTTATCATTAAACTTAGTTCAATAATATACGGTGCAAGAGCCTAATAGAGTTTATGGAATCCATGGAAATATTAAATTTTCTATCGGTTCCTGTGTCAAACATACCTACGAATTTCTATACGTGAATGTTTTACTGCATGGATGAGTATGAATGTTTTTTTCTATATTATTCACTTTATAGATATGAAAAAAACCAAATATCTACACCGATATGAAAAAGAAAGAAAATAGATATCCTGGAAATCATAAAATCAAACATAAAGCTCGTAGAAATGAGAAGATAGACTTCAATTGGCCCCTTATATTAAACTAAGTTATATTTGATTGAAAATTGACTCGAGTGGTCAATAAATCTAGAACATATAGACAAAATAGTACTAATAGTTTTTCACATAAAGTGAACAAGGAATATTCTTTGATAATTTAAAATTATCAAACATTCTTCTAAGGGAGCTGATTATACGTATACCGCTACGCGAAATCTGCATTCACAATGCAACAGTGAATTATAGTAGGTAGATGTTAAGTCTTCCCGACTCGAGATATGCATACAGCTGTTTCGATCTCATTAGATTTCTTCAGTGCATCTTTCTTGACTCGGAGTGTATTAACATATTTTTAGTTGTTCCCCAATACAAATCACGGCTGAACTACTATATGGATTACACCCCATAACGCTCCACGCGAAATATATTTGGAACCAACAATTTACTGTCTAACTGTTTAGATCGAAAAAGTAGAATTCCGTGTCGAGAATAAAAACTTTCTGACATGGAGATGTCTTACTCTACTACAGTGGCATATAGGATTCCAGAGAACACTAACATAGTGTTATAAGAACTCTGGACATACTCACGAGAGCGCCCTCCATAAATACTTACTACGATAATCGCAATATTCAACAATCAACAGGGTGTCAATTTGAAAACGAGCAGCACTCGATATTTCTTTAACTAATGATACTATGAAAATTTCGAAGGGGGTTCAACTGTTCTATTATATTTAACCCCTTCAGCCCCAGTGCACCTACCCCTGAAATTTCAAATAGTAACTGCTATTTACTTTACTATTTTTGAAATTCTTATGTAATTTTAGATGTTTTAATTTTTTTTCTCAAAATTGCAGTACTTATATTCTCACGTATTTATGAATTGTTTTTTATTATGATAATGAAAGTAGTAACATACTAACTTAACTAATCACTTTATGTATTGTTCAAAATGGTCTCCATTGTTTTCTAAGCACAAGTATAGCTGATATGCAATTTATTCGCGATCTTCTGCAGAGTGTCTAGTGAAATAGTCCTTGCACGGTCCATTATTTGTGCTCTTCTATTAAGTCTGGTTGAGTTTTGAATACAACGGATTTCCAAGTTAGCCCATAGAAAGAAAACGAGAGGTGTCAGATCCGGTGACATAGTTGGCCATTCAATAGGTCCTCTCCTACCAATTCACTGCTCCGGATAATTATTATCCAACCACTCTCTTACTGGACGTACATAATGCGGAAGTGCGCCGTCCTGCTAGAAGAACAGCTAACATTAATTTGAGGAAAGAATTCCATCGACGTCCCTTTAATTTTCCACCTCATTAATTAAACGAGGCTGTATTCCTCTATCCAAAATTTCCGCATAAATTTCAACATTTAAATTTACATCCATGAACAGAAGACCAATGATAGTATCACTTAATATTCCTGTCCGAACATTCATTTTTTGAGGATAATGTGAAGATTGATGTCGCTACAATAACGGAAATTTTGTTTGTTCGCATTGCCATTAAAATAGAACTGAATGAAATATTTTTCATCAACTGGGGCAGAGCAATAATCCTGTTGGTCATAATTTAACTCAATACGTCTGTCCTGGTCCCCATCACCTAAGTCTTGAGTATTTTCTCTCTTATAGGGGTGAAATTTGTGAAGCTTCAAATATTTTCTGACTATTTCATGCAGTAGTCCACTTTGTTCTGCAACTTATCGAAACGAGATTGTGGGAGACATAGCAATTTGGCCAAGAACTTGAATCTGAACAACCTCAGTGAACACCATTGGCTGATTTCTCATTTTATTGCAAACAGATCCAGTTTTTTCAAATTTATCTACCAATTCTTGGAAGTATTTGTGAGGCACTTTTCTTCCTAGATGTCTGTCATTGAATACAACCGCCGGGCGCTGTTCTTGTAAGGCAATGGTATTCTGCTCCATAAATATAAATTATTTCTAAGCATTCTGCAATAGTCAATAGTGTAAACCATGAGATGTAGAATTACATGAGAATTTCTAAAATTACAAAATAAATGGGGGTTGCTATTCAAAATTTCAGGGGTAGGTTCGCTGGGGCTCAAGGGGTCAATTACAAATTCTTGAAATGGGTTGCATTCAAGCAAGGATTTTCAACCTCGTTTCAAAATTATTATTTGATCCAAAAGCAAATGAGTTTGAGGTCTTTGGAATCACGGAGGGAAAACTTTGACGTGATGCTAATTTTCAAATTGATAAACAATTGATAACAATATTTGTTAGCTAAAATAAGCCTTAATTGCAGGTCCGCATTATTGAGATCTAGAGAAATTTTTAACTTAAGTTTTGCTCCAACTAATTATTTTATGAACAGCCCCTTAATTAGATCTCAAAGACTTGCGAATGAATGCGAAGTTGATCTTTTTGCAGTCTCAATTTTTTCCCTTAAGAAATATTTCGTGTCGCAACCGATAAGCAGATAGTTAGGAGCTGGCTCGTTTTTGCAGGTGCTCATGAAGTTGTCGGTTTAATTTATAAAGGAATTTGATTATGAATGTTATTTCATGTTTTTTTTTTGTATTTTCAAATTGAAATTTGGAATATTATTTTTTTATATCTTTGAATTTACTTAGTTTAATAATGTAAAATGGCAGGTCCGTTTGATTAAATAAATAAATAAATAAATAAACAGCAAATACCTCAAAAATTGTCCCCCTTAGTACTAAAATTGACGTATTTCGCCAAATTTTCATAGCATCATTAATTGAAGAAATATTGAGTGCTGATCGTTTTCAAATTGACACCCTGTATATGATATACTTGATGACAATAGTCAATTTCATATATTACAAAAAGTGAAGAAATGACAGACGTCCTCATAACTAGCTCCCTTGGAAGATAGTTTGATAATTTAAAATTTTTGAAGAATTTTCTTTGTTCGCTCTATGTGATATATGAAATTGACTATGTTCATATATCATACATACATTGATTGCTAATAGTTTTTCTTTGTTTCAGACCCCTTCGCGATCATCCATGGCAATCCTGGAAATATTTACCCTTTGTTGGAGAATAAATATACTTTCTACTTGGAGAAGACTGGAATATTTGCAAGTTACATCAACAAAACTGATTCATATATAAAATACTCCGTTTCAGAAGAAAGCTACTGCATTGAATATACTTACAAAAAGAAAGATAAATTGGATAATTATCTTATGTTCGCTAAAACGTTTCCCCAACCACTGGAAATTAAATTTACAGTCACCAGATGGGCAAAAATAATATCGTGCATTTTCCTATTGTTAACGATATCTGTTTATATAATCCTGCCGAAAATGAGGAATTTGTTCGGAAAAATTCTTCTCAGCTATAGTATAGCTACATTTTTCTTCTTCTTCTTCCTATGCGTTACTCAGTTTTACCCCAATAAATTCAGCGATGGTACATGCCGAGTCGTAGGTGAGTACAAATTATTAAACGGCAGAATGAAGAAATGAATACGTAAAAGTTCAAACAATATATCTTCATATTTTTAATTTGAAATCGCAATATTGAAGAATTAGCACTTATTAGAAATATATTTGTTTTTTATTAAGGTATCATCATTAGTTGAAGAAGGAATTTGTTATACCTCCTGGGATTTAGCATGGAAATTATGATTTTTGGTAAACCTAATACTACTATAATTTTTCATCAAGCATTCCCTAGTACCCATTTATATGCAGCCACTGCCGCTATACTTCCTAGTCAACCCCGAAGGCAGAGCCAGTTTACATGCTGCCCCACTTCAGTCAATTCTCCAGCAATGTATGACTTCATAATTGTCGGGAGGTCAGCGATCTGTGTTCAAAGTTTGCAAAATTATATCTTCTCCTTCCCGGTTTCGGGCATAGGCGACCTCTCTACAACTATTCGTGTTGTGCGTGATACAGTGATACACGAATAGAAGGGACCTACAGTTTCACGACGGTTCCGAACGTCTTTATAGAGAGGTTTTACTAGGCATAATACTTCTCGGTGGTTTGCCATTGCCTTCAGGTAGGTGGCTCCGCATTCTGTTCAGTAGTCCAACGCACTGACCACTGAGTTACGGAGCCACTACGGAATATTACATCAATGTATTAAAAAGAAATATTATTGAAACAATTAGTTGGAGACAATTATTTCAATCTTCTTTCGTTAGGAGACTTAAAACTAAGGGAGAGTTATTGAGACCATTGAAATGTGAAGAGATCTCCCGGAGTGTTTTCTGAGTCTCTAGTTGTATTTTGATTCTCGCTTACCGTCTTTACCTTGTTTATATTCTTGTACATTGTAGTTTGAATCAATTCAGAACTTAACACGGAATTCAGAAATAATTCCATGAAATCCGAAATTCAATAGGCGGAATGTAAACAGTCTCTGGGATTTTTGCTGAATTTTTTTTTGAAGGGAGTATACGCAAAGGCAAGGACATGATCAACCCCTTTTACATACTCCCTTTTTACATACTGCCAATGCCTACTTCTATGCCCTGCTTACTGCCGTTGAAGTGAACTGCACGTAAATGGATTATTAAAAACATTTATTTATACATCGCAAGAAACTGGGAAACGGGATATATCGCACTGAATATCCTAACATTACTTCCAAATTTCTAACAAGCGTTTAACTTATTGCTACGATAGCTCATAATCTAAACTCGTTTCTTTTGAACGAAGAAATAATATTATTTTTCAGAAGACGCCTGCAAGAATATGTTTAGTCGTCAATCAGTTTGAGAAGTATGTTATATTTCTGATGCAATGGAGGCTTTAAATATTTACTACAAAGTAAAGTCACGTTATTCTTATTTTAGAATAATGAACATTTGTTTCAGGTTTCATTTCCCTTCTCACGAGCATATGGAGTTTCACTTGGTTACATATTATGTGCATTGACATTTGGTTTTCCTTTGGGTAAGTTTTATAATTTTACAGAGAAAGTACATGAAAATGCTTCAATATCTTATTTCGTGATAACGACGACTGATATTTAATTTTTCTTACTTATAAATAATCAGGATATATATATATATATATATATATATATATATATATATATATATATATATATATATATATATATATATATATATGTATATATATATATATATATATATATATATATATATATATATATATATATGTGTGTGTGTGTGTGTGTGTGTGTGTGTGTGTGTGTGTGTGTGTGTGTGTGTGTGTGTGTGTGTGTGTGTGTGTGTGTGTGTTATTGACGTCAAAATAAGGAGAAAAGTTCCTATAAACATATGTCCGCAAGTTATTTGTTTCTGAGATACAGAGTGTCAAAGTTGAATTCTTATGTTTGTTTTTTGTTAATAAATTTCAAATTCATTCTGATATTCGAGAAAAATTTGTTATCCGGGAGTATTTTTCGATGGAAGTATCAAATTTGATGTTAGTTTGTCTCTTTCGTGGGAGTAGCACCACCTACATGTCTTTTCAGTCATTTTCGATGTCATAACGTGTCACGTTTTCTAGTGAAAAAAATTGATTTTTCGAACATTTTTGTGTAAAAAAAATATTCTTGGTTGAGGTGGCTGCGAGCAACCGTTTCTGAGATATTGGAATTTGAAATAATCGATGCAAGCTATTTTGATGTTGATGAAGTTTGAATTCAAAATTAGTTTAATTATTTGAGTAAGTTATTTTTCTTCAATTTCATTTTGAAATAGGATTAGGTGTTATAACAATTTAACACCAATAATAATAACAGTAATTGAGATTAAATAAATTACTAATAAAAAAGAATTAAACTTTGACACTCTGTATCTCAGAAACGAATAAGTTGCGGATATATGTTTATAAAAACTTTTCTTCTTATTTTGACGTCAATAACATGCTCCTCAATTTTCTACACGTACTTAAGAAACACCCTGTATATATATATATATATATATATATATATATATATATATATATATATATATATATATATATATATATATATACACATATCTGTCTCTGTGCGTGTGTGTATATTTTTAAAATAAAAAAGATATATATATATATATATATATATATATATATATATATATATATATTTATATATATATATATATATACATATATATTTGATATATTTTGCCTGTGTTGTATTGTTATTTTATGTGTTTTGCCAGTAATAATAGGCCATTAGTTAGAAAATCGACTTCATTAAATAGCTAACGTTTTGTCCCGAAGTTCGTGACATTCTCGATATTCAAATAACCTATTATTGCCTATTGCCTATATATATACATATATATATATATATATATATATATATATATATATATATATATATATATATATATATATATATATATATATATATATATATATATATATAGGCAATAATAGGTTATTTGAGTATCGAGAATGTCACGAACTTCGGGACAAAACGTTAGCTATTTAATAAAGTCGATTTTCTAACTAATGGCCTATTATTACTGGCAAAACACATAAAATAACAATACAACACAGGCAAAATATATCAAATATATATGTATATATATATATATATATATATATATACACATATATATATATAAATGTATATATATATATATATATATATATATATATATATATATATATATATATATATATATACACATATATATATAAATATATATATATATATATATATATATATATATATATATATATATATATATATATATATACCGGGCTTTCATTTTAAAAGTTGCCACACACTTGCAGAGACAGATTTGTGAAAATCACCGAAACACGTCAACAAACTTATTGAGGGGGACCGTTTTTTACGTAAAACTGGACTCCGCCCCTTCAACCCCCTAATTCCCAGAGCTACCAACCCAAAATTTTCAAATTAGACAAGGGGTCGAGTGTTACATCATTTCAAAGGCCTGTTTAATCTCTATATTTTGCCTACTTTTTGAATTTGACCTCACTGTTGCAGAATATCACCCATTTCAATGTTTACAAATGCATTTTTATCATTGAGCACACCTGTTTGATAACCTACCTTTTTATAACATTCCAAAACTATTTTGATTGTCACTTTTTAGGACAAGTTAATTTGTCAGAGATTAAACAGCCCTTTAAAATTATGTATCACTCGACCTTCTGTCTCATTTCAAAATTTTGGGGTGGAAGCTCTGAGGGTCAATAAATTTGTTGACGTTTTTCGGCGATTTTCACTAATCTGCCTCTTCACTCATATAACGTGGATGTCGAGTTTTTAAATGAAAGCCCGGTATATATAAATGACGAGAAAGCGAAGACGAAAGTGGAAAATCAAATTAAGAGAATAAACGGGCTATAATCTTTATAATTAAGCCAGAAACATAGTTTTATACTTATATTTATGACAACATTCTATAGATGGGAGAGATTATTATTGATTCAAACGAATACTAAGAAAGGAGGAGACTTCCGAAACTTTTATCAAAGATTATTTTGAGAAAACTAACATTGTAATAATTATTTTACCCTGCACTGCCAAACAAAGTCGAATTACAATATATAGTACATGAACCTGAAAATGAACATTATATATATATATATATATATATATATATATATATATATATATATATATATATATATATATATATATATATATGATGAAACTAATATATGGAACATTCTGGATCTTTTCTCTTCAATTCATACAATATCTAATTTCATTTGAATGAAATACATCAACAGAAATCATTTCAGGAAAGCGAAATACTGATACAATATTAAAGAAGATGGAATTATTATTATAATGAGAATTAGGTCATAAGTTTGAGATCCTCCATTTTCATCTTTCACTCGATAAATATTTAGATCGTTAGACTAATAGTTTGTGTAGATATCCCACTGAAAATGCCAAATTAAATATCTTAAATCGTGTGTTACCCGTTGTTTTCATTTGAGACCACAATTATTTATACTGTTATAAAATTTCAAATTGAAGTGTTGATTACCAGATCACACACATAGTTAGGTATTCGAAGGTTAACTATTTTTCTAATTTAAAATATGTTAGGAAATTAGCTGGTCTTAAAATTTTTATTATGTAACTGAAAAGCAACTACCCTAATAATGGATAGAAAATATCGATGGATTTTATAGAATAGGACAGATATCCATCCAGATCTAATGTCCGTTGACTTTCTGCCATATTTAAAGAAGTTGTATAATATATTCATATCATAATATTCTAGAACTAAAGCATAGGATAAATATCGAGGAAAATTCAAAAATAGGTTATATTATTATTAAGGGAACATAATACAAATATTGAACAGTTTCTGTAAATACATTTCTAGGCGCTTCGATAATTAGGTGGATAAAAGCGGAACAATTTATCTGTGCTATTATCGTTAGATATCAAAAATTGGACAGATAAAACAGTTCTTTAGGAGACTGCATTACTGTAGACAGTTTTATAATGAATCGGCGGCAATAATTTGGAGGGATTCTTTTTCTCGTTTCACATAAACAGACCGATATATCTGCAAATAAATATGTCAAAATAAGTGCAGATAATTTACAAACCACAACATAATGTGTTGCGTCGAAACAGCGAGATTCTATAAATAATGCAATATTACATGTTGCAAATTTAGTTAGTTCTCAACTTCTACTAGGTATTCGAATTCAGAAATTTTGTAATTTGATAGTCTTTGGTCTCTTTTTTCAGTAACAATGGTTTAACCCATTTTGTACGATTCTTCTTCTTTTAATCACACCATTCCAACAAGTAACGCAACTTGTTCGTCTATGTTTTATGTTCAACTTTTAAAACGCACGAAATCAAACTCTCGAACAACAATAAACAAAAACTTGGTCGCATTCAATGTCAAAAGATATATCGGTAATATATTTTAAAATTTCGAGATCCTGATACACAGACGAATTTATTATATTTGACCCAGTAAACTTTCTAAACAACGCATAGGTAATTAAGTATAAATAAATTAGACCTATTAATTTGACCAGATACATTGGCCAAATGAAACTTTTTGTTAATGGATCATCTACGATTTAACTGGCAGATTTATCTTGGCAATTTATCTAACCACAATTTGGTGCAATTTATCTTGGCAATAAATTGTATGTATATCCACCTATTCACTGTGCTTCAGGTTCAGATAAAATTCAATTATTTTTTTGTTGAATATTCCATAATTCGACAAGTAGGTTTTTGTATATGGTCGGATCGCATTTTTCTTAAACTTCAATTTGATGTATTTTGAGCAAGACATTGTCATTTGAGATTTTTAAGAAGCGTTGTGCGCTGTTGAAGGGGTTAAATTTGAAAATAGACCAATAATAGTTTGAAAAATTTCCATAAATATAAAATTTTAAGTATTTTGTGTTTTCTCAAATTTACATAAAACCTTATATTATTTTGATTGTCTAGTATTGAAATGTATGACTGTATATACATAGCACTGTATATACATAACTGATCATTTTGACTCTCTATTTCTCTAACCAACCAGCGGCCAAACAAGGCAACAGAAACCGTATTACCTGTTAAATCAGGCTGCCCCGTCAGGCAGCTCTGGGGGCTAAGGCCTGTATTAGGTACAAATGTATTCCGTGCGAAGCAGTCTTTTTATAGTAAATTTTGAAAATGCTCAAATTGAAATTATTGACGACAACTTGACGACGACATGGACGAAGGTCCACGAGATGATGATATTAAATATTCATTTTCTATGTCACATTCTTGTCACACTGAATTTTAACATACACTAATTAAATTATTATTATGTAGTGTAGGCTGTAGTCACTGAAGTAATATTTTTTAAAGTTATATACAAGAACATAATATATATATATATATATATATATATATATATATATATATATATATATATATATAGAAGAATTTTTTGTGTTGTGAATTGTACATATTAATATAACAATTTTAATAGGTTTGTCAGAATAGTATATTCTGTAACAAGGTTAGATTGAAAATTCGATGCGAGTGGAAAAGTTCCGAGCGCGAGCCGAAGGCGAGCGTGAGGAACCACGAGCATCACGAATTTTCATTCTAACCGAGTAGCAGACTATACTTTCTCCACGATCAAAAATTTTAAATATATATTCTTAAATGGAAACGAACAAAAGATAATTTATATTACAGAACTCAATCACAATTATATTAGGTAAACACTCAATAATTCAAGAAACATTCTATTTTGTATTGATTGTTATATTTGTACAGTTCTCGAAATTAAAGACTGGTGCATTATTGGAAGAATTTTCAACAATTGCGTGGTTTGTAGAAGATGAACTAACAGTCACATATTTCGAAGTGGAAGGCATGATTAGCGGTGTATTAGATCCAGTAATTGATGAGACTAACTTATTTGCTATATTTATTCGATTTTGCACCGAATTTTCTATGTATCCTTCTGCCACTTGAGAAGACTTCCACCCCCCATGCCTTTTTAGTGTTTCCATATCTGCTCCTGCGTCCACTAACACAGTAGCCGACGTCCTCCGATAACAATGACCAGTGTATTCTTGAGGCTTCTCGAGATTTAAAAAAGTGGCAATTTGTTTGGGCATGTTTCCAATTTTATTGATACCAATTACCTGTTTCGTGCACTTTCCTTTTTGGAAATTGACAAAAAAATTATCAGAAAGGATGTCTCGTGGTCTCAAATGGCAATATTTTTTCACAATGTTGTAGAATTCTCCTGTTACCGTAAATTCTCTTGGTTTTTTCGATTTCGTATTTGGAAGGGAAATTAAAAATGCCGTCCCCAGATCTTTTAAATTTGAAACCTTCAGGTTGTAAAGCTCATTTTTGTGACATGCTCCCATGACACCTATGACAAGAACGACCTATAAAAAAGATTATATGAAATAATTATACTAGGTATAACGAAAGTTATATCGTAACACATACTATTTTTAATATTTTCTGTCCACACGAAATAATAACAGTTTAAAGACACTTTTTATCAGAAAGGACTAATCCTGGACTAACCAGAACTATTTTTTTTTATCGTAAAGATGCATTAAAAATAAACGATAAATTTAAAAAAATTGCCTTGTCGGTGGCTTGAACCCACAACCTCTCGCCTACCATGCCAAAGCTATACCACCTGAGCCATGCCGCCTCTTATTGAAATATGTTTGATAAACATTATATCACCATCATTTTCTTCCACGTAAACTATGAGTCTCAATTATTCGGGTAGATGAAAATTAAACATGGTTCACGCTAGCGTTAATTTAAAACTTACTTTTGTTGCTAAATATATATTATCTGGAGCATTCTGTAAAAACTGCTGAACATTTTCAGAACAACGTTTTAAGAATGCCTTAAGTTTTTTATATCTTGAAATATGTATATCATGTTTTACGTTTATCGTTGCTTTTAATATTGAATATATTTTCCACATTGTTGAAGATTTCCATTTTTCCGATAATTCACCAAAAAACGCAATCAAAATATTTTCGGAAAAGGAATCCGTTTTCTTTGTTTGATTCCAATCCATCAACAGTTTGTAATATTTTTCATATTCATTCTTTGATTTTTTTGGTAGTAAACTCTCCAGTATATTATTAGCACTCTCTGTAATTTCAGGTGGTGTATTTTCACACTCTGATTCTGAATGACTGAATAAATTCATGCTACTTATTATATTATCGAATGAAAACGTGACAGCAATAATTTTGACACTTACTTAAATTTGCCACTACGATGACAGTCAACTGCGTCAAGGCTAATGTTATTATTGCTAGCCAGTGTGAGAATATTATTCTATAACAAGGGAGAGAATGTAAACACATTTAAATTGCATGGGGGCAGAGGTGTTGCAGAATATTTCTTCAATCTCAAGAGATAGAATTCCAGCATTCTGTAATCAAATTTGATATCAGAATTGGCGAATTCTGTGATGGTCGTGGAGAAACAACCATTATATAATCAAACGGATGGATGTATATAAATACAGGACGATATGGAATTCCATATCATATATATATATATATATATATATATATATGAACATATATATATATATATATAAATATATATATATATATATATATACATATATATATATATATATATATATATATATATATATTTTTATATATATATATATATATATATATATATATATATATATATATATATATATATATATATATATATATATATATATATATATATATATATATATATATATATATATATATATATATATATATATATATATATATCAGTGGCGGCTCGTGAGGTTTTGGTTTGAGGAGGCTACAAGAGGTGTTAAAAAATACACCATAGGCGAAAATTTTTTGGATTTCAAGGTCAACCGCCTTATAATTTAAAGAAAATCAAAGTAAAACAAGCACCCTAAGCTATTAATTTGTTTTCACTTTCGAGTGTCTACCTTGAGACCTACAACTCCTATTTACAATATTCACAAAAACTCTTCTCAGCCAATTAATCAATTCATCTTTCACAAAATAGGTACCTACCTACCTACTTAACGAATTTTTTAACAGCTGGTGAGAGCAAATAAAAAGTTATTATATATTTTTGAAGATTAGCGGGATTCTGCGATCTTTAAAGTTAGTAAAATGATCTATAATATCCTCATAAAATTTTTTGTCTTTCGCCAAAAGTTTTACCAATTCCTTTTCAATAGACAACAAACTAATATTTTTCAAACGATCCTGGCTCATTGAATTTCGTAAATAAGTTTTAATTCTCTTAAGAGTGGAAAACGAGCGCTCTACGGAAGCCAACGTCACCGGGATAGAAACAATTAGACATA
This sequence comes from Cynegetis impunctata, assembly GCA_030704885.1. Lineage (NCBI taxonomy): Eukaryota > Metazoa > Arthropoda > Insecta > Coleoptera > Coccinellidae > Cynegetis > Cynegetis impunctata. The sequence goes on from JARQZK010005056.1 coordinate 798,337, forward strand.
ATAGTTTATAAACTTGGGGTAAATCTTGATTCAAATCATTATCAAAAAGTTATTTAATAGTCCTCACATGATTTTCATTTTGCCCCAAAATTTCATTGTCATTATAAACAACACACAGTTCACTTTTTATGGCCACCTTATCAAAAAAGTGTATTTTTGACATAAATTTTCCAAAGGTTATCTGGAAAATTAGCCGAAAATCCGGTAAACAAACTATTTGACCCCTAATAGTATCCAAAATTTCATAAAATATTTGCTTATAGTGAAGCTCCATATCTGCGTAACTGAATTTCTTTCGTTTTGGGCTGAATTGAGTCGTATCATCAGTAGTTTGAAATACAGAAAATAGTTTTTTAAAATAAACTTCTGCACGAAATTCTGAAATTTTTTCCAAAAGAAACTTGAGCCGATTTCGTGAGTAAATTACATCTGAAAACTTATGCTGTAAGATTTGAAAAACTATTTCTGTTTGTTCAAAAATTAATTTAAAGATGTTTAAAAAATATATAAATTCCTTATCTTGTAAGTAAGATATTAATCCGCGTGTTGTATTTAAAGTTACTTTATCGGTGAAAAATTCCTCACTTTCAACTAGGTATAGAATTAAATCCTCAAATCCTAAGCGGCTCCTAACAGAGACATTTTCAATAGTAAAAAGTAAACACTGCCAACAAAATAATTTATTTTTTACCTGTGATCCGGTTAGGCAAGGATGTCTCTCATAATTCCTTGTATTAAAGCCGCGGTTTTGTTGTCTGTTACGCTGCACCAAATTGTTTAATTCAGGGGTAGGTCGCAATGTTTTTATCAAAACTTTATCCTCATAACTTAGTGCACTAAAGTTATGGAATAACAAATATTCCATTAAGTCACCATTGAAATTTTTGAAATTAACTTCAGTAACCAAACTCATTTTAAAACAATACGCGAGCAATATAAGTAAACACGCTGCCATTAGTAACTACGATCACACTACGATTCAATAAATGCTTTCCAACGAATTCACTCGATGTCACGCGAAATTCTATAGTTGTGATTGGTCGACATTGTATGAGACTGGGTTCCTATCCGTGTTGCCATTTACATGTGTTTTGCTTTTCTATTGCAATGAAGTATTCATTCGGAGTATTTGCACCGTTGTTTGCTTTTCTGTGGCAGGCATAATGAACGTTGACAATATACCTTTCCATGCCTCCGGAGCGTTGCCACAAATCTTGAAATGAATGAAATGCAGTAAATGTAAATACCTTCTATCGTAATTAATAAATTATATTATATAATGTTGGTTGAAAGGAAGGTAGGTGCATAAAATAATATGATTTTGATTAATATGAATATGCTGAATGCTGACTATTCAATATAATATATTAGTGATACACGGAATATTATTGAGGAGGCTTAGCCTCCTTAGCCTCCTTTGACTAGCCGCCCCTGATATATATATATATATATATATATATATATATATATATATATATATATATATAGATATATATATATATATATATATATATATATATATATATATATATATATATTAAAGAAATATTATCACTAGAGGAAATTAAGGCCATAACGGAACATTCGAAAACGCGCTCTTGAGTATTTTGATGATGATGATTTGAAAAAAATTTTGATTCATATTTTTAGTATTTCATTTCTTGATTGAACTAATATTTCCATCATCTAACGAACGAAAATAAATACTGTTGTTGTATTCTATTATATATATATATATATATATATATATATATATATATATATATATATATATATATATATATATATATATATATTATAATTGTTTTATTATGACCATTTCCATATACAAAGTATCTAAAAATCAATGAAAACTAGGGCACTCATAAGGTGTATTGTATAATATATCAAAAATTACATTAGATACATGAAGTTGATATACAACTAACACTTAAAACTTACTGAATTATACTGAAATAAGAAAAGATTTTCTTATGCGTTCATTATCGAGGAAGTGGCAGATACCAACGAAAAAAAAAATAGTCACACAATGTTATATCTTTTTTCCAGAAGGAAATCAGGTTTTCGGCAGTTGATAGTACCTGAGTCTCCCTCTGACTTATTCGTCGTAGGTCCAGAATGGGGCACTTCAGATGGTGAATTATTGATTGACTCGTAAGATTTCGTATTTTCATTTGATAACTATTGGAGGGAGAATAAAATATAGTATCTAACAAAGCAGAAGGGTTTGGTGATTGGTGTTTCTGTTAACTCATACTTCCCAACTGGCTTTATATCGTAATTTTTAGAGTAAAGTTGAAAAAGCATTGATAAATTATAGTATTGGAAAATAAAATTTGCTATGTATTTTGTGATTATAAAAAGATTAGAGATGTTGTGTGACATTTATTATTGGAAGGAAGTTACTATCGATATATATATCTATATATATATATATATATATATATATATATATATATATATATATATATATATATATATATATATATATATATATATATATATATATATATATATATATATACAAATATATATATATATATATATATATATATATATACAATTAAGTAAGTAACTGCCGATAGTTTTAAAGAAATATATTAATTATAGGGTATTCGGCAAGTAGTTATGATCTAAATAATCAAATTTGTCTCAGTCGACGTTTCGACTCTTTATTGAGTCTTCCTCAGGACATCTACAATTTAAAAAGAATGACAAAGAATGTAAAACCGAAACAGTTCGTCATATATATATATATATATATATATATATATATATATATATATATATATATATATATATATATATATATATATATATATATATATATATATATATATATATATATATATATATATATATATATATATATATATATATATATATATATATATAAAACAACAAAATTACATGTATACAACAGTTTCTTTGAACTCTAGTTCCATGAGCTGCAATTTACAAGGAATATACAACAAAAACTCATTTAAAACCGAAAACATGTTAAAATAACGTGAATAAAGCTAAAATACAGAAATAAAGGGGCTCGAAATATCAACTAAATGGTATAAAAATCTGACTGAAACTCAAAAACAAATGCTAAAACTTAATCAAATACTTACAAACAGTTAGGTTGTAAGGCCCATAACATGACACAACTCTACAACAGCTCATTGTTTTTGGAGTATATATATATATATATATATATATATATATATATATATATATATATATATATATATATATATATATTACATATTAAACAGCATGCACATAGAAATTAATTAATGAATTAAATGGTAATAAAGTTGTAATTAATAATTTATTTTTAAAGAGTTATGAACATAAACTTTCTGATATTAATTATCATAAACATATGAATTACTTATGAACTTAATTTGTGTTAACTAAAGGACTAAAGGTTTGTGGTAACTATGGAAGCATATATTTGCTATTCAATTTTACGTAAATGTCTCGAAAAAGACTATATTGATAGTGGTATTAGATATGAACAAAAACTGATGTTAAAATATCAAAATTGTATTGAATGCAGAAAATACAGGTCTGCTTATATAGGTTGATGGAGATCACCAAATATTCAGAATAGTGAAGGCAGGTATGAAATTTCGAGATTCAAAAGGTCACTCGATTCCGATTGGCGACCGGCTCATGCGTGTTAATTTGTTAAGCTATGCAGTTAGTTAAATTTCAAGGACTATTGCCAGATATGAAGAATTTGCAATTCTGAAATTCCTGAATATGTTTGTTTATTTGATGAAGTATGTTTTTCGATTTAGGTATATGGAATTTCAGAAGTTTTATGTAACTACAAGAAAAAAGAAAGGCTTATTCGACTTATGTAAAAAGCATTGCACCGATTAGACAAAATGTGCAGTTTTTGGAGGACATTGAAAATCTAATTTCATATTTGAAAAAAAATATTCTTTTTTTCGAAAAAGTGCTCAAAACTATTTGATCGAATATCTCAAAAAGTATATTTTTACAAAAAATTAGTTAAGGAAAAAATTCATGCATTTCAGACGTTTTTCAGTTTGGTATTTTTTGAGGAAATTTGGTTGGTCTAGTTTTCGAGATATTACCAGCAACTTACTTCTTTTAAATACGGACCGGTATTTTCTATTCCATTTCTTAAAAAAAATTTTTTTCTGATTTCAACGACGTATCACATGTTCATATTTGTTCGCGTTTTAATGATAAAAAGACAAAATTTAAGTTGTATTGAGTTTGAAAAAAAATGAGAACATCAGAGGTGGCTTAGACTGCCAATAAAACAATTGCCTATTTTAATAACATAAACAGACTGTTGCAGCGTGTAATGAAAGAAACTTATTAAGCTTTTAGCATTCAAATTTTCAAACATTTTATAAAATTCAAAAAAATAAACCTTAAAACTTCCTTATTTTTTTAAATTACCTTTGCCAAAATTCAAAGTGGATGATACATACCTAATGCATTTGTTTCATCTTCCCCGTTCTGTGCCGTTACAGTTGCTCCTCGTTCTGAAGGATTATTAAATGATCCGTAGTCAAATTTCTCTCTAGTCTTGTAAAAATTATTTTATTCGGTAAGCGCCTTTCGGGGTACAAATTTTGAAACTTTTGAATTGATTTTCAGCACTTCAAAATGCTTTTGCATAACAAAAGAATAAATCTAATTTTTCCCATTGGAAAACGCTACCATGTTGGTTTAAACTTACTCTGACACGACACATGTATTACGGATCATAGGCTTTTATAAAGCTATTTGCTCTATGATTAAACCTATGATAAAATGAAAAAAATGCCAAAAAAGTTACAAACTAGTTTTTTACCATTTAAATACAAACTAATATGGACATGTGATATATCGTTGAAACCAGAAAAAAAGTTTTTTTTCAATTTGGAATGAAAAATGCAGGACCGTATTTAAAAAACAAAGTGGAACGTGATATCTCGAAAACTAAATGAACCAAATTTCCTTAAAAATACCAGCTTGAAGAACGTTTAAAAAGCAAACATTTTTTCCTCACTAATTTTGTGTACAAATCATATTTTTTGAGATATTCGATCAAATAGTTTTGATAAATTTTTCGAAAAAGCCCCGTGGCTCAAAATAGAAATTTTTTTAAAAAAAATCTGAAACCAGATTGTTAATTTCCTCCAAAAACTGCACATTTTATCTAATTTGACCAACCTTGTAATTGTTATAGTTACCGAGATAGCAATAGTGGCCCATAGCAATTAGGACAACCTGTATAGGTATATATATATATATATATATATATATATATATATATATATATATATATATATATATATATATATATATATATAACAGGCAAAGTTATAGGTCGAAGCAGCTGGACCGATAATTTTGCTTGTTTTATTTACTATTTCCCCGCGAGCATTTTCTTCTTTGTATATAAATCATTTCTTGGAGGAATGCAAATTTATAACCTGTTTTCCCATGGCCTTCAAAGTGAATTAAATCATGTAACATATTTTATTTTGAGATTTTCAAGTCACAACATTCGAACCGGAATAATTTTCAACCTAGACAGATATATCACTACATCTTCAAAGAAAACAATTTTCTGGCCCATTCACATATCTTGTAAAACTTATTTTTTATTCTTAATCAAATAAATATCACTATACTTAAATCGTTCTACTCAAAACTAAATTTAACACTTCATGTAGGTATTCAAATAATTGCGGTTATATGAACCTAATGTATCACAGCCGTCTATTTAGATATGATTAATTCCTAGTTATACATTTGCTCTGAGAAATTTATTATAAAATAAAGGCTAATTATGTACCAAGTGCGTTATATAGATCCTAATGCCCGATGGGCGTTAGGATCTAGTAACGCACGTGGTGCATACAAGATTTTATTAGTCACGAAACAATTATTTTATTATAATGAAAAATCGATTTTAAAATCGGTTCATTGCTCCTATACTTTCCATTTTCCTTCTCATAGTAGGCATGTCATTTGTTGATATTTTGACGTTTGTGAATATTTTTGTCATTATATTAATTTAGTGAATATCATTGCTGCTTTCTTTGTGTAGTCTTATAGAAATAATGGAAATGAAAATGAATTTACCCAAGAGTATCATAGAAAATTCAGCTAAAGCTGCGAATAATTCATTGCCGGAGAAATCCAGAGTCGTATACGACAAGGATTATGAAGCAATTGATCAATGGTTGCTTCATTTATCCTCGTACAATGAGCGGGCGTTATGATCCCGCTCATTACGCCCTAGAGCATAATGAGTGTATTTATAGCAACCGTATCTAAGGTAAAATCAATAAATAATATACAAGTGAAAAATAAAAAATCTTATATCGATACTATAACAGATGATCTTTTAGGCATCTACATATCAAATAATTAAATAATTTTCAGAAAGATATTTATTTTAAAAATATATACTTATATGAACCTTGTACCTACTTCGATCAGCGTTTTGATATATTTTTGAAATTTGTGTCCCTTTCTGAATCTTTTATTTCCGACAATAATATATTCATGGTAGCATTAATCTGATTTCTTGTATTCTCTTTCAATGTTCTTGGTGAATGTTTCCTATGAATCTCAAATTTTTTTCAAATTTTAGTACGATTCAAGTTAACGTTTATTCAATATTTTTCAGTTTTCTGAGGTATATTTCTCCAATTTTTCTAATTGACCGTATATCATACAGAAAGTTTCTTTTATCTATTCCAATTTTGAGCTGTTACATCTGGGAATGAGGCATTGTTATACCTTTTATAATGGGTTAATGAAATTAGTTCAGTTCATATACTTTCATCATTTCATTTGATGAATTATATATGACATAATTAACCCTTTTACTTTCACATTTTTTTTTTCGCAATTAATCGTGAAATGTATTTTTTTATTCAACTCTGAAATAATTTCCCTAATGTTTTTAATTTCAAGCAACTTTTAAATGAACTGAACACTTCGTTGCACGAAAACTCTTATCGGTTATTTCGTGAATTAAAACTTTTTTAATTGTGTCAACTTTTCATAAACGATATTAAAACGCAAGGCTTCGCCTGCATACTTCTTGCTCAAAGACACACCCTTGTGAATATTTTGATGTTTTTTCCTCAGTTCATTTTTACGAAAGGTGGTGGCATTATTATGAAATGATAAAGCCATAAATGGGAAATATTATTAAATATTCTTTTAAATAAAGACTTTTTTCCTTCTACTTTGAAATGAATGACCTCTCTAATATTCACTTCAAGGAATTCTATTTCCGGAGAAGATCTGAAGAAAAATTTTTAAATGAGAAATAATTAAATTTCGCTAAATATCAATAAATTGAAATTGAATGGGCGAAAACTTAACCACCAATATTTAAGTTAAATAAATAAACTGAGCTAACTGAATTTCTCCAAGTAAACTCGAGCTATTGATGAACCATATGACAAAAGTATGTATAACATACTTGTTGAACGAGGTCCATGACACGCCTCGAACTTGAACAAGAAAATTCATCTGATAAATTGACAAATAATCTTCCAGAATAACTCCTACGGGGTCCATGTTTCTTCACAGTATATATTTTTAAATAGTACAGCGCGAAACATTATAAACCTCAAATGTTGGGCATAAAAGAAATTTCGGTGTAAAGCAAACCTAGAAATAGTGGTCTATAATTCAGTCAGTATCATGAAACTTAAAATTTATGGCACTATCCACTATAGAAAATACTTCAAAACATTCAACAGGCCGAGATTTTTAACGTTTTCTATACTTGAGATTCCTTATGTGTACTGCGATTGTAAATCGATTTCGCTATAGTTTCCACAACTTCAGTACCTATAGTATAGGTAATTGATATGAATATAAGTATGCGACAAACAGAGATTTAGCGAATCACTTATAATCAAGTATGCAACACTGATGAAATCTGAATTTATGAGACTGTTTAACAATTTTCAATTGAAAAAAAATGCGCGCGTACAAAGTACACATGTCAGAAGTTTCACTTCTGAAGTTTCATGTCAGAAGTTTCATGTCAGAAGTTTCACTTCTGACATGTGTACTTTGTACTTCAAACAGAGAGATCTGCGTTTACTGTAGTACAGGGTGGGCCAAATTGGACACTTTTAAAGGGAAAGTCCTGTTTTAAAACTAGATAGATGAAAACTGATTTTTATGACAAACTTAATGGTGAAAACCGCATATCGATATCTATCATCGTTTCTGAGTTACAGCATGTTTTTCGAAAATGTTCATTTTCGAAAAATTGCTGTAACTTTTTTCCTGTCAAAAATTCTTTGGTTCTATGAAAACGTTTTCGAAGCACTTTTTTACGTAGAATTCAATGGTTTGAGTAATTTATTTTTTCAAATCATACATCAACAGTTATTGACGGAAAATTAATTTTTTTAATGAGACACCCAGTATATTTCTGCATCTTACGATATAACTTAAAATTACCATTTCAAAAATGTAGCACACTTGACGTTTTACTAAAGTCATCTCTGGAATTCAGAGCTTTTAAGTTTATTCATGTAGACTTCGAAACGCACACTATATGAATAAGTAGGCTTTGGACGAAGCGGCGATAAAACAGGAAGCAAGTGTTCGCTAGTAGGTTAGGAAAGCTGTTGACAGCAGTACTTAAAACTCATAGTTTCAGTAAAGCTGATAACAATTTATACTATATTTACACTAATAAATAAAACTAAAACAATAATAATAATAATAAAGAACAAAATATTTCTTTAGAAGAAGTGTTCAAAATGTCGAAAGTTTGAAAATAAGATCTTTCAACCTTCCCCAGAGGTAAAAGTCCATAGGCGTTAGGTCCGGTGTCCTGGCCGGCCAACGGTTGGGTCCTTGGTTGGCTATCCAATTATTGCCAAAATATTGCAGACAATTGCAATTGTCTTGTGAGGCGAAGCCCGGTCTTGCTGAAAATATATTTTCCTGAGCTCCATTAGCGGCAATTCGTCAACAAGGGGTTGCCTTAATATTTCTAAATACCTCTGAGAAGCTAGAGTGCCATTATAAATGACGGGGCTGATAATTCTACCCCTAAAAACACCTGCCGATACACTGAATCCAAATCTTCCTTGACTTCTCTGGTTCACAAGAGAAGGAGGTTTTTGTTGTGCCCAAGAATGAGATTCATAGCGGTTGAAAATAACGGCACTGCTGACATAAGCTTCATCTGGCCAAATACAATTTGATGAAAAATCAAGCACTTGGTTACAATTTTCCAGGAACCAGTGGCAAAAATACATGCGGCGTTCAAAATCTCCTGGTCTGAGTTCATGAACTCTTCTGGGCCTGTATGGCTTGAATTTATACTTTTTCAAAATTCGCCTAACGTGAGTTCTTGGTAGGCCTGTTGTAATTTTTAAATTTCGCATTGACGTTTTCGCATTATTAGCAACAGCTCGTAAAACGACTATTTCTTTCAATTCCCTATCCCTAGTTGATGCATATGATTTTGGCCTTGTCTTTTCAAATTGACCACCATCAATTAGGTTGTGTTGCAATCTTGCGAAAATGTCTCTAAAAGATTGCCTTCTATCTGGATACCTCACGCAATACAAATTGTTTGCTGCATCTACATTTTCCCCGGTTAGTATAAAACAGACTATCATATCCCATGATCATAATTATCATACTTCATTGCAAATGTGTTTGAAAAATGAATAAAAACCACAAATTGAAGAGTGTCTTTACTACTTATATCAAAATTTGACAGCTACTAGTGACCACTTGCTTCCTGTTTTATTGCCGCTTCGTCCAAAGCCTACTTTGTTCATAGTGTGCGTTTCAAAGTCTACATGAATAAACTTGAAAGCTCTGAATTTCAGAGATGACTCTAGTAAAACGGCAAGTGTGCTACATTTTTGAAATGGTAATTTTAAGTTCTATCGTAATATGCAGAAATATACTGGGTGTCTCATTAAATAAAATTAATTTACCGTCAATAACTGTTGATGTATGATTTGAAAAAATAAATTATTAAACCATTGAATTCTACGTAAAAAAGTGCTTCGAAAATTTTTCATAGAACCAAAGAATTTTTGACAGGAAAAAAGTTACAGCAATTTTTCGAAAATGAACATTTTCGAAAAACATGCTGTAACTCAGAAACGATGACATATATCGATATGCGGTTTTCACCATTGAGTTTGTCATAAAAATTGAGCCTCAGACACCGTCATCAGTTTTCATCTATCTAGTTTAAAAACAGGACTTTCCCTTTAAAAGTGTCCAATTTGGCCCACCCTGTACAAGACGTTATGCGACAGAATTGTCATCTAAAGTTCTAATATTTAACTACTAAACGAATACATCAACAAATAGCGTGTATTTTTTCTCGATCTCCCTTTCCCTCTCGCTGTCTGTCACTCGCTCTCTCCCTCCTCTCGCTCCATGGCTATGTACTTCATGCTACGTTCGCCCTTTCTCACTCTCTCTCAATCGCTCTCTCCCTCTTCCTAGACAAAAATGTCCCACATTTTCCTGTCGCGTCTCATTCGTAAGAATTTTACCCTCATGCGCGCAAAGAAGTATCACTTCAATAACTTATGATATTCAAATATATGAAAATATGGCATTCGATAATTTCTATAATATTAAGTTTTAAACTGATAGACATATCTCAATATTTCGTGTATTTTAAACATCGTGAAATAATATATAATTTGTAATGTAATTATTTAAGTTACGGAGTCTGCGCTCCAAGATTCGTTCAGTTTATCATAAATGTAATTTCTACCAATTCTCTGTTACTTCCGCTCATGTGTACTCTGCTAATTAGAGGTGACAAGGTGAAACCATAACAATGTTGTTTTTGACTTGAATACTAGTTGATTAATCAAGTTTGTTATTTCCAGAAATATCGATAATATATATGTATATATATATATATATATATATATATATATATATATATATATATATATATATATATATATATATATATATCTGGGAATCTGGGCAGTCGGCAAGGAGTTATGATCTAATCAACGAAATATGTTTCAGTCGACGCTTCAACTCTGTATTGAGTCATCTTCAGGACATCTACAATTATTAAAAATGACAATAAATGCACTATAAAACAGTTCATCTTATGGACAAAAAAGAAAATTACACAACAGTTTTAGACCTCCAGAGTCATGACCAACAAAGTATAAGGAATAAACAAAACTAACTCATTCAAAACCGAATCAAGTTGAAATAACGTAAATGAATTTAAAATGCAGCAATGAAAAGGTTTTGAAATATCTTTTGGATTGAATGGGCCGATACTTGGTGTAAATTAATAAACATATTAAAACAATGGTTAAAAATAACAATTTACACATTTATTATTGTATAATTTTAATAGAGTAATAGATTATTTAATTGTGCTGGATGTAATCGTAGACTGATAGTGAAATTTCATCGATAGAGTCAAATAAAACGTAATAGCAGATTGAACGTTTATTAAGTCGTGTGTTTTTACCACTGGCTTGAAACAGAGTGCCTAAATTGCCTCTCCGTTTTACATACATCGAATGCAGCGCTGTTTGCCAGACTGCAACTTATGGGAAACAAAATAAACAAATAATAACATAATAAAAAATAATAAAATTGCTTAAATACTAAACATACTCCCCCGTTTTGAAAGGCATTTAAAAATTAAAATTAAACGATATATAAAAAAAAAAAAAAAAATATGCCTTCAAACACGAACTTCTGTCTAAAACACAACTTGTTCTTCAGTTGGGAGAGGACATAAGCTTCTAACTGGTCTGGTGATAAACCTTGTTGGAAGTTAAAACTTCAGCGACACGGTGCACGCCGTCCTTGCCGGAAACAATTTTTTAATTCTTCCTAGAGGCCATTGATGAGTGGGTCGCTGATCATTTTTGATGAGAACCAGCATTCCTTCCTTGATGGGACTAGCTGAACCCTTCCATTTATACTGCAGATGAAGCTGCGACACGTACTCCTGAAAATCGAATCCAATATTGCTGCTGCAGTTTTTGGATATCTTGTATGCGTGTAAGGCGATTCGACGGAGTGTGGGTCAGGTCAGGATCTGGCAGCATGTTGGTTGGTCGTCCAATTAAAAAATGGGATGGAGTTAAGGGTTGTAAGTCATTGGGATCATTGGATTGAGAATATAAGGGCCTAGAATTGAGAATTCCCTCAACTTGGACAATAAGGGAATTAAAATCTGTATAAATCATAGTACGATTAATCATCATTCTTTTTAGCAAAAATTTGGTGCTTTTCACAGCCGCTTCCCAAAGACCGCCATAATTAGGATAATACGGGGGAATGAAATGCCAATTTATATGATTTTCCGATGAAAAATCTGAAACTGCGCCTTGTATATTATGTAAAAATATTCCTAATGAATTTAAATCGTTTCTTGCTCCAACGAAAGTGCTTCCATTGTCGGAATAGATATTAGAAGGAAAACCTCTTCTTGAGATAAAACGTCTGCAGACATGAGATAAGTTTTCCGTTTGTTAAGTTTTGAACACCACTTCTAAATGTACGGCTTTTGTGCAAAAGCAAATAAAAACACAAATGTAAGCTTTAACTAATTTAGATCCTCTTCCAATTTTATCCTTAAGTATGAAAGGACCTGCATAATCGATGCCCGTGGACTGAAATGGAAGGCTAGGCATAACTCTGCTATCAGGCAGAGCTGACATTGGACATTTCGCTAGTGATGGGTTGAACCGAAACATGTAATGCACCTTTTCGTTACCAAACGAGCTAGATTTCTCCCCCCAAATAGCCAGTAAAATTGTCTAACGGAAGAAAGTAAAAGCTGGGGTCCAGGATGCATTAATATTGAATGCTTGTATTCAAAGATTAATTTGGCGAATGAATGTTTCGAAGATAGTAGAACTGGATGTTTTTTGAGAACATCTAATGAACAAAATTTTAATCGGCCTCCAACCCTTAGGATATTATTGGAATCGAGAAATGGGGCTAACGCGCTTAGTTTATGATTTGGGGCTAAGGCTTCGCCCTTGGCCAGTGACAAAATTATCTCAGGGAATGATTCAAGTTGTGATCGTTTGATCAGAGCATTATTGGCTGAATTCAATTCGGTTACCGTCAATGGGCCGTAAGTTTCTGTCCTCCAGCTTCTTCTGAGCGTTTGAGATTAAAACCGCAGGCAATAGCCAGTAACTCGTTTGAGCTTCATCAATTTGGAAAATGTATGAAATAGATAAAAGGATTCCACGACCTCAACCTTAAGAACATTGGATGTGCCCTTCAGTTCTGGCAAGAACATTTCTGAATAATGGTGATTAATTTTAAGACCATCAATGGAGTTATAAAGAAATCGAGGTCCATTATACCATTGATTCGTGTGGCATAAACTGTTCAGGGAGAACGGCCTCGAGTGGCTAGATCAGCTGGATTTTCTTTAGTGGGGACATAGTACCAATCTTCGATCTTAGTATAGCTTGAATTTGTGATATTCTATTGGAAACAAAACCTGTAATTGATTGGGATCCTTTTTTATCCAACATAGGACAATCTGGGAATCTGACCAATAGAATATAGGCAACCGTGGGAATTTGGAATTGAGCACTCGTGCTGTTAACTTCGCTCCTAAGAGATGCTGCACAAAGTTCCAGCCTAGGAATTGTTAGAGCCTTTAAGGGTGCTACCTTTGTTTTACTGCATAATAGTCGAACCATGTAATCGCGTGAGTGTTTACACTTCGAAGATAAATGCAACTCGCATATGCAGTAGCAGATGCGTCGCAAAAACAATGAGGTTGAAAAGATGAAAATCATCACCGGTTATTCGTCTAGGAATTCTGTCAATTATTCAACTGGGGTAACTGATTATAAAACTGAAACCACAAATATTTCAGATTATCAGGAATAATATCGTCCCATTGTAATATTGTAAGACCACAACTTTTGGATGATAATTTTCGAAACGATGATGACTGGACTGAGTAGACCTAAGGGATCATATATCTGGGATATAATTGATAAAATTTGTCGTTTAGTGACCTCGGAATCAATAGGTTTAGTGGTAACCTTGAAACGCAAATTGTCATCTTTGATTAGCCAATGAAGGCCTAATGTCTTGGAGCTCTCAGATTCCCCAATTGATAAGGTTGCATTGGGGATGTCATTACATTCAAAGTCGTCGAGGACACCTTTGCTATTAGAATTCCATTTACGCAATATAAAATTACCTGATTTTAATATATTGAAAATAGTTTTGCACCTCAATCTCAATTCTTCGGCGTCATCAGACCCCGTGAGTAAATCATCGACGTAAAAGTCATTCAAAATAGTGTTAGATGCATCCTTGAACAAATCTTTACATTCAATGGCTAACTGATTGATGCATCGAATAGCTAAATAGCTAGCAGTTCTTGTACCATATGTTACTGTCTTCAATTGATAGACCGAAAAGTCTTCCATGGGGTTTTCTCTCCAAAGAATCTGTTGTAGAGCTCGATGATTCTCATGCATTAGCACTTGCCTGTACATTTTTGATATGTCAGCCGATACGACATATGTGTGGAGTCTAAATCTGAGAATTATGTCAAAAATATCATTTTGAATATTTGGGCATGAATATTGGAGATCGTTAAGCGACCATCCTGAATCGCTTGGAGATGAGCATCAAATACCACTCGTAATTTGGTGGTTAAACTAGATTCTTTAAAAAATCCCATGGTGGGGTAAGAAATAGCTAGGAGACGAAGAATCCTTGGAAACCTTGGACATATGCCCTAGATCTATGTATTCATGAATGAAATCTCTATATAACTTGTAGAAATTATTATTAGAGAAGAATCGTTTTTCAAGTGAGAGGAATCGTTTGATAGCGATATCCTGGGAATTGCCTAAGAAAGGTTGCTGAATACTTCAATGGAAACTTGACTATGAATTGACCATTTTCATTTCTTGTAGTAGTTAGTTGCGAAAATATATCTTCGCAAAGTGAATCGTTCTTGACATAGCAAATAGGATCTTGAATTTCATCAATTTCCCAAATCGTTTTAGCTGCTCATCTCTGGAATTACAGACTTGGTAAAATTGCAGTGGGAAGTTTTATTATTGGTTGAAACTGTCCCCAGCAATAATCCATCCTAGTTTTGTGTTACGCAAGGAAAGTTGACCATTTCCAAAAATTATTTTTTTCTCAGTAATAAATTCCAAAAAATAGTGACCCCAATGAGCATGTCTATTTGTTTGGGTACATAAAACTCTGGATCGGAAAATGTATACAGATTGTGGTATTTTAAAAGAATTTATATCAACTTGCTCCGATGGAAGTCGAGAACAAATTACTGGAACTATATAACAGGGAAAGTTGCACTGAATTGGCTGAAATTGACTGTATTAGTAAACAACAGGCCTTTTTAGTCACATTAGAACTAACTTGATTTATTCCTATTAGTGACAAAATTGGATGGCACAATAATTTGTACTAGACCTATTCGTTTTACAACAATCTTCTGTTATTAAATTCGATTGAGAGCCTGAATCTAGTAAGGCTCGACATGAAGTGGAAATGTCCGTTATTGTCGCGTATCTTAAAAAGTTACAGTAGATAATAAAATAGAATTATGGGTCGAAAATCTTGTGGCAAAACTGGAAGATTCTCTTAGATAATTATTTCTATTTTGAAATGATGATTTCTGTTGAATTAACATTTGAACTGCTTGTGGTAGCCGAGTTTGATATCAAATCGTGGTGGCAATGTGTGTATTGTGTTTTCTTTTGCATTTTTTTGCAAGAACCTAATCGAATCAAGAATCTTTTGTATGCCCAATTCTTAGACAGTTCGAGCACAAAATTTCAATTGTCTAACTTTATCATACATCTCTGAGAAAATGCTCAATTTCAAGAATTACTTACAAGTATATATTGAGTGATTTTCTTTACAGAAATTACATTTAAGCGTTGCTCCAATGAAAAATTGATACTTTGAACGCGAATTTTGCGACTCCCTGAAAGATTTATTTGGATAAAAAGATTGTGATTTTGTATGAGGCTTCCTCAAATGATTCTAAAATATCCCTGGCGTTCGGCGCAAAAAATCTCAAAAAATTCATTAAAAGTAGGAAGCTCAGATGCTGAATGAAATTCTTTCCATTTATTCTGGCTAATTTTGTCCAATTTATTGTAAAATTATATGAATAATAATTAAATCCCATAAAAGAATCTTTACTCAATTTCATTCCTTCAAGAGCTGTTAAATGCTTCGAATACTTCATCAAGCATATCTCTAAACTGCAAATATGAACCCTTATTCACTTAGAACTAATGGTGAAAATAGATTTTTAAATGAAGTATCAACAAGAAACTTTTTCTATATCGAATTTATGACATAATAGTTGCCATGCTTGTTGGTAATCTTGGCTTTCATTGCAGCATTCTATTTGCTCTGCTAGCATAGCCTTCTAGGGAAGCCTTTAAAAACTGAATTTTTGTCCATTGTCCCTAGAGAATTGTTTGAATCAATTATTGAAATGAAGTTCTTCTTAAATTCCAGCCATTGGCCATAATCTCCATTAAAGGTTTGAAGTTTTCATTTTTTGGCAGATCAAAAAGTTCTGCAATGAATCGTGAACAGTCGACAAATGGAGCTTGGTTTGAAGCAGAAACTGAATTCTTCGCTAAGAGATTTTCATACGAGCAATAACGTCATAATATTTAATTTCAAATGGTTCACGCTTCTAAATATTGATCATCTAAATCATTTTCCTGACAATTTTGTTCTATTCAAATTTTGTACTTCATCAAACTCCCTAATTAATGACATATTGTTATCAAAAACGTACCTGTAAATTGGAATTATAATCAATCATATGTCGCTTCCAATAGGAATTTAAATACTTTTCAAGTAGGGATAATTTCCTTTTGATGCTTGATCTATTTCTAATTAACTTTTCCATTTGAATAGCATTGCGTTTATTAGTGTAATTTAATGAAATAATATTTGAAAATCAGACAGTTGATAACTTAATGACCAAAGCGAATGAAGTATACTCAAATTTCAAGGAAATGGATTAAGGGATAAAATGGATATATGACAAACGTAGTTCTGCACCTAACCTGACTCAACCTTCAGCGCAGGGACCGCAAGTCGTTTTTGCCTCTACAATCGTGAACACTTCGGATGAATAGCTCGATGGTCGACTACGGTACCATCTGTTGTTTAGCTTCTGTTTCTCTTTTCTTCGAATTCACTTGGACGAATTCGTTTCGTTATATTAGGATAAACTTGGTTTTATAACAAATTGATTTTTCACTAAGAATCCCAGGCTCGAAGGACCCATGTTATAATTTTAAATAGAGTAATAGATTATTTAATTGTGCTGGATGTAATCGTAGACTGATAGTGAAATTTCATCGATAGAGTCCAAATAAAACGTAATAGCAGATTGAACGTTTATTAAAGACGTGTGTTTTTTACCACTGGCTTGAAACAGAGTCTAAATTGCCTCTCCGTTTTACATACATCGAATGCAGCGCTGTTGCCAGACTGCAACTTATGGGAAACAAAATAAACATATATGAACATAATAACAAATAATAAAATAGCTTAAATATTAAACAATTATAAGAAATAACGCATGACGCACGTTTCGGTGGAACTTCACCTTCTTCAGATGCTAATGGCATCTGAAGAAGGTGAAGTTCCACCGAAACGTGCGTCATGCGTTATTTCTTATAATAAATGTGTAAATTGTTATTTTTAACCATTGTTTTAATATATTTTGAAATATCAACTAAAATGGTATACCATTCTGACATTGAAAAACAATGGTTAAAAATGAATCAAGTACTTATAAACAGTTAGGTTGTAGGGCCCATGACGTGAAACAACTCCAAAACCCTACTGGTGTCGATCAACTCCAAATTTTTCACCACAAAAAAAAATACACAATAAATCCACAAACTTTATCAAATAATATTCCAACACCTGCACAACTTTAGAACATCAAACTAACCATCAGTCATATCCACAAATTTCATTTTTTCTAAAATAGATGCAATGCTTGTTTCAAGGTGTTGGACAATGTAGTTTCATGTGTAGACTTCCATTGTCTATAAATTATAGTGAATAAATAAAATATATCGTATCTGAAAAAATAAATGAATGACAAGATAAAAAACAATTGAATGAAATGATGAAATTGGATATATATATATATATATATATATATATATATATATATATTTAATTATTTAATTTTCTTGTTGTTAAACTTGATATTTATTTACTTTTTTAGATTTATATTTTTCAGATACAACTTTATATTCAGTAGACAATGGAAGAACATATTATGTCATTACGTTGGTAAGGGTTTCTGTGTGTGTTTCGCTTACCCTCTAATATTAGCAGACCTAACTGCCAAGTGCTAATATTGGACTGAGTAGCACGCAATTAGCAACTGAAGAAGGACACAACCGCTAAAACATGTATAAAACATAGTTGTCTCTTTTTTGGCCATTTCTCTATTAATGTCAAAGTAATTTTGCTCTTTCAATCAATACAATCGTTTTTCAGGCATAACTTTTTTCATGTGTTCTGAACATCCACACTGAAATCAGTAATACGTTCGAGTTTTTGCATCTAAATAGTTGAGATTTTAATTTTTTTTCTGGTGCAATTTAATCAAAGTTTCTTTTAAAATTATAATTTCAATAGAACATTCAACAAAATGATCGATGACTTGTGTTCTCCTCCATTTTTCTTCAAGGATTAGAACGGTCGTTTCAAACCATGAAAGTCAACAAGATGCAATGATGTAATTCATTGAAATTACACGTATACTAACCATAAATATTAAATATTTATTATTTCCTAATACAAGAATGTCTACAACAAAACTCAAATAACCGTATTATTTATTCAGCGTAAACATTTGCTTTAACAGTTTAAATCATCATTTTTAATGGTTTTGGTACTCACCTTTGTTGTTAAAGTGAGGAGGATCCTTAGGTTCATTGATATTCACTCTCGATTTATGAACATTTATTCCTTTCTCTTCAGATCTCCTAGGACGTTAGCAGGACCTCTTCAAAAAAATGAACTCAAGCGACTTTTGCAGTATAGTCTTTACGGGTGGGGCTTTCCTATAATGTGGATTCTGTTGATATTTCTCTGCAGTGTTACAACTATAGTTCCAGAAGTTATTCGTCCATATGTGGGAGTGAATAAATGCTATATGGAAAATTACGATTCAAGTAAGTCTCATTATTATTAGTTTGAAGACATAAACTTTTGGGACCATAAATTAAAATTTTAGTAGCAACATGATTATATTAAATATTAACAGAAATCATCGATCTATATTTGTTCACTCCAATCAGGCAATCAGTGAAATATCAAAATCTTAAATGGCCCTGATAAGCACTTGGAATTCACTCCATATCTTGAGAGAGTATTCCAATGGCTCAATGGTTGAGTGGGGTGGTACTCGTTTCCATGTCTCCACTGAGTCCACTCTGTATTTTTGTTCTTTCAATTATATATATATATATATATATATATATATATATATATATATATATATATATATATATATATAAATATATATACATATATATAATATATATAATACTATTATATATATATATATATATATATATATATATATATATATATATATATACAGAGTGTCCTAATTGCCATGGGCCACTATTGCTATCTCGGTAATTATAAGAACTAAAACGTTGGTCAAATTAGACAAAACTTGCAGTTTTTGGAGGAAATTGAAAATCCAGTTTCATATTTGAGAATGAAAACATCTATCTCGAGCTACGGGGGTTTTTCGAAAAATTGCTCACAACTATTTGATCGAATATTTCAAAAAGTATAATTTTTACAAAAAATTAATTAAGGAAAAAATTTATCCATTTTAGACGTTCTTCAATTTGGTTTTTCTCAAGAAAATTTGGTTCATCTAGTTTTCGAGATATTACCATCAACTTACTTTTTTTAACTACGTACAGGTCCGTCTTCATTCCATCTCTTAAAAAAACTTTTTTTTCTGATTTTAACGATGTATCACATGTTCATATTTGTTTGCGTTTTAATGATAAAAAGACAAAATTCAAGTTGTATTGAGTTTTTAAAAAAATGTGAACTTCAGAGGTGGCTTAGGCTACCAATAAAACAATTGCCTGTTTTAATAACATAAACAGACTGTTGCAGCGTGTAATGAAAGAAACTGTTAATTAATTTTTCAAACATTCAAACTTTTTACCATTTAATTAAATTCAAGTTATGTAATAAACCTTAAAACTTCCTTATTATTTAAAATTACCTTTGCCAAAATTCAAAGTGGATGATACATACCTAATGCATTTATTTCATCTTCCCCATTCTCTGCCGATACAGTTGTTCCCCATTCTGAAGAATTATTAAAAGATCCGTATTGTAGCAAATTTCGCTCTAGCCTTGTAAAAATTATTCGATTCGGTAAGCGCCTTTCGGGGTACGAAATTTAATACTTTTGAAGGGCTCTTTCAGCACTTCGAAATGCTTTTGCATAACAAAAATAAATCTAATTTTTCCCAATGGAAAACGCTACCATGTTGATTTAAACTTACTCTGACACGACACATGTATTACGGATCATAGGCTTTTATAATTTTATAAGCAATTGTTTCTCTTTGCTCTATGATTGGTTGGAACCTATAATAAAATGAAAAAGTGCCAAAAAAGTTAAATACTAGTTTTTTTACCATTCAAATTCAAACGAATATGGACATGTGATACATCGTTGAAATCAGAGGAAAAAGTTTTTTTTTTAATTTGGAATGAAAAATGCAGGTCCGTATTCAGAAAACAAAGTTGAATGTGATATCTCGAAAACTAGACGAACCAAATTCCTTGAAAAATACCAGCTTGAAGAACGTCTTAAATGCATACATTTTTTCCCTAACTAATTTTCTGTAAAAATTATACTTTTTGAGATATTCCCCCGTAGCTCAAGATAGAAATTTTTTTTTAAATCTGAAACCGGATTGTCAATACCCTCCAAAAAACCTGCACATATTATCTAATTCGACCAACCTTGTAGGTATTATAGTTACTGAGATAGCAATAGTGGCCCATGGCAATTAGGACAACCTGTATATATATATATATATATATATATATATATATATATATATATATATATATATATATATATATATATATATATATATAAATATAAATTTATATATATATATCTAGATATATATATTATATATATATATATATATATATATATATATATACTTGGTTTCATAATAAATAACTTATTGGAAAAGTCGACTGAAAAAAATTGTCCATTTTATTTGGAAAATAATTTGGGACCAGACCGGCCCAGACCGGCTCCACTTCTTTGTTGCCCCTAGGCCCCCAGACCTCTAAATCCGGTATTTTTATACGTTTCAGAGCCTGGAAACTATGCCTATGTTCTGTTTGTTATTCTACCTCTTCTCATTCAACAAATTGTAAATACTGTTTTCTTTGTTAAGACTGTAATGTACTGTCTCAAAATTAAGGCTGAAGTTGAACGTATGAACGATGCTAGAAGAACATCCGATCTCAACGCTGGAAAAGAAAGGTATATACTCATTAAAAAATTATTTCAATTGTACTTAGATCAATCATTCAAAATTTTTTCAGAATCTATATAAGTATTGATACGCAAAGAGAATACTTTATACCCCTTCTTAAGCATATTATGCGATTTACCATAGTACAAATACATTCATTCAAATTTCCGATAATGGGTTTCATAGAAATACTACTTCGGCGCATTCACCATTTTATATAATTATTGTTTACGTTAATACTGCCAATCTCAAACAAATAACATTCAAAATTGAAGTTTTAATGAATTACGTTCGGATTTCGACCACTTGTTGCAATGAAAATGTTAATAATAATTTGTTTTTCACTTTCACATTAGTAATCATGTGTTTGTGTTTCACAGGTTGAAATTGATACTGAAATTAGCTGTGATAATGGGTGTATTTTTTCTGTTCGAAACTGTGTCTTCTATGTACAATTTCCGGAATACCACCGTAACAACTTACATAGAAGTAGTCTGGGATACTGTGAATTGTTTACAAGGTGAGTTCACTGAGAAATTAATAGTAGTGGAGGCAGTGGCGTAGTAAGGGTGAGGGTGGTTTTTGGAGACAAAACCCCACCGATTCTCCTTTTGTATGAACAAAATTCAACACACTTGAATTTATATTATCATTTTCTAATTTTTATCTAATTTAACCCCTCCTGAAAATATTTCTCACTACGCCAATGAGTGGAGGAGATTGCATTATCAGGTACTTCTTGAAATTATTATTAAATATACATGAACATCTAAGAAATTATGAATAATAACTACAATTTCTAGTTGATTTTGAATCAACCAAATATATTAAGAATTAAAATATAAATGAGAAACAATTTACATTGTTTTTTGTTTATATCTATATATATATATATATATATATATATATATATATATATATATATATGTGTATATATTATAAAAAAATATATATATATATATATATATATATACATATATTTGTTTAAATTTTCGCCAATAACATGAGACTAGATGGGATTTTATTATGAAATTGTCGAAATCTATAATAGAGTGACTTGATATTTGTGATGATCAGATGGGGTTTCGTCAAAGGATATATTTGTGCACCAATATATATATATATATATATATATATATATATATATATATATATATATATATATATATATATATATATATATTATATATTATATATGGTATACTATATATGGTATATTTAATATTAATATAATATAATATATTATATATATATATTTATATATATATATATATATATATATATATATATATATATATATATATATATATATATATATATATATGTGTGTGTGTGTGTGTGTGTGTATATTGTTTCTTAAAACGCAGGAATAATAATTCAATCGTGTTAATTAGGATTTAAGAGTATTATCTCCTGCAATAATTTGTTACTGAAGTTAAATCTCCTTTCTATCTGAATTTCTTATTTCATAATTTCAGGTCTCTTCATTTTCATAGTCTTCATTTGCAAGAAAAAGATTTACAACAAACTTTGTGAAAAAATTCCGGTTTTGAAGACTAGGAAGACTTCACTGTCCTCAAACACGACTACACAAGTTAGTATGCAACAAATTGGGGCAAATAAGAGAGCGAAAACGCCTTAAGTGAAGTAAAAACGGCTTTCGTCAATTATCGATGTATTCTCTGCATATTTTTAGATGTTTTTTCTCTCGAATGTAAACTCCATGGAAAAGCACCTGTAGAACAAAATATATTGTTCCTTATTCATGTATATATGTAATATGTATATTTAATATTTTTTACAACATTATAAATTTATATTCTACAGCGTGTTTTACTGATTTTAATTAGATCAGAGAATGATCGTACTAAGTTTAATATATATATATATATATATATATATATATATATATATATATATATATATATATATATATATATATATATATATACAGCAATATCCCATTGCGAGAGAAAGGTTTTGTGGATGTTGGCCTAACCCACATTAGACCGAATGGACGCAATCAGAATGTCGGTCCACGCCGCATTCCCTGTCAGGATATTAGGAATTTTCATATTAATTTAAAACGATAAAGAAGTAGATTCATATTTAACATTACATACATGGAGAATATTTAGCTAGAAAAACATGTACCATGTACCCACCAAAATATTTTTCATTATACTTTTATACCAATAGTTATCCGGCATGTTTTCATATAAATGACTTCCTGAAAAGGTTTAATTTAATTTCAATGATTTCTACGTAGTTATTCATTTCCATCATTCAAAAACATAGTATGGAATAAACTTATTCTCCTTTTCTGAAAGAAATAAGTAAATACAGCCAATTAAATATATTTGCCAATGCAAGAAATCTGATTTATATAGTCCATAATATGTAATCTCTTATTAATTTCTACGTAAGTATTTGGGTGGTATAAATATTTTTATATATAGACAGAACACTCTGGTTACCCTAGTTTCTACCAGATCATCAACCAATATAAGGTACCGATGAATATATTTATTTTCCGAAAATCAAACGGTAACTAGTGAACATAAATCTATATTTCTTATTGGCTTTTTTGATATTCTAATGAACAAGGAGAAAACCAAACACTGTCTAGCTGCCTACCTACAGAGTGATTCCACTAAATTATCTTCAAGTTTTATGTAGCTAAAAGTGGCGTTACACAGAACGCGTCCCGCCGATATAAGCATACTCGATGATCGGGACTTCCCCTGCAAACATGACATTCGGTCAGCTGGGATTTCTCTTTCTTACGCACCCAACTACACTTTTTTTCGTTCGGTACTGAAAATTTAATCGTCCTTCAACTGTTTTCAGAGTAGGAAATTATTAAACACTGAATTAAAATCAAAATAGCGAAACAGTTATCCAGATGGCTCAAAAAAAGGAAAAAGCTGCACAAAAAGCATATTTTACATCAGGAGCTTCTGTAAGTGGTGATGAAATAATAAACTTCCACATGATGAGTCGTGTGGACAGCACATTTCGGAACTTCAGACTCTTGTTATATGCTAACTTGTGTGGCTCTAAGGCGAAAATGCAACACTTTCAGTTACTTCCCGACAAGTGTTTCAATTGAACAGAAACAGTTTCATAACATAAAAAATACTTCACACGACCCTAATGATTATTTTGATGAATATTTTAGAGAAAAAAACCTCGAAATTTAGATTTATAAGCGGACTGCTTATTTTCAAAATGAAGATTGTAACTTTTTCAATGCATCTGGAATCTATAAAGGCAGATGATAATAATCATCAACTAGGTTATTCAATAAAGCATGATCTAATGGTGAATTCAAAAAAGGAAAGGTTGTTTTGTGCGTTTTCATTGACTCAAAAAGGGCATTTGAGACCATTGATCAGCAAAGACTGCTCAAAGTTTGCGCTAATTATGGACTCAAGGAAATTGTGCTCAATTGGATTGAAAGTTATCTAAGTGGTAGATCCCAAGTTACAAAAATAGAGGATAAAGTGTAAGATAAAAGGAAGGTTGATTTTGGAGTGCCGCAGGGTAATGTGCTCGGCCCATTGCTTTTCATTCTCTATATTAATGACATTTGTAGATATATAGCAAAATGTAATGTTAGTTTATATGCGGATGACACAGTAATTTCAGTATCTGGTAACAATATGGAAGAGCTTGTTCGAACTATGAATGAAGAGTTGGGTATTTTAAATGAATGGTTGAAGTTTAAAAAACTTAAGTTAAATTCTACAAAAACCAAGAGTATGATATTTGGAACTAGATATAGATGTAGCCTCTTTAAACAAGCAAATTTGAAAGTAGAAATGAATTCTGAACCCATTGAGCAAATTGATGTAACTAGTTACTTAGGGATTCAGTTGGACTCTCAATTAAATTTGCAGGAGCATATAGGGTACATGTGTAGGAAACTGAGGGAAAAAATTGGATACTTCTAAAGAATATCGAAAAAACTGTCCTATTGGACTAGAAGAGTTGTATACAATACAATAATTTACCCCCAATTCACCTATTGCATGTCTTTATTAATTTTCTGTAATAACGAGGATATAAATAAACTTCAAATACTGCAGAATAAGGCTATGAGAATGTTGTTGGGCTGTAGCATTTATACTAGAGTTAATGAAATGTTAAAAAAGTTAAAATTTTTGAATGTCAAACAAATGGTAGAAGAAGCAAATTTAATTTTAATTTTCAAAATTTTAAACGGTCCGGTACCAAAATGTTTTTCAAATTATTTTATTAGAACGGGAGATATGATAAATTATAATTTAAGAGATGGGGATCAATTGTTTATTGAACATTTCAATACCACCAATCTGAACAAGTCAATAGATGGGTGTCAGATGGTACAACAATGTTCCTATAATGATCAAAGCTTTGAAAACTGTCAAGCAATTTAAATTTAGGTTAAGAAAATTTTGTTTTCGGATTTAGCTTGTATTATTTTTCAGGTTTGTTTTCTTTGTCTCCAATTGATTTGATTTTATTTTTCACATGTGATAATATGGAAGATCTTTGTATACTAACAATTTTGCTAAATAAATGTTATTATTATAATTATTATTAACAATAAAATTCTCTGTGAATATTCACCTTCGAAGAAAGCAGTAAGTATTTGTTTTTCATGCTACTAATTTAACCCTTTTTATCAAGGTTCCGTACCCAAAGGGTAAAAACGGAACCCCTTAACTAAGACTTCGCTGTCTGTCCGTCCATCTGTCTGTCTGTCTGTCCGTCTGTCACCAGCCTGTATCTCAAGAACTGCGATAGCTAGACAAATGAAATTTTCACAAATTATGTATTTCTGTTGCCGCTATAACAACAAAATGAAATAAATATTTAAGGGGACTCCCATAAAACAAACGCGTTTTTTTTTGTCCTATTTTGCACGATATCAATAATGGCAACAGGTAGGCACCTGAAATATTCTTAAAATACTCAACTAAATTTTTATTTTAATAATAAAATTAAAATTAATTAAAAATTCAAGGGGAGCTCCCATACAAAAAACGCAATTTTTTGCCTATCAATAAAAGGTAACAGGTAGGCACTAGGAATATTCATAAAATACTTAATTGTATATTTACTTTAATAATAAGTGATGAGATTAAAATAATATAAATATTTAAGGGGGGCATAGTGATTGGTACGGAACCCTTCGTGGCCGATTTTATAAACAAATGATCTCTGAGTGCATTCAGTTATTGAAAGCACATTAATGACCTAATTCTAAGACATTAAACTAGACTAGTATATAGGCAATGCAGTGTTCGGGAATTCTATAGTGCTATTACTATTGTAGAATATAGAGTTTATAGATTCTTTTATCCTAGTTTCAATGATACGTCCAGTTTAGCCTTTAAAATGCATCTATGTTATTTACCAAAATAAGCAGCATCTGTAAAAAGTGATGTATATTAATCCACTGTAGTTATTATGATACATTTTTTTCAGGCTATACTGGACGTTACACTAAAATCAGTATAAATTTGGAATCTGCGAGTTTTTCTAGAAGCAATAGAAATATCAGAAGCGGTTTACTGGAAAATACCTTTCCTTCAAATATATATATATATATATATATATATATATATATATATATATATATATATATATATATATATATATATATATATATATATATATATATATATATATATATATATATATATATATATATATATATATATATATATATATATATATATATTACATAAAGTGAACAAGGAAAATTCTTTAATAATTTAAAAAATTATCAAACAACTTTCCAAGGAAGCTGGTTATACGTATTCAGCAACGCAAAATCTGCATTCACAATCGAACGGTGAATTATAGAATTTCTATAATTGAAAATTGAAATTTTTCATAAAAAATTTCAATCAACAATTTCAAATATACACATGAAGTTTGTGTCTGACATTTTATCTTCAAAAATTATCGAAAATCAAAGTAAGAGTAAGTGGTATTTCCCATAATCGATATGTATAATGAAAACACTAATTTAGTACAGACTGAAAATCAATTCACAAAAATATAGATTCCAAAAGCATTTCTATTTGGTATATTATTTAAATTACTAATATGTCAATTGTCACTTGCTGTTATTCATATTAATTATGAGATTACAGTTTGATCATGTAGGTACCTAATATAAAAGACATATTTGCCAACATTAGATATACGATCACAAATAACATACAAATGCAATTATAATTGGCGATAAAAAAGGCTATTTATTTGCAGTGGCGTCTTCAGAGGGGGAACGTAAAAATAATATTGGAATATACATATTTGCGTTTCAATTCAAATATTGAAATATCGATACTTCCAACATCCGGATAGATCTGTTTTTGGCTGAATCTTTGGCCATTATCTTTAAGAGATTTATCAATTTATCTTAATCAATAGGGGAAAGTGGTCTAATATCGACCAGCGGGCATTATCGACCACCACATTTTATCAAAAGTAGCGCGTAATTTCAGTACTCTAATAGGTGCTGCCAATTTGCGACATAGTTCCCAAACCAACGAAAACACATGTGACCCGCCAGATGTACGATTATAGAAACAAAAAATAAAATTGTTCATTTGCGAATTTTAGTACATATTTCTGTCTTCAGAAAATAAGGTTTGTATTTTTTGTGTATTTTTGTATCGAAAATTTGATCTAGCTAATGTTTAAGTGTATAACAGTCAATCTACCGTGACATTTGTATCGTCACATTTTCGAGGTTAGGCATTTCATTTGATAAAAATATACTGTTATGTCAATGATGGGTAATATCGATCACGGTGGTCGATATTACCCATTACAGTGGTCGATATTGTACGCTTCATTTTTAAATGGGAAATTTTGTTCTCATTTATAAATGCCAAGAAATTATACAAGAAAAACTGCCTGTAATTCCTGGACAAAAGAAGGGATGAACCGAGCATTAAATGCGATTAACCAGAATCATTGTTCAATTAGAAAAGCAGCTATGATCTACTTGGTTCCATATAGTACCCTGCAGGATCGTCTTAAAAACCAGTTTCGATCCAAAAAAAATCTGTTGGGAAGAAAATCAGTTTTTTCTAACGAACAAGAAAATATGCCGGCTGATTATGTTATTAAATTATCAAAACTTTTTTATGGCTTGACAACGAACAGTATAGGAATGAGGCTACAGATGATGAAGACAAAGCTATACAAATCAAGCACAAGTCATTCGAAGAAATATACCCATCACCTAAACCCAAAGCGAGATAAAGCAAGAGAAAGAAAGAGAAATCGAAAAAAAAAAAGAATTGGAAGAAACAGAAATGAAAAAAACAACAGAAATCAGCTGCTACTGTGAAGAAAGTTGTTAAAATAATAGAGGAAGAAATACCATCAACATGTTATGTTTGTGGTGAATTCGGGGCAGATAATGAGGAATGGTGGCGATGTAGATCATGTGCTACATAACATATTTGAGAAATGAAACTCTGGTTTAACAATTTTCACATATAATGAAACAATAACAGTTGAACAACGCGTTTCGCTGACACTACTGCGAGTAAACAGTTTTCATTTAGTTATTCATTATTTAACAGTTTGGTCGATATTTCCCCACTCCTGGTCGATATAGCGACCTAGCAACCGTGTTGTATTTTTTCTATTTTTTCGAAATAAATCATTTTTTAAAATTCATTCGTGCTTATTTACCTACTTTGAAGATCAGTCAATGTATTCACATCATTACATGTTTATTTTATTGTCACGTATTTATAATATAATATATTTACGTTAAGTGGTCGATATTAGACCAACTTCCGCTAATTTTCTTAGAAGCTAAAATTCACTCGTCTTTCTTTGTGCATTATGATCTTCTCTATCATATTTTCATTAAAATCAGGAATTATTTGCACCATAGCACTTTCAATTGATAACATGGCCAAAGCACTAAGATGATCTTCACACATAGTATTTCTTAGAAAAGATTTAATAAGTTTTAACTTCGAAAACATCTCTCTGGTTCTGCTGTTTTCATTGGCATAGAAACTAATATTCGCAAAGTTTTAGTAATTTCTTTAAAAGCAGTATCTAAACTTAACGACAGAATAAAATGTAATGTTTTTAAGCATTCCGAAATGTCTGAATTGTCTTTTTTTTGGAGAATTTTCATGTTTTTTAATCTTGTCTACCGAATGTTTGAGATCACGAAGTCCTACGTTGGTCCAATTTTCATCGCTTGCAAATATTAAACAAACAATATGGATTTACCGAGGGCCTAAACTAAAGTGATGCCATGCATGAATTAACATCACATGTTGCTGATGAAATGAATAAGAATAATAAATGTATAGCAGTATTCCTGGACCTAGCAAAGGCCTTCGACACGGTACCCCATCGAAAACTCCTTGATGTCCTAGAACAAAATGGAGTGAGGGGTCTTGTGCTGAGGGTCTTTGAAAACTATCTAACGAACAGAAAGCAAAAAGTCAAAATTAGAGAAACTGTTAGTACTCCTGAAAGTGTACGGATTGGTATACCTCAAGGAACAGTTCTGGGTCCAATACTATTTAACCTATATATTAAAAGCTTAACTGAAATAGATATTCAAGGTAAAGTAATATCATATGCAGATGACACCGTACTTGTCTTTAGTGGTATAGATTGGGCCGTGAAGATACGAGCCGTTGCAGGAATTAAACACGTCAAAAATTGGTTAGATGCCTACAAACTATCACTAAATGTTAAAAAAACAAATTATATTGCATTTTCCAAAACATCTGCTGATCGTCCCCAATTTAAGAAATTAATATATGATAACCTAAACTCCGAAATACAAGAAACTAAAACCTCTAAATATTAAGGTATTATCATCGATCAAAATTTAAAATGAGACTCCCACATAACCTACGTAACAAAAAAACTTAGATACTTAGTTTACAAATTCTATCTTGTGAAACAATTTCTTAGCTTAGACCTCTTAATAACACTGTACTTCAGCTTAGTGGAATCTATATTACGTTATGGAATCCTGGTATGGGGAGGCTTATATGAGGTGGCTCTGAGGCCATTAAATGTTATTCAGAATAGAATTTTGAAAATTATTTTTAAGAAAAATCGAAGGTACTCTACTCTGCTATTATATAATGAAAAAATTCAAAATATTAGATGCATATACATTCATACCATATGTTGTTATATACACAAACACGAACATTCAAAAAAATATATTAATGATTGTCATATCACTAGAAATGTTTCTAACAAATGCATTGAAGTTCCAAAACCAAATAGTGAATTCTTCAAAAATTGTTCTAACTACCTGGGCCCAAAATGTTACAATAACTTACCGATTGAGGTAAAAATGCTGCACAAACCTCACAAATTCAATAAAACTGCCTCAATGTATATTTATCAAAATTCTAGAAATTTCTACAGATATTTTCTGGAATAATATATGTTATATTATGGTTATTGTATATCTTTCACATTAGTTCCCAAGTTTAACGTTTAAGTTTTTCCTGTGTATTGTATGTAATTCTATCTCTCTTTAGACTTATTGCTTATAACTCTATCTCCTTTTAGACCTCTAAGACCTATTCAATTGGCATATACAGGTTTTCCTAACCTAGGTGCCAAATAAAAGCCATTGAATATTTATCAAGTGTCTATGAATCTAGCATTCTTTTATGTTTTTATCTTTTCTTTGTAATTGAAATTCTATCTAATAGTAATAGTAATGTATAACTAGTATGTGAATACATGTAAAGAATGTAATGTAAACAATGTAATCAACTTATCAATTAAACAATAAACAATAAACAAAACAAAAAAAAAGAAAACGGTGTCATAGGACACCAGGTAGGAACGAAGTTCCTTCGGATAATATAGAAGGACCACAATTTTCGAAAACGAAACATGTGCTTGTCGGGGCGCACGACAGAAGTGATAACTTATACTAATCCAAGTTGAAATAATTAATATTGAAATGTGGGGCTAATAGCTCTTACGAGATTGTAAATAAAAAAATTTAAAAAGCCAGGAGTAACCTCTGGGATTCGAACCCAGAAATACGGCACACCAGGGTTCAGTACTTAAACCACTAGGTCGTCAACACAATGTAAAGAATAGACGCAAGAGTGTATATAACGAGAGGATAACATATCGCCACGCTATATAATTGTATATAAACCTAATATACGTAGTCATTATTTTATGGAACAAATTTGTAAAGCTTTATCTTTTCATTATGCCATATCTGATTCCTATCGTAATCTGTTCTTTTATGCATATAACTTATACAAAATTATTTCGATGTTTCACATCTGACGTTTTCGAGTTGCTTGTACATGAATTCATGAGTAAGTATTGTCGAATTGGCGATTGACGTGGCGGAGTGGGATCAGAAAGAGAAGGGATGAGAGAACGGAGAGAAAGAGGGAGAAAGGTATATAATATTCGCTTGTGTTAAATAAAAGCGTGACTTTCGTCAGTCTACTTTCGTCAGTCTACTTCCGTCACACTTTTAGTCTCGCATATTTTTCAGTTTGGTCCCGCAGCGAAATCTCCTCCAAGCCTGCCGTAAGGAACTTCGTTCCAAAAAACATTACTTTCATCATATACACACAACCACGGAGTCTTGTAAATGTTTTCATCAAATTTTCACATAAAACCCAGCCGACGAGCCGACCGATTTTTTTAACCTTTCTGTTCCTGAATTATTTTCAAAACTGGCGTCGGACGTCCATTATCTTTTGAATTCACTTTTTCCTACAAGCGCAATTTGCTAAAAACAACTTTTCACAACAACTCACGCAGCTTCATTATGTTTATAAAATCGGCAAATACAGCCCTCACAACCATCCGCCAACACAGCAGGTAATCTTTATGCAGGTTGCGGGCCCAGACACGTTGAGTCCGTAGCAGTCTTCTCCGCCGACACCGGATTACGTAATCTCGCCTTGCCGTTATTGGGGGATATGTGGACTCGTGGCTCAAGCGCCCGTGTTCATCGAAGAAATGTAATGTTGGTTGCAGTTGGATTGAAATACTGGTATAGTTTCATGAACAAATAGATTTGTTTAGATTATTAGAATATTGCTTAAGTTTTATAGTTACAAGTTTATTCAAAATTATATATGATTATATATTTAGGGTAAACCGGGCAAAAACCTCACCAGCAAAAACGCCCCATCTGCACTAAGTACAGGTACTTTTGACCAGATGGCGATACATGTACCAAAATCAGTTGGTTTTAGTTATGACGTGTCAAAACGAATGTATGTAATATAATTCTCGGTATTTAGTTTGGTGAAAATAAATAAATATTGCAGTCGGCTTGTTAATTGAGATCCACAAAATTTATTGGTGTCAGTAAAAAAAATTTCTCATAAAAGTAGTTAGATATTGTTGATTCGAAAACTGTATAGTATTTAAGGATCCCTAACCTATATTTTAGCACATCTTTATATCTGTGCTGTGCTAAAGACTTTTGCTAGCTCGGTGGGGAGTTTTACACCGGTGATCGGGAAAAACGCCTCACAAATCTAGGGGTAATAGGCCTCATTGATTATGAGATTTTATTTCCAGAAAATGGGTAAAATTTATGTACGCTAGACAACTAGAGCTAGCTTTGGTCAAGATAAGATGAATGAGGAATTTCCTCCAGAACCCTGAGAAGGCATTCACGAAGTGGAAACACAATTGTAAAACTAGGTTGAGGACCAGAATTAGGAGTTGGGCATGATAAAAGACTCGTTGCTCATTTCAAATCTCTAGAAAAAATTGGCTTTGTCCCCGATGCCACTGCCGTGAATAATATGGCTTATAAATTTGCAGAAAAATTAAACATCAAGCATCGATTTTCACATTATGCAAGAGCTAGGGATGAGTGGTTCAAGAGATTTTTGCATAAGAATAAAGAGCTAAGCATTCAAAAATCAGGAAAAAAAGTGGCTCTTAAGAAGACAAATTTCGAGCTCGTCTGATAGTTCTTTGAATGATGATACTATTTTAAGCTCGTTCGATGAAATATCTGATGAAAGTGAAGACTTCTGCATCGAATGTCGCGAGTATTATTATACCACTAAATCCAAAGTTGACTGGATATAATGCGACAGGTGTGTTCTGGTTGGCTTCATGAGACATGTACGAGCAACAAAAATATTTTCAACAAGTGTAGCGAAGAGAATAAGCAAAATTAATTTTTTATCTCTAGTGGGGCGTTTTTACCAGTGTACACGTCAAAAACGCCCCAGTGGAAATTTTAATTATTTATATTTTTTTTGTGATACAGTTTGGGAATATAAGTTCATTTATTTATTTTCTAAGAGATTAATGTCGCCTTGTTCACCCTATATAAATAAATTTTCGAATGATTTTTTTTTTCTCGAATTATAGATTTTTCTCGAAATGTGGGGCGTATTTGCCTGGTTTACCCTATGTGTTAAAATTAAAAAATACGATTCTTTCTAGAATTCTTGGGAGGGCGGAGTCCCAGGGTCCTCCCTCACCAGCCGCCACTGTTTATTTGTATTACGGCGAAGATTTGCGGTATAATACAAAGTCATTAAGGTTGTATATTTGTTTTTTCTTCAGATCGCACTATATGGTCCCAATTCATAAATAATTAACCAATAAATTATCTTTATCTGCTGAACAGATTGCAGACCATCTTTTGTACAAACAAATCGTGAAAATATCATCAAGCGAATGTTTCACACTTTATTGCCTCCAAAGCTGTAGAAGCAAACATCAATAGCCGTTGGTTGATAGTCTTGAAAGTGTAAGCATCCAGTCGACACGTTCTGAGATATTGATCTTCATGTCGGTGCTCTTAGCCTTCATGTTGATTTTCAAAATCGAATTTTCGACTAGTTCAAACTTCCATTACCCCAAATGCTGCAATTCGGAAGAGGTGATATCAAAAAGTGATTCAATTTTCGGATGTGTTGAAAATCGAAACTTGCGACTGCAAATTTCTTCGAAACAGAAAAATCTATTCACTAACTTCGAGGACGGTTATTGCGTAGATATAACTGAAAATCAATTTGCGCTATTTGAATCTTTCAACAAAACTCTGAAACCCAAGAAGTATTTATCAGTTTTTCAGTATCCTAAATGTTGCCCATTAAACTATTATTATAATCCAAATTTTCATTCCTGTTTGAAGAATTATAGCAATAATTTCTCGAGCCTAACCGGCGTTCATTTCGTACGGATCGGTTTGCCAAAATGTGATTTGATTGTTGATTATAAGGTGGAGAGAAGTGAAGTTTTCTTGGGTGAAGATAATGCGTTATTTATTCCTGAAGCAAACAAAACATATCCAAGAGGAAAATACTGTTACGACGAGAGTGAAAACGCAACACATTATATAAGAGTTTGTGAAAATTCTTACGATATATGTAACAGAGTGAGGTGCATCCACAAATGTTGCATGGACGGACAGAGTTTTGTGAAT
Source organism: Cynegetis impunctata (assembly GCA_030704885.1). Classification (NCBI taxonomy): domain Eukaryota; kingdom Metazoa; phylum Arthropoda; class Insecta; order Coleoptera; family Coccinellidae; genus Cynegetis; species Cynegetis impunctata. Next base: position 833,392 of record JARQZK010005056.1, read on the forward strand.
GGTGCACAATGTGAAGATACTTACGTTCATGGTATTTCTCTCAATTTCACCGAACGGATAAAATATCCTCATGGTACGTTATCTATAGAAAGTGTTGAAAAACTATTATTCAAAAAAATCAAAAATATAATTTCTTTTTTATACTTTTGAGGTAATTTTTTTAAATTTATTCGTTCCGATTATCTTCACCGATAACCGGAATAAAATATCCTTATGCTACCTTATCTAAAAAAAAAAATGTTAAATAAACTCAAACTTCAAAAAATTGAAAATATAATATCCTCATTAGGTATACTGTCTAGGTAATTTTTCAAATTTAGTTCTTCGCCGATAACCGGACTAAAATATTCCCATAGTACGTTGTTATCTATAGAAAAAGTAACAGTATTATTCTTGAAAAATAACAATAAAATTATAATTTTCTCATTATACTTTCTAGGTAACTTTTTTAAATTCAGTTCTTCAGCGTTAGCTTTTAGTTAGGAACAGTTTTAAATTTACATATCAAATATTATACAAAATAGAATTCCTGGCTGATTCACACTAGATGAAACTGCTCCGACATTACTCTAAATTCTATATCCGCTTATAAAAAATTGATGCAAAGTAAAATAAAAGACAGAAATATTGACTTTCCTAGATCTCTTTGTATGGATAGTTAGATATTGATGGATTTACCTCATATTCTACATAGCTGTAATGCATAATAAGTACAATAATACGCACTAAAATTCTGGATCCTAACGCTTATAGGAATCCGATTCACTCAGCTTCTTCAAATTATTGTCTATTCTTGAGCAAACCAAGAAGAAAATACAAAAAAAACACGCGAGCAGAAGAGCTCTTTTTCCCTCTTTTTTTAATTTTTACATACAACTTATTACACCTCTAAATCAATTAAAGGGGGCTAAGGGATGTAAAAAACTTGAATAACAGACAAAACTTATAAAATATCTGCATAAAACTGGCAGTGAAGAGATGAGACATTTATCTGAAATAGATAAGGACAAAATAAAAAAAAATTCAAATAAACTTGTCAATAAGTATGCTGACGAGTGCGAAGAGACATTAAGGAATCAATGTATTCATTTACACTATCAACTCAAAGATTCCCTAGAAAATAGAGATGTGCGCTCTGCACAGAAAATATGCATTGACGGAGCTTTCGAGATGGCATTAGCCAAATGTGGACATTGCTCTATATATTTTTTTGAGCATTCCGGATACAAATTGTTCAGGAGAAAGATCTTTTTACACTCTTCAAAGGGAAAAACCTATTTTAGCGAAGTATGCGCCAAGATGAACATAACTATGTATTGAAGCCCAACTTATGAGCTTCATATATTGATGATATAATCTACGTTTTTGCGAGCACCGAAGCCAGGAAAAAGACAATTTCAATTTGATTGATATAAAAAATTTTTTTATTATTTATCATTCTGAAGTTTATTAGGTAATTTTTTTCTGTAATGTTCATTAGTTTCATTCAAAAGTTATATTTGGATAAAATAAAGATATTTTAAGAGGAAAATATTGGATCAAAATTAATGAAATTAATTTTAGCGAATCAAACAGGGCCTACTAGGGCGGTAGCAAGCCTAAACCCGCCACTGTATATACATACGACTAAAATGTGTCAATAATAGGTTTATATCCCAAGTGTGAAGTTCTGAATAGATCTAATTGGATCGAAACTGCTGAATTTTGTTCTTGCATTTGACAGGTTGTCATATTTAATTATTACCCATTATTATGTGAAAAAATGCGAAATTCACGGTGTAACGAAACAAATAGCCAGCTTTCTTTGAAGTTCATTTGATAATTTTCTCTAATCAAATTAATTTCCTTGTTCAAAGTACCATTAAAAATATTTTATTACAGATTCTTTCGCAGTCATTCATGGCCATAACTGCACACTGTATCGACTTTCTGAAACAAAGTTCGCATATCACTTGGATCCAAACGGCATATTCCATATGTACGAGGACATTGTAGAACAAATCAAGAGTTATAATATACATGATCAGGCTTATTGCGTAGAACATGTTGATAAAAAACCGGCATTATTTCAGTACATATTTTTCAGGTAGGTTGATTTTTTTTTCTGTTGAGTAGGTGGCTGTGATTTCAAATCTGAATATTGTTTTCAAATTTAAAGAACTTTTTCAAATAAATTTTTAAATAATGTGAAAAATAAGGGTAGCTTACTCTTGATCAAAATTTCTATTTTTTGTTCTCCACTGTACACCATTCGCAATGGACTGATGTTCATCAATAATAAAAATGTTCTTGCACTTTTTGAAATATAGATATATATATATATATATATATATACAAAGAGGAAATTTATCGCGGGGAAATAGTATATGAAACAAGCAGAATTATCGGTCTAGCCCGCATATGTCGAAGCAGCCGTTGACACGTGTTTCGGACTCTTTGGTCCTCGTCAGAACGGCGTAGCCAAGTATGCGATGGAAAACCTGGAATTGAAACAGCAACAACAAGCAGAATCCCCTGCTTCGGAAGACAATCACACATTTGTGGTACATTGTTCGAACTCTCCGGTTTGGGAGATTTGGTCAAACTCTGACCACGATAATTCTGCTTGTTTCATATACTATTTCCCCGCGATAAATTTCCTCTTTGTAGTTTGTTTCCACGGTCCAGGATCTCGCGGATGGCATTAATCGCCTCCGTGGTCAGAGTTTGACCAAATCTCCCAAACCGGAGAGTTCGAACAATGTACCACAAATGTGTGATTGTCTTCCGAAGCAGAGGATTCTACTTTTTGTTGCTGTTTCAATTCCAGGTTTTCCATCGCATACTTGGCTACGCCGTTCTGATGAGGACCAAAGAGTCCGAAACACGTGTCAACGGCTGCTTCGACATATGCGGGATAGACCGATAATTCTGCTTGTTTCATATATATATATATATATATATATATATATATATATATATATATATATATATATATATATATATATATATAATAGTATATATATATATATAATATATATATATATATATATATATATATATATATATATATATAAATATATATATATATAAAATATATATATATATATATATATATATATATATAGATATATATATATATATATATATATATATATATATATATATATATATATATATATATATATATATATATATATATATATATATATATAGGCTTGTCATACGTCCCGGTATCTTGCTCTTGACCCGGTGTCCCGCCCGGTTTTATCGATGTCCCGGAAAACGGGTGTAATATGTAAAAAATAATGAATAATGGCTGTAAGTAGTTTTATTATACCAACACGACTGTGAGAAGTGAACGCTTTGTCTTGAAAGGAAAGATTAATTTTGTCAACTTATTGATTAATTGTTTTTGAGTTTGACGAAAAAAATTCTTATAATGGTCTTTGTAGTTACAATTTTATGAAGTATTTCAAATTTCATTTTACTAACAATTTTTTTCTCTTCAAAAATTACATATTTTTAAGTAGCAAAAAAAATCCTTACCTATTTATTTTTAAAGGTGTGTAGAACAAACAATTTAGGCTTCCAGATTCCATCCTACCATAAGTTGCGAGGCTTAAAAAAAGGCTTGAAACTCACCATTTTGCTAGTGATTTCCAGGGGAGGACCCCGCTCTACTGAAGGGTATGGCACACTCCCTTTGGTAAGGCCATTCCTCATTAAAGTGTCCCGGTTTCACCCACCAGAAATATGGCTAGCCTATATATATATATATATACATATATATATATATATATATATATATATATATATATATATATATATATATATATATATATATATATATTTATATATATATATATATATATATATATATATATATATATATATATATATATTATATATATATATATATATATATATAAATATATATATATATACATATATATATATATATATATATATATATATATATATATATATATATATATATATATATATATATATATATATATATATATATATATATATATATATATAATATATATATATATATATATATATATATATATATATATATATATATATATATATATATATATATATATATATAATTAGATATAGATATATATATATATATATATATAATATATATATATATATATATATATATATATATATATATATATATATATATATATATATATATATATATATTCATTCTTTTAGCAATAACAGGCCTATATTTTTAAATAATTGACTATGTTGAATTGTTAACGTGTCGTCATGTAAATTCATAGAAAGTACGTTCTTATTGGAAGCACGCTTGTGCAAGTAATTTGGAGGCACACGAACAGCAATGTGCTCACACTCAATGCAAGCAAGTGCAAGTCAATTACTATGAACAGGTAAGTCGAAATGGAGATGTCAGACGATGAGGACTTTGTTTTCGAAAATGGTGTTTTAAAGTTTTTAATTTTGGTTGAGCAAGAAATCTGGAAAGAGTAGGTGAACGAGTCCCTATTGTTATGGAGTTTTGAAGATGCGTCCCAAATTGGTCTTCTGCTTCTTACAGCATCGATAAGCATTTTCGTCTCCATCGTAAATACAACAACATAAAAGGAGCTCCAAAACACTACACAGTAACTGCCTCAATGGTCAGAAATCAACTGAGACTGAGATCACACGGGCTTGCAACTAAAAACCAAATATTTTTGTTTCCAAGTGGAGTTGGATCAAGCTTGCGCAAGCGTGCACTTGCTGGTGGCCGGCAGTATGAGCGGCGATGGACAAGTCATCTCTTGTTTCTGTTGCTCTCTTGCATATTTTGTTTGTATGTGCACACTCGCGCACGCGTGTTTCACCAAATACTTGTCCAAGCGTGCCTCCAATATGAACGTACCCTTAGGTATAGGTTAATTAGCCGTCATTGAAATGTTTTCTCAATTTTTCACCATTGCAGATGTTTTCCACACGTTGATACTATTGAAGTAAAATTTCTGTTTACAAGATGGGCCATGTTAGCATCATGTATATGTTTGTTCTTCACAATATTGGTATATACCATAACATCGGAGATCCGAAATTTTTTTGGAAAAATTCTAATTAGTTATTGTGCTGCTTTACTCCTTGGCTTCGCCTGTTTGAGTTATTTGTCTTTTGATTTATATTCAAAAGATTTGGTTTGCGTTATAATGGGTAAGTTTGACCAAAATAAAGAGAAATTATCGTATTTATTTAATATACGACTCTCAGTTAAAGAACAAAAACATTAAGAGTTTAAAATTAAATTCAATTGAAATTTTGTATATGCACTTTTAAAATGTTCTTCATATTATTCGTATGACAACGGATTTTCTTTAGCAGTGGGTTTAAACAAGAAATCTCGTTTTTTCAAATAGAGTTATCAATTTTTCCCAATTGTATATTTGAGAAACGATTTAGAAACTAACCAGTCCAAAAGAGCTAAATTTCTTACATTTTATGGTAATTATAAAAAACTTTACTAATTAAGTGTTAGCAAAGCTACACTTCATTTTAAATTTGAAAGGCTGAAAAACATAATGCTATTCAAGAAACTCCAATGTGATAAATATGAATTTTAGAAAAATTCTTTTTGAGTAAAAGTTGAATTAACCAGCTGATATAATTTTATATATTATAATATTTGTTTTCAATTAATACTTACATTTACAAAGAGTTCATTTTACCTAATAATGCAATTAAGTCAGTTTATGAAAGCTACACATGATAGGTGATTTATGCATATGACGTTCTGTTTGTTTTATAGGTTTCCTTGGTTTCTACTCGATCTTCACCAGTTTCATGTGGTTAAACGTAATGTGTTTCGACATATATTACACTTTCAGGTGAGATTCTCCATGGTTGTAGGTACTCTAAATCTAAAGTTTCAAGCAAGGTTTCGGAATTGAAAAACTAACAGTTATAAACATGCGCAAATATACATATATATATATATATATATATATATATATATATATATATATATATATATATATATATATATACATATATATATATAGGACCGACCCAAGGGTATGTGCCACCCGGGTGCAAGTTATAATTTGCCGCCCTTTCTTACCAAAACATCAATGTTATATTCCGTCAATATTACTAATAACTGCGTTGATTTGAAATTCTGATTTTAATTGTTAGGGTCTTTTTATAAACCTTATTACTTTGTTCTAAAAAGAATGTATTTTAAACAAATGTAAAAAAGATAATACTTTCATATAACCCTTAGATGTAACAAAAAAAAAATACCTTACCTATAGGTATGCATAATTTTTTATTAATCTTTTTTTCTATTAGCACTTTGAAATTAGATGCTTTATGAATTAAACTAATAAACTATACTGAGATACATACATTTTAAATTTTGGATTGATTGGGCCAATACTGTAATTTGTGTATATTAATAAACATATTAAAACTAATGGTTAATAATAAAAATTGAAACATTTATTAAAAGAAATAACGCATGACGCACGTTTCGGTAGAACTTCACCTTCTTCAGATGCTAATGGCAAACTAACTATGCTTCTCTGTTATATCGAAAACAAGAAATAAAGAGATGACAAATTATGTAGAAGGGGTAAATAGGAAGATAGTAACAAATAATTATTAGAATGGGAAAAACCAATTCTGAACTGCTAGTCAGGTAGTTCGGTAATTCTTAAAAGATTGAGAAAGGGGCTTGAAGTATGATCGATTTCGCTATTCAATAGGAGACCGGAATGCTTGTATTTATTTATCTGTAATGATTCTAAAAAATTAAGCACATTAACATTGCTTATGGTACCGGTAATAATTTAGGAAATTATATAAAAAATCCAAAGATCATAAAGATAATAAATCTGGAGTTTATAAAATTAATTGTGGTGATTGTGATAAGTTTTACATTGGTAGAACTTTCAGAAGTTTTCAAACTAGAATTTCGGAACACAAACGTAGCTTTGTTAATCAGAAGTCGGATTCACATTATGCAAACCATTTAATCCAAGAAAATCACACATTCAATTTCGATTTTAAAATATTAAATACTGAAAGTAAGGGAATTGAACTTAATTTTTCAGAATCATTACAGATAAATGAATAAATACAAGCATTCCGGTCTCCTATTGAATAGCCAAATCGATCATACTTCAAGCCCCCTTCTTAATCTTTTCAAAATTATCGAACTACCTGACTAGCAGTTCAGAATTGCTTTTTCCCATTCTAATAATTATTTGTAACCATCTTCCTATTTACCCCTTCTACATAATTTATCATCTCTTTATTTCTTGTTTTCGATATAACAGAGAAGCATAGTTAGTTTGCCATTAGCATCTGAAGAAGGTGAAGTTCCACCGAAACGTGCATCATGCGTTATTTCTTTTAATAAATGTGTAAATTGTTATTATTAACCATTGTTTTAATACATACATTTTAATTATTGAAAGTAACTTTCCTTGCTTCCTTAATTGCAAATTCTTTAATTAAATCTGTCATATCTAACACTTCGCAGATATCTTTCTCCATTCTTATAGTAGTCAAATTTGTAAGCCTATTCTGGCTCATTTCCGATCTCAGATAGTTATTAATTATTTCTATTTTTGAAAAAGATCTCTCACCATGAGCAACAGTGATAGGCATCGTTAAAATATCTGTAAAGCTACACATAAGTTGGGAGAAATATTCATTAAATTATTTTTGCCTTTCATGTAGGCACTATTGTAATATCCCTGCCCTCTCATATCTTTGATATCAACATGTAATTCTTCCAAATAATTCAATAATTATCAGAGCTTGAATTTTAAAATAATCAGCGAAAAATACTTATGTTTCAAAACTTTAAACTTACAAAAAACACTTGACTACATCAACTATTATTTCAGTTTTAGTTCACTCTTACTTCATACTACTTCACACATATTTTTGTCTGAATAAAGTACCGCCTATAGCCTAGTTCTTAAGTGTAGCTGATTTCCCAAAATCTACTGTTTTGCTGTCCTATATCCACAAAGCGGTAACTCCTGTGTCGGCAAATTGACGGTGATGTAATTTTAATGGGATCGGCATCTTCTTGAATGTGCTTATAAATTTGAAAAAATTTATTTTTTGCCAACCCTTATATATACAGGGTGTTCGGCACATGAAGCACGAAAAATTTTTCTCTTTGGACTCTGGGTCCGAAGACTCACGTTTAAGGAGATATAATTTTTTTTTCTCAAATCTCCCAAAATTCCACCTTTAGACCCTTATAAGTTTTTTATTAATAGGTACCTGTAAAACCCCAATTTTTGCAACTGAATATTCTGTAATATTTGCTTGTTCAAATTCATGAAAAAACCTTATTTTCACACCTTTTTCAATTAAAAAAGGTATCCCCTCAAAAACTCTGGATGTGGTCGTTTTCGAGATATTCACAACTTTTTATATCGATGCACGTTACTTAGCTCCTAGGGGCTAAGTGAAGTTGCTGAGAACATTACAAGAACTTAAGTATCTGGTAGATCTCGTCAAAATAAACAACTTTTTTCGTATAAAATGTTTATCAAAAAATTATTTGTTTGCAAGATACAGATGGTTGAAATTTTCCTAAACATGGTTCAATTTCAACTCCCTGTACCTCCGAAACGAACCATTTCCGGACACAAGTTTATATAGACTTTTTTCTTAAAATTGTCTCAGGAATACGTCACTTGAATATTTTAAAGTACTTATGTTATACCCTGTATATATATATATATATATATATATATATATATATATATATATATATATATATATATATATATATAATTATTTATTCGAATTGTTGTTGCCTGTGAACTATTTCTAGTATCTGGATAATTATTAGTAATAACAGGCTTGTTGGATCTCAAAAAACTCGATTTTATTGAAAAGTTGACGTTTCGCCACGAACTTCGTGGCTTTATCAAAACTTTTGAAAAAATTGAAATTTCTTTGACATTTATTGATTTGAAAAAATTTGAATAGAAAAGGACTACTATGTTTCACTAAAATGTTTCGGCTGTGGCCGTTCTTTGTTATTTATTACGTGCTATTCAGTCCAATATTAACATTCGAATCTGTTATTATTAGATGGTAAGGGAAACCACAAAAAACTTTACCCACGTAATGTTCGAAATAGGTTCAAATTATTTTGATTTTGAAAAGTCAAAAAATAGGGTACTATTTATCTTTTTTTCAAAAATTTCTCATTGCGACTGTGGTCGTCTTCAGTTATTAATTACGTGCTATTTAGTCCAATATCAACAGACAGGTCTGTTGATATTAGATGGGAAGGGAACCAAATCAAATACTTTAAACCTATTTTGTACATTACGTGGGTGAAGGTTTCTGTGGTTTCCAGTGGCGGCTCGTGAGGTTTTGGTTTGAGGAGGCTACAAGAGGTGTTAAAAAATACACCATAGGCGAAAATTTTTAGGATTTCAAGGTCAACCGCCTTATAATTTAGAATCAAAGTAAAACAAGCACCCTAAGCTATTAATTTGTTTGGAAAAAAATTTTTCTCACTTTCGAGTGTATACCTTGAGACCTACAACTCCTATTTACAATATTCACAAAAACTCTTCTCAGCCAATTAATCAATTCATCTATTCATCATATTTTTTTTCTATCACAAAATAGGTACCTACCTACCTACTTAACGAATTTGTTACTTATTCGAGGAATTCATCAATTGTTGCCCAGCAAGAACCAACGGGGATGTGAGAGTTTTTTCTTGCCAAAAATAAAATAGGACCCTCCCAAAAATAGATTAAAATAAAATTCTTGTCATAGAAGAAAAACAAGATAAAAATAAAATAAAATAATAAAATATACATTTAGACCTAAAAAAATTATTTGGCATAGACATCTATTTTTTATAATTCCTGCATAGATGCCAATGCCAAGGCAGAAGCCTTAAATAAAAAATAATGTTTACATAAAATCAAACAAAAAATAAATTCTTTTAAGATTTTTACAAGGAACAACGAATTATTTGGTATAATACTAAGTAATAAATTATCTAGTACCACAAACAAAACCTGTGAAAAATAAAATGTGCAAAATATGTGTGGGACAGCAAATAAAAAGTTATATATTTTTGAAGATTAGCGGGATTCTGCGATCTTTAACGTTAGCAAAATGATCTATAATATCCTCATAAAATTTTTTGTCTTTCGCCAAAAGTTTTACCAATTCCTTTTCAATAGACAACAAACTAATATTTTTCAAACGATCCTGGCTCATTGAATTTCGTAAATAAGTTTTAATTCTCTTAAGAATGGAAAACGAGCGCTCTACGGAAGCTGATATCACCGGGATAGAAACAATTAGACATAAGAGTTTATAAACTTGGGGTAATTCTAGATTCAAATCATTATCAAAAAGATATTTAATAGTCCTCACATGATTTTCATTTTGCCCCAAAATTTCATTGTCATTATAAACAACACACAGTTCACTTTTTTATGGCAACCTTATCAAAAAAAGTGTATTTTTGACATAAATTTTCCAAAAGGTTATCTGGAAAATAAGCCGAAAATCCGGTAAACAAATTTTTATTGAGTAAGTCGAAGAAATGCAGTTCTTTCAAATCAGAGAACCTTATTTCTATTTGACCCCTAATAGTATCCAAAATTTCATAAAATATTTGCTTATAGTGAAGCTCCATATCTGCGAAACTGAATTTCTTTCGTTTTGGGCAAAATTGAGACGTATCATCAGTCGTTCGAAATACAGAAAATAGTTTTTTGAAATAAACTTCTGCACGAAATTCTGAAATTTTCTCCAAAAGAAACTTGAGCCGATTTTGTGAGTAAAGCACATCTGAAAACTTGTGCTGTAAGAAAAACTATTTCTGTTTGTTCAAAAATTAATCTAAAGATGTTTAAAAAATATATAAATTCCTTATCTTGTAAGTAAAATATTAATCCGCGTGCGGTATTTAAAGTTACTTTATCGGTGAAAAATTCCTCACTTTCAACTATAGAATTAAATCCTCAAATCCTAAGCGGCCCCAAACAGAGACATTTTCACTAGTAAACAGTAAACACTGCCAACAAAATAATTTATTTTTTACCTGTGATCCGGTTAGGCAAGGATGCCTCTCGTAATTCTTTGTATTGAAACCGCGGTTTTGTTTTCTGTTACGCTGCACCAAACTCTTCAATTCAGGGGTAGGTCTCACTGTTTTTATCAAAACTTTATCCTCATAACTTAGAGCACTAAAGTTATGGGATAAAAAATATTCCACTAAGTCACCATTGAAATTTTTGAAATTTAATTCAGTAATGAAACTCATTTTAACACAATACGCGAGCTCTTTCTGGCGGCCATTAGCGAATTACGACACATTACGATTTCTAACGAAATTGACTCGATGTTACGCGAAATTCTATAGTTGTGATTGGTCGACATTATATGAGACTGGGTTTCCTATCCGTGTTGCCATTTACATGTTTTGCTTTACTATTGCAATAAAGTATTCATCTAATTCATCCGAGTATTTGCACCATCGTTTGCTTTTCTGTGGCAGGCATAATGAACGTTGAGAATATACCTTTCTAAGCTTTCCGCAGCGTTGCCACAAATCTTGAAATGAATGAAATGCAGTAAATGTAAATACCTTCTATCTTAATTAATAAATTATATTATATAATGTAGGTTGAAAGGAAGGTAGGTGCATAAAATAATATGATTTTGATTAATATGAATATGCTGAATGCTGACTATTCAATATAATATATATATTACTGATACACGGAATATTTTTGAGGAGGCTTAGCCTCCTTAGCCTCCTTTGACTAGCCGCCCCTGGTGGTTTCCCTTACCATCTAATAATAACAGATTTGAGTGTTAATATTGGACTGAATAGCACGTAATAAATAACAAAGAACGGCCACAGCCGAAAAATTTTAGTGACACATAGTATTCTTTTTCTATTCAAATTTTTTCAAATCAATAAATGTCAAAGAAATTTCAATTTTTTCAAAAGTTTTGATAAAGCCACGAATGTCGTGGCGAAACGTCAACTTTTTAATAAAATCGAGTTTTTTGAGATTCAACAAGCCTGTTATTGCTAATAATTATCAAGAGATTATATATATATATATATATATATATATATATATATATATATATATATATATATATATATATATATATTATATATATATATATATATATATATATATATATATATATATATATATATATATATATATATATATATATATATATATATATATATATATATATATATATATATATATATATGTTGACAAAATAACGAAGAATGAAGATAATTTCTACAAACGCTATTTCAGCATCTGTTATGCAGTGAAAAATCTAACAACTACAAGTTTCGACTTATTTCCGAATGATAAAACTTTTCACATAATTATTCTTAAGAAAAATTTAAACAGTACGTCCTTGTTGAGTTCTGTTTACTTCAAACGAGAAAATGTATTGAAAAAATAATAATGCTTGATGAGCGACATGTTTATTTGCCGGTTATTGCATTTAACTTACTCGCAACACTCATTTATTACGCTCTTGTGACAATTTCAATCAATTAAGGTTTGATAACATGATGCTTAATTGATTAACCATTTCAAATATGGGTGGAGCTACAGATCATCCGATTAATTGAGACTAAATGGAGAACTGTGTTGTTGGGACTTTATCTAATTTACTGCTCGCCTTTTAATTAAGTTTTATCATTAAGAAATTCAGGGTGTGGGTGTGTTTTTTTCATTTTTCCCTGAAGTATAAGATCCAGTTAATTATTTTATCGAGAAATTGATTATCCTAAATGCTATAGCCTGCATACAATTCAATTGCAAATGAAGTTTTTTACCTTATCTCTTGGTGAATTATAAATCCTAAAATATTCCCATAATTTTTTCGGAATTAGAGTTTTCGCTCATAACAGAAAATTTAAGTTATAAAATATTCTTCCAAAAATAAAACCGTACAAACACTACAATAAAAAATAATAGATCTATAGAATTAATAACGACTTGTAGTTGTAAAGATGATAAATATAAATAAACTAATTTCAGTAAATAAAGTTTAATTAGCTAATTAATAAATTCATATAAAATATAATTTACTAAAGCTCAATTTTCTTCATAGAAGCTCTATCGGTTAATAAATACAAATAATTTAGAATTTTATTGAATGTTCAATTTGATCTTTCTACTAACCGCTTCTTCAAAGTTTGTTCAAAATTAATCTGGGACCTGATTATCACCTCGGTATCAAATTTCTCAATACCCTAATTTATTAAACGTATATTTTTATTGATAAACCTCTGCTGACTTTCTTCCGAAAATTCTGAAGTTGCAAACATATTTATATGTTTAAGAACATAGAAACTTTCTTTATGAAATCTTGCTATCAAATGTATCATGAGAATGGTTTCTAAGTATTATTTTATTATAAATCGACGTCCTAAATTAATAGTAGATATAGGTAACAAACAAAAGTGATACTATATTCTAGCAATTTAATCAAAACTAAACAAGACTGATCAAGAACCTAAAGATATCAGCGTTTTTAGATGTCTTGGTTTCCGAAGAAAAAAATAAATAATTTTTATTTCGAAAACGGTAACATATAGGTATAGGGAAATATCATGAAAAGCTGTTGGGAAATTATTGGAGATTCTAAAAATAATATTATATACAGGTTGTTTCTCTTGAAATATCGAAGTTGCTACTACTTTCTAATAGAAGTGGCAACACCGCATTACCAAAAAATTTCCTATAAATATATATTACTATTAAATACTTGTAAATATTTTTTCAGTTCTTCTTCGACATTGGAAAATAACAGAGATTCGAGGAAGTGGAAGCGTTTTATATGGTATAGCATATATGCATGGGGTGTTCCTCTCATTTTAAGTTTGATATGTGAAATTTATCTGACTCATGTGACGCCCATGTATAGTACGAAATTAATGAAAACTAATAACTGTATATTTCAAAAATGTAAGTTTTTTCCAACTCTAGGTACCAATCTATTATTTCCTGGCATATTTCTAAATTATCCTTATGAGATCAAAGATAAATGTGGAATTTTATTTTCAGCTGATAAAGATGCATATGCAGATTTAATTTTCTCCACAATTCCTCTGACGCTATTGGAGATAAGCAATGTGATATTCTTCATCAAAACTGTTCGTTATTATCTTAAAGTGAAAGTTAGTGTAACAGAAATGAATGAGAGCAAACATTGTGGGCAGGAAGTACACAATAGATTCGAAAAATATAAAGAAAGGTAAATAACAGAACATTTTTAAAAAATCTCTACGTTTCCAATACAAAATGCTCAAGAAGCAGTAATAATTTCTTTGTGTGATGAAAAACTTTTATAGAACCATTTCACTAAATGGTCTTAAATTTTATTGGCCTTGATTTTTCAACATAGGTACAGCCATATAGCATCAAGGCCGTGCAGAGCTTCTCAGGCCCCAGGAACCTTTATCAAGGGGCCACCCTTCTCTATTACCTCTTATATTGCTTTGTGTAATAGTACAATATAAAGAGATATGAAAGGCGAATGAGTACTCTTTTAGTAGTTTTATTAACTACACAGTAAAGAAAAACAAAAACCTAGTAAAAAAAATCATATGCAGAAATTAGTGGAAACATGGAAACGCATATTGTGTAACTCGCAAATCGACAAATAAACACTTTAAAATTTTCAAATGAATTAGGCTTATAATTCAAACTAAAGTATGAGAGTTAAAATGTGAAAAATATGTACTTATTATTGAAAAATAAAAAAGGTAGATAGAGAGATAGATAGATAGATAGATAGATAGATAGATAGATAGATAGATAGATAGATAGATAGATAGATAGATAGATAGATAGATAGATAGATAGATAGATAGATAGATAGATAGATAGATAGATAGATAGATAGATAGATAGATAGATAGATAGATAGATAGATAGATAGATAGATAGATAGATAGATAGATAGATAGATAGATAGATAGATAGATAGATAGATAGATAGATAGATAGATAGATAGATAGATAGATAGATAGATAGATAGATAGATAGATAGATAGATAGATAGATAGATAGATAGATAGATAGATAGATAGATAGATAGATAGATAGATAGATAGATAGATAGATAGATAGATAGATAGATAGATAGATAGATAGATAGATAGATAGATAGATAGATAGATAGATAGATAGATAGATAGATAGATAGATAGATAGATAGATAGATAGATAGATAGATAGATAGATAGATATATAATTAAGATAGATAGAAATATAGATAGTTATAGATTGAAAGAAAGATAAATAGATAGATAGATAGATAGATAGATAGATAGATAGATAGATAGATAGATAGATAGATAGATAGATAGATAGATAGATAGATAGATAGATAGATAGATAGATAGATAGATAGATAGATAGATAGATAGATAGATAGATAGATAGATAGATAGATAGATAGATAGATAGATAGATAGATAGATAGATAGATAGATAGATAGATAACGTTATTTACTTTATACAAATACATAGTATTTTAAAGCACGTCACAGCACATTGAAACTCAAAAAAAACCAATTAAGATTAAAATAACTAGTACAAAATAGCACGATTATTTATGTGAAAAATTCATCAAGGTCAATAAGAAAAAGCTTAAGGTTTTCTTTGAATTGCTTAAGTGGAAGATCCTCATAGGATTTTTTTATTTTAATAAGTTGGTTATAGCATTTTGTTGCAAAATATGAGGGATTTGTTTGAGCGATAGCTAGTCGTTGAAATGGTTCATCCAAATTGTCTGCCTGCCGAGTGAAGTAATTATACACGTCACTTCTTTTTTTAAAGTTACTTTGATTTTCTTTTACTAATAGTATTAATCTAAAAAGATACAGGCCAGTGACTGTAAGTATTTTCAATTCCCTGAAGTACGGTCTGCAGTCAGTTTGTGTCTTCAGGTTTAACATGTAACGGACCGCGCGTCTCTGGGTAACTGCAATTTTACCTGCATCTTTAGCTTGTCCCCAGTAAATAATACCATACGACATTTTGGATTGGAATATCCCATAGTACGCAAGCTTAAGGACTTCAGTTGAAACTGTATATTTTAGGTTTCGTAAGAGATAGCAGCATGAACTCAACTGCCGCGATAGCTGATTAATATGAGGTGAGCTTGCGATCTAAGTGGATACCCAGGAACCTTGTATCAGGTCTGCTTACCTCTCAGTATCAAAAATTAGGACTTATCGATCGCCTCGTTTTTTGTATATATTTCGATTAAGGAAGTTTTATTTTCGTTTAAGTTTAATTTGTTTATTTTACACCAGTTAAGCATTAATTCGATACATGCGTGTGCTTTCTCTCTGATCTCATTTATATTTTTACCCGCTATGATAAAGTTAGTATCATCCGCGTAAAGGATAGGAAGGCCAAATTCCCTTAAGCGTAGAGGCAAATCGTTTATGAATAGATTAAATAAAGTGGAAGAAATACAAGAGCCCTGAGGAGTTCCCACATTCACTTCTAAAATCTCCGAGACTGCCCCCTCAAGGGACACTTGTTGTGATCTCTCCGAGAGATAGGATATTATCCAATGGAGGGCTTCCCTTCACATGGTCAAAAGCTCGGCTTAGATCGAACATAATTGCAACCACAATGTTTTTTTGGTTCATGTTTTCATAAATAAAATCGAGAGCTTTACTGATGGCCGTATGTAATCCAGTAATAAATATAAGAATCTTCATGATAACTGAAAACAGAATTTACTATGTTATGTTCGTATTAACTAAGAATTTACTGAAGAAATATTTAAAGACAAATCAAACTTTTCTTAAAACAAAAAAAACTAATAAATTTAGATTGTCCCCTCCTCACCACTGCACGGCCTTGAGTAGCATTCAATTATCGTCCATTTTTATAATATCAGACATCCTTGGAACGTTTATAAAATATTCTGTGATATAATCTGGACTTTCCTAGTAAGTATCGAATTTAGAATAGAAGGTTTCTTAGACGTCCTGGGCAGTAATAGGTTAGGAGCTTAAACAGTACACATTGGAATAACAACTAGGTACTTTATAACTGATTGCGCCAATGAAACAAATACCTACATTACTAATTCTGATTTTAGATTTAGTTTGATCCTGAAGTTATGGTTCATAATGGGAATATCCTTTTTGTTTGAAGCGGTGTCATCTATTTATGATTTTCGGAAAAGTAATGTCACTACGTATATTGAACTAATTTGGGATACCTTCAATTCCTTACAAGGTAATCTTTATATTAACAATCAATCGAATTCAAGTATTGGCAACAAACATTTTCTCTTTATAGGTATCTTCATATTCATAATTTTTATTTGCAAAAGAAGAATAATTCAAGCTGTTAAACAAAAATTTTCTTCAGAAAAATCCAGAAAGATATCAACAGCTAAGACACTCAGTACTAGTTTAACTGTGAAATAATTGAAAGAAATTAATATTTTTAGCAATGTTACATCAATCACTGCATTTTATTTACCTATGTAAATATAACATGAATTTAACAATAAAGAACAGGTGTGCCAATAGTATTGGTGAATAAAACAGTTGTAGAAGATGAAGGAAACATTTTATAATGAAAAAAATTCTGTTATCCTTACTTATATATCAATATAGTGGAAAAGGTGATATAATTAATGACTAAAAATTAGTTTTCGCTATATATTTCATAAAAATACTTCAATTAACCAGTGGAAAGCATTTTCAACGATCACTCATCTGAAGGTTTTCCTCATGAAATGCAAGAATTTTTTCAATTTATTTCTATGTTGGTGTTCATATATTATTCATCATCCTCAGGAATTAATCAGTACTTTTCAGTTATTTAATAATTCAACTTATTCAAAAAGAAAAGACAATTTTTTTTCTGACGAACAATGCAGTAGGTACATATCATCACAACCTTATGAAATTAAATCGCATTGATAAATCTATTATCCATTCAGATTAATTAATATATCAACTTTGTACTTTTTTTTGTAATTATTCCTACCTACCTACCAACTTTTAACCCTATTACTCCAATGTTCTGTATCGTGTTAAACAAGATTTATTTCCTCTTCTTTGACTCAACACCTCACCAATTCTTACTAATTCCATCCAAGATTACATGAAATACTATCTACCTACCAATTTTCAACCATATCGCTCTAAAATTGCGATTTCTATCGTGTAAACAAGATTTGATTCCTCCCCCGGGCGGTCAACCTACCCCCCACCCCAACCAAATCGTACCAAACCCAATCCCATCCAAAATATATTAAACTAGACACTTACACACTTCCAATCCTATTGCTCGAAAATAAGTCCCTTTACCGTGTAAGAAAGTTTAAAATACATAAGCACCTACATATATATATATATATATATATATATATATATATATATATATAGATAGATAAAATTGAGTTTTAGGTGCAAAACATCATAAATAGTAGAAAAACTATCTTGGTCCCAGATCAAACTTTGCTAATCGCACCTATTTTAATATGCAGATATTCAAAGTGAAAACCTTCTAAAAAGATATGCGTACACAGATTTGTATCACTCTTTTGTTGTAGAAGTATGTACAATTATTCAACCAATATCTATGATAGTAAAATGGAAGATGGAACATACTTACACATAAAATCATATTTATTGAAACAAAATTCTCAGTTTCAGTTGTTTACACCTTATTATTTACATATAGAAAAAATATCTATAATAGTAAAATGAAAGATAAAACATACTACCTACCTCATGAAATAATAGTTATTAAAACAAAATTTTCAAGTTTTTTCACCTAATTATTTACATATAAATAATAAATGAAATAATAGTTATTAAAACAAAATTTTCAAGTTTTTTTACCTTATTATTTACATATAAATAATAAAAAACTCTATTGCAGCGAGCTGCAATAGAAGAGCAGGTTTTGGTAACGTATCCAGTTTGAAAAATATATCCATTAAATTATGATTTTTTTCCAAATTCAAAAAACAATGCGCCTTTTAATGTGTAAACAATATTTATTTCCTCCCCGGGGATCAACCCCCCAACCAATTCGTACCAAAACAAATCCAATCCAAGATACCATACGAAACTACGTACTTCAAACCTTCAACTCTATTTCAATAAAATTGCGCCCTTTATCGTCTAAACAAGATTCATTTCCTCCTCCGGGGGGTCAACCCTCTAACCAATTCATAAATAGCATCCACGATATCGTACGAAACTACCTACCTACAAAGTTTCAACCCTATGGTGCCAAAATTGCGCCTTCTATCGTATAAACAAGATTAATTTCCCTGGAGGGTCAACCCCCAACCAATTCGCATTAAAATATATCATACGAAACTACTTATTTACAAACTTTCAACCCTATTGCTTCAAAATTACGCCCGTTATAGTGTAAACAAGATTTATTTTGCCCCCAGCGGGGTCAACCCCCCAACCAATTCGAAACAAAAACAATCCCATCCAATATATCATACGAAACTACCTATTTACAAACTTTCAACTCTATTGCTTCAAAATTGTGACCTTTATCGTGTAAACAAGATTTATTTTCCCCCCAGGGGGGTCAACCCCCCAACCAATTCGAAACAAAAACAATCCCATCCAATATATCATACGAAACTACCTATTTACAAACTTTCAACTCTATTGCTTCAAAATTGTGACCTTTATCGTGTAAACAAGATTTATTTTCCCCCCAGGGGGGTCAACCCCCTAACCAATTCGAACCAAAAACAATCCCATCCAAGATATCATGCGAAGCTACCTATTTACAAACTTTGAACCCTATTGCTTCAAAATTGCGTCCGTTATCGTGTAAACAACGCTAAAATACATAAGCTGATACATACATACATATATATATATATATATATATATATATATATATATATATATATATTATATATATATATATATATATATATATATATAATTAGGAGTTTGTGGTGTTGTCGACCGTACGATTAACTAAATACTATGAAATTATCGGGAGGCGGTCTGTAGGGAAAATAAAACTCTTACGTTCTCGTTAACTCAATATTTCGTCACTCAATTTTGTGACTTCATCAGGAGTACACTGAAATGAAATAAAATTACATAATATTAAACATATACAAGGAACACATTAAAAAACCTACAGTTGTAGAGCCGGGACATCACAAGATATGTGTGGATCACATGCGTGCGTTACCCACTGTGTGATCCACACATATCTTGTGATGTCCCGGCTCTACAACTGTAGGTTTTTTAATGTGTTCCTTGTATATGTTTAATATTATGTAATTTTATTTCATTTCAGTGTACTCCTGATGAAGTCACAAAATTGAGTGACGAAATATTGAGTTAACGAGAACGTAAGAGTTTTATTTTCCCTACAGACCGCCTCCCGATAATTTCATAGTATTTATATATATATATATATATATATATATATATATATATATATATATATATATATATATATATATATATATATATATAGAGATATATGAAATTGAGTTTTTGGTGCCAAGCATCATAAAAAGTCATGAAATGAAAAACTATCTTGGTCCTAGGTCCAACTTTGCTAATCGCACCCATTTTAATAAGCAGGTTTTCAACGTGAAAACCTGCTAAAAAGTTCACGAGATTATGCTGAAGAAATTTATGTTTATTGTCAGTCCGTAAAGCTCCAACTCCGAATCCAGTTATTACAAATATTTATAGCGAAAAAGGAAAAGATAATGTGGAAACGGAAAATACTAAATGAAAGAAAAAACAACCTTTGAGTGAATAAAAATTTTATTGTAGTAAACACAGTAGAAAACAAACTAAGAACTCTCAACTATATTAGCAAATCAATATTGCGTACTACATAATACACAGAAACAAAAATATTCAAGAGATTACAGATGAGAAAAAAATTATAGCTGAATCATGAATTAGAAGCATATAAATTCATATGTCCTAAAATAAAATAGTGAAAACAATGAGTATTATATGTCTTTTCGAGTTCGTAAGTCAATAAAAATATTAATGAAAAAAAGAAATAATAACAGTATCAATCAGATGAGGCTTCAAAAAATACTAATTTTCATCCAAACTAATCTATTCATTTCAAATGAAATAATTGATCACTGGGGAGAATTTCCATCTCGCACAAATACATTTGAATTGGACCATCATCAGATACAAAGAATAACTTCAACTTCATATGTATTTGTACCAAAATGTGTCATAAATTTATTCAGTTTAGTTAATATGAATATCAAATACTCAATATATCATTTATAGATATGCTAAGTTTGATAATGTCACTTAATACGAAAATTTTTATCGAAAGTATGAACGGAAGACTTCATACAAAATTTCAACATAAGTGAAAAAATACATATATGAAAATGAATTTTCATTCATTAAAAATGATTTGTGAAGACTTATAATTTCATAGTATTTTATCTATAATTTTGTGATTTCTGATTATAAAAAAATACCATATAAATCCTACAAACATTACTTAAAATGAATAATTTATTCATAAATATAACAATTCTCTAGGCTCTGTAGCCAAAAATAGTTGTTCAACTTTGAAGTTCACATGTTTTAACTGTATATACTTCAGATAAGATATATTTTCAACGCAAAAAACTAACAGCACTGTGTATAAAGTTCCTTTGGCTTCAAATTTATTCATAGCGTAATTGTATGTTCAGCAAGCTGATACATCAAGAGCAATAAATACAAATTTGTATTTTCAACAACAAAATTAAAAAGCGATAATACTAAATTCGAACAAAAATGAGTAACAAAAGTTATTTATATCACATTCAAGAAAAAACATAACATAATATGAAAAGTCAGTCACATGGTTGTATTGTAACAACAGTAAGTAATGAAAATATTGAGATTATTGGATAAGTTTTATTTTTTATCGATTAAAAAAATTAGTTCATAGAAAAGCAGTCTATATTTTGAGCTATTTTTAGGGATAGACGGCTATTCTAAAGAAAACGAAAAGGTTTGTCTGTCAACAACCTTCACCATCAAACTTCTCCTGTGTCTACTACATTATCAAAGCTCAATACGCAAGTAGATTCGCTTTGTCGTTCGTTTAGATATTGCTTGGCATTGAAGTATTCAATGAGCTGAAACAACATGTTCAATATATCAAATAGGAGTGTAGTGGGTGCATGATTAAAGGATTCAAACCGATTTTATATAACTAATCCAAAAATTTGTCCTTAACCCTTTAACTGCCATGTGCGCCATATTGACGCACACGTATAAGGCCGGCCGCACATTTACTACAATCGGATCCGATTGTCTGAAACGGCTTCAAATCGGACCACTAGCGCACACTGCAGACAAAATACGTCCGATTTTATTTGAATGCCACAACCAGGCATATTTTTCGACCGTGGTAATCAAATTTTCAGTATTCAAGATAATTCCTTTTTCTATACTCCCTGTCAAAAACTGACAGAAATAATCGTATGTTTGCGGTAGACTATGCAAAAACAATGCACGGCTTGCCTTCCGGTAGTCGAATCATACTTTTAATCGGTCCGATTGGTAGGACGCACTGCTCGTGCATCCGAGTCGGACGTCCGATCCGATATCGGATCGTAGGTGTGCGATATGATCGTATAAAAGTATAATACTCCAGTGAAATAAGACTTCCTCTGCGGAATGAGGCCGAACAAGCTGAATTTTTGCAGAAACTTTCGTTTTGATGTTCCAATGAAGCACAAAAAATCTCATATGCCGACCCTTGTGCGTCTTGAGATATCGAAGGTCAAAGGTCATAAAAATCGGTTTTTCGCGAAAATCTCGCTTCCAGTGCATCTGACGTCGTGAGAACCCATTACAAAACTTACGTAAAATAGTATTCTCTACAAAATTGTTCATATACATTTTTTTCGTACGACCAACCGTTTTCGAGATACAGCACGATAAAGCGGTAGAGCGTATCCTTAATAGGTAATATTGCATTATACTGCAGAGCTCTAACTATAAAAGCACTTTTCTCAATCTGTTATTCTAGAAAATCAAATTCCTATTATTCAAACCGTTGAAAATTTGTTTATTTATAAGAAAAATATATAATAAATAATTAATAACAAAAAATTCATTCTTTTCCCCACCACTTTTGAAGTAAAATGCAAGGCGCGTTTTTTTTGACATGGTATCCCCAGTAGGCCTAATCCATGTTCTCGATCTTATAAAAGCTTTTTATAATTTTTTACACCTTAGATCATACAAAAACAAATATTGATGATATTTTATGTAATTTATAAAAACATTCTTTGCACATATGCGGTTGCTCGGGACATCCTACACATACGTAGCGTACTGTCTTGACCATCTTCATAGCATAATTTCTCCCTTGCGCATCAGAAAATCTAGATAAAACACGCAAAGACTCGTTAATCCACTACATAGTGGAGGGGAAACACCCGAACGGTGCATCACGCACATTTGTGTGAGTCATAATGAAGCTCAAGGATTTTTAGTTGCTCTTGCGCCGTGTGAGACATTTTGTCACACAAAAAAATATATGCAGTATCACCAAAACAATTACATTTTCTACGGCAGGACACCAAGTTGATACAATTTTAACAAAAATTTTTTTTAGCGCAGAAGCAGTTATATCTGAACTGCCATGGCAGTTAAAGGGTTAAGAATGGACACTAGCGTTTCGTCAACCTCCAGAGTTGATAAAATAAGTTTCGTAATCATCTGCTTATAATCTAGTAAGTCAAGTGCTTTTTTGTTCAACTTTTTTCAGCAGTCTCGGAAAAATATGACCAAGGTGTCATTTGATTTGGAATAGCATGTAGATATTTTTTGAAAAAAAAGTTCCGCTCGCGAAAATTGTAAAAATTATGAACAATTTACTGAAAGATAAAAAAAATGTTTTGGTTTTCTGCAAATAACTCAAAAAACAATTGAGATTTTTGATATCTAAAAAAATATTCAAAAAGAGGAGAAAATTTTCAATAATAAAGTCTGAACTTCCGAAACTATAGGATCAATATTTATAATTTTCTCAGAGGGGTAAAAATACGACCGAAAATGGGTAATCTGACTTGCGCAAGTGAAGCTCATTTTAGACACTTTGACAATAAACATTATTCAACCCTATTAAATACAAAAATTTTTGTACGAAAAAAGTGAGACGCTTACTGGATAGATGAATAAACAAGAATTCGATGGAAACAAATTTTTATCAACATTTTTCAATTAATTATGTAATTGTTAATTATTATTTTTTTTGGGTTTGAACATGAAAATTTGTGTTAATAAGTGTTATAACTGTTCAACTATAGGTCCGAAATTTTTTTCCTTTCTTGGAGCTATTTTTGAAAGGCTTCAGAATAGATTCCCGTCGAAAAAATTGATGAATTTTAAATTGTCTGTTTTGTATAAACAACTTACGTAGTTGCAAAATAAAAAAAAATTAATTTTTATTAATTTCAAAGAACCATTTTTTATAATCGGAGGCTGCATAAAAATCGTTTTTTTCAAATTTTGGTGTCCTATTGTATGAAAACATCTTATGAACAAATGTGTTGTATGCGTAATGAATTTTTTTATTTTGCTACTACGTAAAATATTAATAAAACACTGAAAAATCAAATTTTTCAAATTTTTTTAACGGTGATCTATTCAGAAGCCTTTTAAAATTAGCTCCAAGAAAGAAAAAAAATCTCAGATTCAGAGTTCAACAGTAATCACACTTGCAATGTTCTCGTTCAAACAGCAAAAAATTATTAATTAACTATTGTATAACTAATTGAAAAATCGCGATAAAAATTTTTTGACCCCGAATTATTGTTCATTCAACTATCCAGTTAGTGCCTGAATTTTTTTATTTCTTAATTTTCGTATTTAATATGGTTAAATAATGTTTATTGTTAAAAAGTCCTAAATGGCCATATGCTTACCCCTCTGAGAAAATTATAATTATTGATCCTACAGTTCCGGCAGTTGAAACTTTTTGCAGGAAATTTCCTGCTCTTCTCGAATCTTTTTTTAGATCTCCAAAATCTCGATTGGTTTTTGAGATATTTGCAAAAAACCAAACCCCTCTTTTTTTCTTTCAATCAATTGTTTATAACTTTTACAATTTTCGCGAGCGAAACTCAAGTTTTTTCAAAAAATATCTAAATTCTATTCCGAATGGAATGACACCTTGCTCATTCTTTTCCGAGACTGCTGAAAAAAGTTGAACAAAAAAGCACTTGTTGAAAGACTATCACTATACCAGTAATAAGTGAATAGCTTAACTAAACTGATTAAAGTTCGTCATGGTACACTTACTTGTCTGACCAAAAATGGATGATCTCGTGAAATTCTTTCCCAATCCTCTGGAGGCTTGAGACAAATCGGCGACATAGCTAGTTTAGCCAAATATTCGATCGAATAAATCAAACTGGTAGTTCCCTTCGTAATGTCTTCTTGAGTTATTTTTCCTTGAAGTATGTCTTCTACAAACGCATGGGGCTTTCTCAACCCCAAGTTGCCATCTGAAGCAGAATTGGAAAATATCAGAAGAAAAAAATATTATAATACATGGGGGGCTTTCTCAATCTCAAGTTTCCATCTGAAGCAGAATTGAAGAATATCAAAAAAAAAAGATTATCTATGAAACATGGGGCATTTCTCAATCCCAAGAATTTAAAAATATCAAAAAAAAATATTATAAGACATGGGGGGCTTTCTCCATCCCAAGTTTCCACCTGAAGCAGAATTGGAAAATATCAAAAAAGAGGTTATAACACACGGGGCTTTCTCAATCCCAAGATGCGAATTAAAAAATATCAAAAAAAGGTTATAACACATGGGGCTTTCTCAATCCCAAGTTGTCATCTGCAACAGAATTGAAAAATATCAACAAAAAAAAATATTATAACACATGGGGGGCTTTCTCCATCCCAAGTTTCCATCTGAAGCAGAATTGGAAAATATCAACAAAAAAAAATAAAGATTATAATCGTATTTCTACTGAAAAATTCGTTCAAGAATGCCATAACTGTCATTTGGGCTCAAGTGCAAAAAATCTATTTGAAACTGTTCATACAGCGATTCATTCAGAATAAAACCAACAGAAAATAGTATTATTAATTCAAATTATAATTACGCGAGGTTATAAACTCCAAATTACCTGAGAACCAAATTCAATTGTATTTGGACCCAAAGAATTTTTGTATACTCCAATTTCCAGACAGTCTTCGCTAAAGTGAATAAATATCACACTCTTCCGAATCATATTTTGAGTGAAGGAGACTTCGAGACTGAGCGGTGGAGTTCGGGCGTTTTCGATAGCAGAATTCGTGGGCTCGATTCTCACGGTACTCTTGCGTATTATGACTCTAGTGGTGTGTGAAATATTTTGAACGTACTGAGTTTACAAGCCGGATTGCCGTTGGTCTGACTATAGCTCCACCAAGTAAAAAGTAAAAAAAAATTTTAGAGAAAAATATATCAACAAAAAATAATGATATCTAATCAAATGATAATCGAAATACAACAGCTGTTGATAGTTGATTCTCCGCGGGTTGTTACACTGGTCTCATATTGAGAATGCACCCAAAAACGCGCAACCTGATTGCGTACACACGTACGTACAAAACTACAGTTTTGTCTTGATACATCAACGTGCATCCAAGAATGTACAATCAATATAACCTTAAATCGCATCCACACGTTCACACCTGTACGTGTTCGTTGGAATGCGCATCCAAAAATTCAAGCGAATCAGAAAACATGAATGCGGCGTTCATCCGGGCTGTGCATTCAAAAAAGCGTGGGTATTTTTGCATCCACATTAACGTTATTGGTTGCACGTTCTTGGATGCACGTTGATGTATCAAGAAATCAACGCCCGTGTGTAGGGGCCTTAAATTGAATGTTAGCAGACATGTGTGCTCCTTCAGTCCTTCCTTTAAATACCGGTAACACAATATTGAGGTTTTTAAAAATCTCGGTATTAATTTTGGCTAGAAAGTATGAAGAGTCTTTTTAATTATCGAAAGAAGTATGTTTGGAGCGTCCCCCCCGTGGATAAGGCCGAAATTTTCAAAGACTAATATACGTTCATCTTACAGCTTGATTGCCTTCTTTTTGTTTTAATTGATGTGACCGTTACTTGGTTAAAACCAATAACAATATTATTAGAAAAACACATGTCTGATTTTAACAGTTATTATATTTGACTCTATAACGCGGCTTCTTCAGATAGAATGAAATACTGAAATCTTGGTATCTTAGTTTTACATAAAATTTTCTGTACCTAGGGAAAAACGATAACACTCTAATTAAATTTCCTGTTGAAATCGTTTTTACCTAGATATCAAACATTTTATGTGAAACTAAGATACAAAGATTTCAATATTTCATTCTAACCGAAGAAGACACCGTCTGGTGAAAAGTCGCGTCATAGAGTCAAATATAATAACCGTTAAAATCAGACATGTGTTTTTCTGATAATATTGATTGGCCTACATTACCGATCCATGCGGAGGGTAATTTAATCAACGATTTCGCCTTGGTGGCGCAGCGGTTTTACCAACCTCAGTTCTGACGTCGACAGCTTAAGATCTTTGATGAAACAGTCGAATTTTTCAAAATTATTAAACGATTCATTACAGTAGATTGATATTGCTTCGCGAAAGGAGTGATTTCAGATTTGTGTTGGGGTTCCGATATAAGTTGAAAATGTTATCAAGGACTGCGTCTTGGTGGAGCTACGTTTTGGCGTAGGCCGTTCAGACCGATAACAAGAAGCTCTTTGATGAATGAATCTATATAAACAGATAGACACCTGTCGGTTATTATTAAATTGCAGTTATTTGCTATGACATTCGCCGTTATATTGAGCTTATACACATTAAAAATATTTAATCTATGGTTTCTTTTAGTAAAACTTGTAAATGAAATGTAAGCTAAAAAAATATATTTCTCCCATGGTTTCGATTTAGAAGACATAAATATTGAATCACTTTAGCCAATACAAGAACAATTTCAAAACGGCTTGATAAACTTGAAAATCTCTACTTTAAGGTATCTTTTTCAAAATAATCCAATGAATTTTGTCCGTTGGTTTACGTTGTATGATGGAATATATTGTGTGATATATGAAAATCAATATATGTTCAGGTTACTGCAATCGGCCATCTGATAACCAACCCATATTTATTTCATCAGCAGAATATTTACCTACATTGGTCAAATCAATTTTTATTTCTTTGATATTTGACAGACATTGGAGAGAATAAAATTGTTTGCTCATTGTTGCCAGATGAAAGAATCACAAACTATTGCTGAATTATGTAATATAATTCGTATTTGTTTTCATCAAAAATGCGGATATTCGATGAAAACTTCCATAGTGCTTGTTTGTATTCATCAAGTTATGGATACCTCAAATAATTCCAAATTGTTATTTCAATAATAGCATACATCTATACAACAAATACCACATTTGTTTATAAACTATTATACTAGTATAGAATATCAGAAGAAATTTTAAAACCAGAATAGCAACCTATTTGGAAAATGACAAATCTTCCATCAACTACGGAAAATATTTACGAACATTACAAAGGCAAAATATGAAAAAGGTTCTAGTTATTTTACAGTACCGTCATACAAACTGGAACAAGTTGGAGCTAATTATTTCATAAAGACAGTAGACTCCTTGTGTTCTACAGACATTGATTCGGCTGAGGCTTTGGCTGACTCTTTCACAAGCTCCTTCACAGTTGAGCCTCAAGATGATCAACTACCGGAAATTAAAACGCAACGACTGCGTGATAGTCTGAACCATGTGACGTTTACTTCGGAGAAGATAAAAAATCATTTATCTAACATTAAGTTGAACTCATCTCCTGGTATGGACGGAGTGACCCCCTTCTTTCTCAGGAAATATTCCGAAGCCCTCTGCTCACCGTTGTCTACAATCATGTCTGTCTCTTTCTCAAAATCTCAAATCCCACGGGCCTGGAAGCAGGCATCTGTCACTGCTGTTTACAAAAAAGGCGATAAACTCAACCCAATTAACTACAGGCCTATTAGTCTTCTTTCCGTACCCTCCAAAGTAATGGAAACAATAATTGTAGAATATATGTCAAAATTTCTAACAAAAAACAAAATCATTCCGTCGGAGCAACATGGTTTTGTCAAGGGTAAATCCACCACCAGCAATCTTCTACACTGTATGAACGATTGGACGACAGCTTACGATAGAAAAATACCGACAGATATCGTTTATCTTGACTTCGCCAAGGTCTTCGACAGGGTCCCGGTGAGGAGGCTAATGCACAAACTCGATACATTCGGTATTCGGGGCCAACTAAACCTATGGATTGAAGATTACATGACAGACAGAACTTTCACGGTTAGGGTGGGTCACTCTTTTTCTTCGGACAGACAAGTCACAAGTGGAGTTCCCCAGGGGTCTGTTCTTGGCCCACTCCTCTTCATCACTTACGCAAGTGATCTGGCGCTTCAAATAAAGTCCTGCAAGTCTTTTTATGCCGATGACACTAAGCTGTATGGAAATGCCTTAGTTGAGCATCAACTCCTTCAAGAGGACCTCAACTCAATTAGTCGGTGGTGTGAGGATTGGCTGTTGCCTCTTAACGTCGACAAATGCGTCGTACTTCACCAGGGAAAGAACAATCCACTCCACACCTACACAATAAACGATCAATCGTTGCGAGTGGTGTCCTCGCATGTGGACTTGGGAGTGACTGTTAACACTGACCTAACTTGGTCCGAACACATAATATCCATATGCAAGCGCGCCAACACGCTGATCTACCTCATTCGCAGAACGTTCTCCCACCTGTCGTATTCAGGTTCCATAAAACTCTATAAGACCTACGTTCGTCCAATTTTGGAGTACGCAGGTCCGGTGTGGTGTCCGGTTTTGGTGCGTGATGGGAACCTCTTGGAGAGTGTTCAGCGTCGAGCCACGCGTCTGACTTTTGGTGAAGTGCGTCCAGCCTATCCCGAAAGACTGAGGATGGCACAACTGCTGGCTTTTGACCAACGTCGACTCCGTGGGGACCTCATCATATCTTTCCGTATAGCCAAGTTTAATTATGCTAATCTGAGGGAACTTTTTATCTTCAACAATGATTCGCGGTTAAGAGGTCACACTCTCAAATTAAAAAAGGAGAAATTTGCCACAAGACAGAGACAATATTTTTTGGCGAACCGTGTTTTCGAGGCGTGGAACGGCCTGCCCGGCGATGTTGTGAATTCTGAGTCGGTGAATAGTTTTAAAAACAAAATAGACATTTGCTTATTCGGTTAATTGTTTCTGTGCTTATATTAGTTGTTATTAGTTTCTTTCTGCATGCATTGTATCAATTTTCTAATTTCTTTAGTTTTTAGGCTTACATGGGACTCTGTCCCCAGCCTTCATTTATGTTTAATAATAATAATAATGTAATTAGAGTCAATACATTGGCGTAACTACGGAGGATGGGGGTGCTGCCCAACCCAGGATGTTAACTGCCCACCCCAGAAAACTCAAAAATAAAAGATTGAAAAATTCACTTACATAGGGATTATAATATCTATATTCCCCAATAATAATTTTATGAAGTATAAAGTAAAATAAAAGAGCTCAAAGTTATTTAAACCGTGTTCTTTAGAAGAAGAAAAATTAAAATTGATGTAATCATGCTTCCTCATTTAATCAACAATTAATGGTTCTTGATGTATGCTTGTTTTTTCTTCTTGAAAAATTGAATTATTTATTTTTTTAACGCAGTATATAATTATATATATATATATATATATATATATATCTATTTATATATATATATATATATATATATATATATATATATATATATATATATATATATATATATATACCGGGTGTCCACGGAAGGAGGCTCGCCCCTATAACTTTTTTGTTTTCGGAGACAATGAAATTTACAGGATCTGTTTATTGCATAAAACTGCATTTTTTTGACAAGTAACTCAACTTCATGCAACTACCGGTTTCACCGAAAGTGACATAAACTTTCGATTTTTAAATGGGACACCTGGTATATTTTCAGTTTTTTTGTCTCCATATGACATTGAGAATACAACCATGTATCATTCACTACTTTTTGTAACCGTTGTTCAATTTTTTTTCGATATAAGTTTTTATTGTAAAGGGCTATAGATGCGTTCAAATAAATAATTTCGGTCCTAAAATGGCCCTGTTTGCCATCCAGGGACGTAGATTTGTGGGCGAAGCTTTGGACTTATTTTGTTTCAGTTGTGTTGGTCACAGACTACTCGATGATTTCAAATGTTATTTTAATCTCAATAAGATTCTTCATTTAAAGAAAGTTCTAAGGTTATGGGATTTCGGGTTTTTATCGAAAGTTTTCTTTCAACCTAATACCTAGAGTGCGGTATCAAATTGATCGTAATAAAATTATCTTTTTTTTTAACCCGACGAGCCACCATGTTGCCATTTGAAAAAAAATAGTAATAAAAGTTTTAAAATTAAACTTCACATAGCTGGAACATTTTGATCGAAAACAGTGAAGGTGTATTTTAACATAAATTTTAGGACCGAAATTAGTTATTTGAACGCATCCATAGCCCTCTAGAATAAAAATTTATTTCGAAAAAAAAATAAAAAAAAGGTTATAAAAAGTAACAAATGATACATGGTTGTATTCTAAATGTCATATGGAGACAAAAAACTGTAAATATACCCGGTGTCTCATTTAAAAATCGAAAGTTTATGTCACTTCCGGTGAAACCGGAAGTTGTATGAAGTTGAGTTACTTGTCAAAAAATGCAGTTTTATGCATCAAACAGATCCTCTAAATTGCATTTCATTATCTCCGAAAACAAAAAAGTTATAGGGGCGAGCCACCTTTCGTGGACACCCGGTATATATATATATATATATATATATATATATATAATATATATATATATATATATATATATATATATATATATATATAATATATATATATTTGAAAAACTTGGTTCTCGGAATGAACCGCGTAAAAGATTTGAAAAATCTCGACGTTTCGGCTCCTTTTTCTGAGAACCAAGTTTTTCAAATACTTCCGACCGCGGAAATCTTTCTGAACATATATATATATATATATATATATATATATATATATATATATATATATATATATATATATATATATATATATATATAATACGCAATATATATGCATTTTTGTTCCATGGATCGTAAAATTCAGGCATTTATTTGCATTAAACAAAGTGAGAGGCTAGGCTCCTCCATATGAAAAATTCTAGTTACGCAAATGGGTAAATAACAGCCTGTAAGACGATGAATTTTCGAAATTTTGAATTATCAATCAACATATAATATTATATACTTTCTTCATATTTGATAATACAATTTTTTGAACTAGATCACCTCGGTTTTTAGTATTAAATGAGATTTTCAAGGGATTTCATTCAAAAATTGCGGGATTTAGATGGGATTGTGTGTGTTAATTTGGGAAAAATTTAGCACATCAAAATAAGCAAAATATTAGAATAGGGCCGAATGTTCGATAAAAAATCCCAAATAAATTCCACAATTCTTTATTCATATTTAAATTCAAATCTCAAACACAATTCATACAATACTGGACAGAGACAAATAAGGAAATATCTACCTCATGTCGCATTACCTGTTTCATCTTTACTCTGAGATTCTTTCTGGTCCCGATCGTTACTGACGCCTGGATGTGATGGGGGAGATTCGGGTGGCGATAAAGGAACTTCAGTCAGATCGTTGATGGAGGCGGTACTCTGAGGTAAAGAGTCAAAACTGTAGAATTGGGTGACATCGTTAATTGGTTCACCTGAGAAGTATTCGTCCAGAACTAATTTACTGGTCTGCAAATGGAAATAGAAAACACTCGATCATATTACCCAAATTATAGCTTATTCGATGTGATATAATATAAAGAGTTGCGACGTAAACAAATTTATAAAAATTCGACAATATAATCTAACCTCTAACATCAATTTCTGACTTCACAATAAAATTCAAATTACAACTTGGCAACACTGCCAGCGGTGCTCTCTCGTCTCACACTGTCGGTTCCTATTTCTATTACTTTTGATAATGATTCAAATTGAGAAGAGCAACATTCTGATATAATAATTTATTGAAATAATTTAATAAATATCATCGTCTGCCGAATAAAGAAACAAAACACGTTCGCGCCGACGGGTGAAGTAGTGAACACACCAAGGACCGCAATAGTCATATTTGTTTTTGAGCTATATAATTAATTCTTTTCGTATATTTTAATGTTTGCAATACTGTTTTTTTTGTTTTTTTCTTGTTTTTTACTTGTACCACCGGTGGTACATAACGGCTCCTGCAGGAAAATCAATTTAGAGCCGCTGTGTACCACCGGTGGTACATGCGAATTTATCTGCTTATAAAAGCCTAAAAAAGGACAACATGTCATCGATTATAATAAGGCGAAAAAGGGAGTAGACGTCTCCGATCAAATGTCGGCTTATTATACAACTCTTCGTAAAACGGTGAAGTGGTATAAAAAAATTATGTTCGAGATTATTCTTGGTACCTGTATTGTCAATGCGCGGGTATTGTATAACAAATTTGGTAGCAATAATAAGAAAATGGATATGCTTAACTTTCGACAAAATATAATTTGTGGCCTGTTGGACGAACCTCAAGAAATTGAAGTTATAGAAGTAGAAGGCCCAAATATACAAAATAGTGATATGGTCCATCGAACTCCCAAAAGAACAAAGTTGAATGCAATTACCCATCATAAGATACAAAAATATGAAGGCACAGCACGGCAGTCGAGAAGAAGATGTACAATTTGCTATCAAAAAATAAAAGAAGCCGAGGGATACAGGCAAGCCACAACTAAAACTGTGCTAACTGTCCTAATGAATGTATTCCTTGTTTTAATGAAAAACACACTTGAAAGTATTTCGTTTTGTATTTTTCGCAGTTTGAAATGTAACTAGTTCAGTTTGTTTTAATAAACATCCATACATTTTGTATCACTATACTATAAGTTTTCTCTTTTGAGCCAAATGCGGAAACGGTGGTATATGATGTTGAATATGTCTATGTAGGGACCGTATATCCAATATGAGAATCTTTCTTAAAACTGTAAGGATTTCAGATTGCATTTACTGACAATCTGTACATGTACCACCGGTGGCCAAGCACGGCTGCTACAAAAACTTGACATGTACCATCGGTGGTACATGTCGGCGCGAACGTGTTAAGAAAATTAAAAATCGGAATAATTGATAAAATTATTGTGTTTTCAGAAATTGTTTCTATTTTAATACTTATATTATGCGCAGACCAGATGTTGACAGTAACAACAAATCAGAAATACGTTGCACTGTAGAGAATTGCGTTATTTCTTTTTATACAATTAAGACTTGAAAAAAAAATTTGTTCTGAAACTACTTAAAAATTGAAAGGCCAGGTCAGTCCTTGCAGAAATTTCTTCTTCAGCAACTAATTTGCAGAAATGTGAAAATATTTTTTTTCAGAAGGGTTTTTCAACTAGGCGGGAATTTTAACTTTTTCAAGTGGCCATTTATAATCCATTAGTGAGCCACATTGTTCCCCGCGGGCAAGAGCATATTTTAACATACAAAGTGGGCGACACGAATGTCACCCAGTTACCATTCTGTTGGACTGTGTTATATGAAGATGTTTCATGACGACTTTGAACCGCTAGAGGCAGCGCCCTATAAGGGGGCATCCATGAATTACGTGAGATAATTTTGGCCATTTTTTGACTCCCCCTCCCGCCTTGGTAGATGTCGTGAGTTCTTGCTCGACCCCCTCTCCCCTCCCCGAATCTCACGTGAGATTTTTAAAATGCATATTAGTTATATGAATGAGTTAATCTGTGCTAATTCAATTAGTTCAAGTAAATCAGTAATATTTTATAAAAATGTGAACAAAATTAAGTTAATAATAAAACAATGCTTGTAATAAGTCACAGTTTTCTTCAGTGAAAATTATTAGTGCATCGTATGTTTATTATAAAAGGTTATGGCATTATTTTTTTATGAATAATATTCACATCGTAACGTATATGAAGAAGAAATATTTACTCCAAAAAAAGTATTTACTGTTGATAAATATTTATAAAGAGTTAACGAATAATGTTAGAAAAATACTTTTTCATATTTAATAAATGAATAAATTGTTTCCAACCAAATGAATTTATTTATAGTTAATAGAGAGTTATTGGAACTTTTATAAAGTTAAGCAGTAATAGTGCCGACCTTATATTGATATATACGCATGCGCAGTTGATGTTTAAAATAAGGGAGACATTATTAATGTTACTGGTTGTCGTTATTTGTGCGCGGTTACTGTAGGGCACTATCCAGACCTTGTTTCATGATTTACATGTCATAACCTCTCTTTTTTTGGCTTCTATCTGTGTTCTATGTTGTATCCTTTGATAAAGCAAGACAAAGTACCTACCACCTTGTCATTATAACGTAACCTCATAAGGTTGTTGATCTGTGATTTCAATAACTCCAAATTTTAAGTATATTTTAAGGTCGAGCACTATTTATATAAGGTCAGCACAAATACTGCAAGACAGTAAATTCAGATTTCCAATAACTCTCTATTAAATTCTTCCATCAGTGCATAATTCATCCGCGAATATTTTTATGAATGACTTAGCTATATTTTAGTGGAGAAACATTTTTTACTTAAGTTTACCCAGTTTTCTCGCAATTTCATACTGTTTCTGGCGAAAAAAAAAATTACGTGATATTCGATAAGACCACCCCCTCCTCCACGTGAGATTGAGTGAGATTTTCCTCGAAAATAAACTTATTATAATAGGATAAGGAAAAAATCCGATTAACAATACTTTAATCATTTATATTCAGTTTCAAGTTCGTAATTGGAATTCAACGAGAACAATCACATGTAAGAATTTCGAAACCTCTTTTACAAAAAAAAAATGAAGAAGCTAACGGAATTCTGGTATTTTCAGAAAATAGGAAAGAATATCGACTCGTACAAAGAACCATTAATTTTTGTTGCTGTTGCTTATTTCCGTGAATGTTCCAAAATGTTCCTTAACCCCTTAAGGCATGATTTTTTCAAAATTGATTTTAAAAAAAGTACAGTGGGAAAAAGACATATATTTCATCAAAAAAATATTTAAAAAAATAAAGCACAATATTCTTTGTCAAAAAAAAAAGACAAACCGGTTTGTGCCAAATATGGCACAGCATGCAACATGAACTGAAAATATTTTATACAGCCAAGATTTCATCTTCATCTAATATTTTAGTCTTCACTTTCATTTTGATTAAAATTATGTATAACTACATTTTTTTATGCATAAAATAACTTGGGATCCATATAGGGTTGCCAACCCTCCCGGATTGCCCGGGAGACTCCGGTAATAATGGTTATCCACCCGACCTTCCGGGTTACAATAATTTCTCCGGTTTTTCTGAAATTTCGATCTTTAATGATTATGATTTTATGGTGAAAACCCGTCGAATATTAGATACTGCTCGAAAGCAAATTGTATATAAATTTAAAATTGAATGACAATTTCTTCCAACCCCCAACCCCCTTACTGGATTTATAAAATTATCCCGGGTTAGTCCTGTCGAGAGTTGGCAACCCTAGATCCATAATATATCAGAAAAAGATTTCTTTCACATCTTTTAAATTCATAATCGGCAGATATGGTCAAGTCAGATATACTTTTGAACTGCATAATGTTCCATATATGGCACAATATGGTCAAGTCAGAAATACTTGAAATGCATAATGTTCCAAATATGGCGAAAAGTGATTTTTATATGAAAAATGTCAATTATTCAAAATACGAGTACTTGCCACTATGAGGCAGTTACTAGAAGTATATTTTTCACAAAAACAATTTTTATTGGGTAGAAAGTTACGTGGATGAACTCAAAACTATTACTCAATCTACAATAATACTGACAAGCAGCTGATTCATCGTCACCATTTTGAAAAACGTATATAACTCCGAAATAATTACAGAGAGGGAGCTGCCTCTTTGGAAATATGTTTGTATGTGCCAGAAATGGTAATTCATGCAAATAAAGTAATATTTATCTGACGTATGTATTAAAGAGATGTAAAACATTGGTTTGTGCCATATTTGGCACATGATGCAACAAGGGGTTAAAATTTCTTTATGTTTTGGCAACAAATGTTGATGCAACTATTGACAATTTTAGTTGCTTCAGTGAAAACAAGAAGTTTACCTATGTTGCCATCAGTTTCTACTTTTGGCAACAAGGAGAAACATTCAGCAACAAAATGTTCCTTAATATACCTCAGGTGGAACTGTAGCTTAATAATACTCGAATAAGTAGTCCAGCAGATAAAAGTAAAATTCATAGTTACTACTGTAGTACGTTTGTAGTACGTTTACGTCCTCAATTCGCTTGCTAGTGGATGAAGATAAATTATTCAGTTGGGGGCCGTTAATTGGTGCAAGTGGCATTAGTTTAAGAGACACCATTTATGTTTTCTAATCTCAAGTACTCAACTTATTTATTTGGTTCAAGTCAATGTTGATTTATGGATTTTTATTGATTGTTTTTGTACAAATAAAAGTTTATTTTGTTTTTGAAGTAAGGTTAATATTTATTCACATTATCCTTTATTTGGTCTACATAATAGAGGATTTTGTTTGTTATACTATTTTCATCTCCAAATTTTCATTCCAATGCTTAGCTACGCCGTTCTGATGAGGACCAAAGAGTTCGAAACACGTGTCAACGGCTGCTTCCATATAAGCGTTCTATACCGATAATTCTGCTCTACTTTTTTAATATTTTCCTGCGACTAATTTCTTTGTTGTTAGATAAATAGTAACCTATTATTATTTTTTTCGAACATTACGTGGGTAAAGGTTTCTGTAGTTTCCCTTACCTTCTAATGATAACAATTTTGAATGTTAATATTAGACTGAATAGCACATAATAAACAACAAAGAACAACCACATCCGAAAAAAATTTTAACAAGACAAGTCGTCTGTTCTATTAAAAATTTTTTCAAATCAATAAATGTCAAAGAAATTTCAATTTTTTCGAATATCGTAGTGAAACGTCAACTTTTTAATAAAATCGAGTTTTTTAAGATTCAACCAGCCTGTAATTGCTAATAATTATCAAGAGATTATATATATATTTACAGGGTGGGCCAATTTCGAAGGGATTTGAGGGTTTAGGGTACTTCTAATATAGATAGCGTAAAACGATTAGACATGTCCTGGACTCGATTTTCGAGATAAGGTTAAATATGACAATTGCTTTTCTATAAGTCAAGTCGTTTTCAAGCTACAAGGGGATTTTCAAAAGATTGCATTTTTGAAAAGTCTCGATATCTTTTTTATATATCAATATGCGTACAAGAGTACCCTCGACCTACTTCATCCGATTAAATTCACTTACCCTGACTAGATCGAGATTATCTCCCATTATTCTCACGGTATGACCTCCAACCACCACGGAATATTTGTACTCGCCAATGGTTGCATCGTTCACAGAAAAACTGTGCATCAGAGCTCTTGAAGCCCTTGCGGAAGAGGGCAACGCACTGTCGTCAGAAGCGGAAGAATTGATGCTTGAGCTTGAGCCTGTGAGTGGTCCACCCACCGCCATCTCGTGTTCTCTAACGGGCGAAGCATTCCGTCGAATAGTATCCTCAATCAATTGCTTTGCATGACTGAGAAAAATTAAACTCACATAAGTTAAAAGGATGAAAATCTTGAATAATTGCGAATCACTGAACAATTTTACAAAGAACCTTTTTTGCTAGATGAACTTGAACCCCTCTATTACTATCAGAAAAGATAAATCTCTAAACATGCAAGTCACTACATCTCAAGAACAACAAGCAGCTACTTCAACCTCCTTCCCTCAAGCATAACAAGATTGGTTCATCAAAATCTATCATTATCTTTCAGAACTATAAGACAAACCCATAGGGTGCATAAATACAGTATCATCTACAAGATTTAAGGGAAGATTTAGAATTTATCTTCAAAACAAAGTTATCTTTACTCCACCCCTAATAAAAGTGGTCCACTGCAGTGTTTTATGTTGTAAAAGGTATCAAAAATGTTTTTCGATATTTCACAAAAAATGTTCTTGAAAATTTAAACAAAATATTTGGTTTTTATATTTTATAAGTTATCAAAAATAATGCAACATAAGACGTTAATGATAGTCTATTACGCTTTATTTAATAGTGTGCTCCACTATGGTATAATAGCTTGGGGTGGAGCTTATTCCACGCAAATCTCTTTGCTGCAAAGAAGGCAGAATAGAATTTTAAAAATAATCAACAAAAAAAACTTCATATATGAAAATCAACCTTGCACAATAGAACAACAATTTTCATTTGAATCTCTACTATATCATTATGTAACTTTATCAGAATTATGTTCAAAATCAACAAGTGCAACTAGAAATAAATCTATACAATTGCCAAAAAGAACATTAAAAATAAGTAAAAAAAGATCTTATATCAAAGCTATCCTAGTCTTTAATGCATTACCTAATGAACTTAAAAATATTGAAAATAAAATTAAAAGAAAAAAGCAGCTAAAAGAATATATTAGACGTAATAATATTTAATTGTGCATCAGGTGACGACTGTGATACAAACTAAAGAAGATTTTTAGAAAATATTTAAAGCCTAGTTTTTTAAGTTACTTAGAGTTAATTATATTATTTTTTAGTTTAGTTTTAATTACCGGCCTCACGCACAGGTAACTTTGATTACCTCTGTGAGGATATACTATTTATATTAGAGTTTAAGCTATGTATTTTGTATATTTAAAAAAAAACTGGTAATAAATACAATTACAATTCACAATGTATACCAAATTATGTCAGATAATGATAATATTTATTTCAATTCAGTCATACACAACGACCACTACATGAGTGATTAATTTCAAATGGAAACTTACTTGTAGAAAATTAAATAAATTATTTAAACAAGTAGCAGTCGTAGTGATTATATAGAAATCAAACAATGATTATCATCCTACACACGTCTTTACTGTTATATATTAATTTAAAATAAATTATTCTGATCCTTACGTGATACTTTCTTCATTGGCCCCTGTGATCTGAACTAATCTTTCTTTAGCTCCAGGACTCACTGTAAGGAATAAGATCAAACAGATATATAATAAGCAAACAATTCGAATAGTTAACTTTTGAAAGCCATTCCTGTATTAATAGAAGACAAACATTCAATAACATGGTGAACAATACTTGAGAGTTATTAAACAAATGAAAAGTTAGAAGTTAATAATCAGACAAAGTTAAATACATAGCACATCAAACTGAAATACTGCAAATATTTATCAGTTTTATTGGAGTCTTATAGGGATTTTCTTTGGCCTTCTAAATGAATACAGTGGATCATAAATGAAAATTTACAACTTCTCATTAATATTCAAACAAATAATTTGCAGTAGTATTCAAAAACGCACTTTCAATTTACAAATTGGTTATGTAATTTTAACACAATTGAATAAAGTGTGTGAATTGGTGAAACATTCTGTTAGTGTACATGAATGCTACTGTTCTCAAATATTAATGCATTTACTAATTCATAAAATGAAATCATTTATATCTGGGAAATTTATATGTACATATTATATATATATATAT
Source organism: Cynegetis impunctata (assembly GCA_030704885.1). Taxonomy (NCBI): domain Eukaryota; kingdom Metazoa; phylum Arthropoda; class Insecta; order Coleoptera; family Coccinellidae; genus Cynegetis; species Cynegetis impunctata. The sequence continues at coordinate 874,165 of JARQZK010005056.1, forward strand.
ATATATATATATATATATATATATATATATATATATATATATATATATATATATATATATATATATATATATATATATATATATATATATATATATATATATATATATATATATATATCAATATATATATAGGGTGACTCACGGTGGATGGTAGGTTAGACGTTTACGGAGAACGGGACATGAGATTATTCTGAAAATTTGGTATCATGGGTAATTGATTTTGCTCTATCAATCTAAAATAATAGTGGCGCTGCGGCGTTGCCGCTTATACTAAAAAGTAGCAGCAACTATGAAATTTCAAATGAGACACCCTATATATTATTTCATTTTTTGCTTCTCTACCATTTTCCAATTGTTTTTGTATGATACTTCCCTGTACCTATCTCCAGAGGTTTTCGAGAAATTAAATGGTTTCCTTATTTTTTTGTGCAAAACATAGCTTCAATTAAATGTTCATTACTAAGGTACTCAGATTCGTAGGACGCTGAAATTTTAGGTGGAGTTTACCAAGTTCCGACGTATTAAGAATATTCTAAGGACTTTGTTCTCTATTATACAGGGTCCTTCAAAATTTGCGATTTCAACGATAAATACAAAAATAGTAAAAAGTGCATTTTTTCAAATGTAAGACCCTGTATATTATTGAATATCTCGAAAGAAAATTGAAATTTCTTTCAAATGATATATCATGTTCCTATACCTAAAAAGTCAGGTTTCCGAAATAAAAGCAAGTTTCTATAAAAATTATTTAGCCATATTTTGTATTAGGTAGCTATGAAATGTCGAGAAAGATGTCATTATGAAAATTTGACAATTAGTCCATCAACAATAAAACGTTCGCGCGTTCATTAACGAAAATTTGATTTGAAAACAATCAAAATGGAAGGCAATAACTATTCTCATGAAGTTTTGATGAAGTTATTTATTGTACATGGTCAATGTGACCAAATAATAGCAAGAACATACAGAAAATTCAATAAAATGTATACCTATTGACAACCAATAAACGATAGAAAATTTGTACGTTTACAAAATAATTTTATCACTTATGGGTCAATACTGAAAGCGAAACGAAATTTACTAAACTAATAAAAAACAATTTGCATTACGTAAAATAACATAACATAAGTGATAAAATTATTTAGTAAACGTACAAATTTTCTCTCGTTTATTGGTTGTCAATAGGTATAAATTTTATTGAATTTTCTGCATGTTCTTGCTATTATTTGGTCACATTGACCATGTACAATAAATAACTTCATCAAAACTTCATGAGAATAGTTATTGCCTTCCATTTTGATTGTTTTCAAATCAAATTTTCGTTAATGAACGCGCGAACGTTTTATTGTTGATGGACTAATTGTCAAATTTTCATAATGACATCTTTCTCGACATTTCATAGCTACCTAATACAAAATATGGCTAAATAATCCGATTTTTATAGAAACTTGCTTTTATTTCGGAAACCTGACTTTTTAGGTATAGGAACATGATTATATCATTTGAAAGAAATTTCAATTTTCTTTCGAGATATTCAATAATATACAGGGTATTACATTTGAAAAAATGCACTTTTTACTATTTTTGTATTTATCGTTGAAATCGCAAATTTTGAAGGACCCTGTATAATAGAGAACAAAGTCCTTAGAATATTCTTAATACGTCGGAACTTGGTAAACTCCAACTAAAATTTCAGCGCCCTACGAATCTGAGTACCTTAGTAATGAACATTTAATTGAAGCTATGTTTTGCACAAAAAAATAAGGAAACCATTTAATTTCTCGAAAACCTCTGGAGATAGGTATAGGGAAGTATCATACAAAAACAATTGGAAAATGGTAGAAAAGCAGAAAATGGAATAATATATAGGGTGTCTCATTTGAAATTTCATAGTTGCTGCTACTTTTAGTATAAGCGGCAACGCCGCAGCGCCACTATTATTTTAGATCGATAGAGCAAAATCAATTACCCATGATACCAAATGTCCCGTTCTCCGTAAACGTCTAACCTACCATCCACCGTGAGTGACCCTGTATATATATATATATATATATATATATATATATATATTTGTATTCATTGGCATACAGATTACCAATTTCACTAGGAAAAACCATATTAAATTCATTAATACTATCAGTAATAAGTGCCAAAAAGGCAAACATTTCAATAATATTCATTTTCTCTAGTAACATTTCACAACACATTAAAAGATGTGTGGAAAGTTATTTTGAGTTTAAATGTGAGCTTCAGAGCGGATTTTAGTGCATGAATAAATAGTTAAATCAATGCAGCAAGCAAACATTTATCAGTCACTGCAGTTTTACCTCTCTGAAATGATATAATAGTTTCGCTAAGTTCCTCTATCATATGTACCCGCCTTCCTTTGATACCCATCACTATAATAGAATAAACAAAAATATACATAAAAAACTCTACTTCTTACTGCATAAAGTGTAAACTATAATATCGAAAATCTACCATTTACGTTCATTAAAATACAATATTCTCTATTAAAACTACGAAGCTAATTAAAACCTAAGAAATTCATCAAAATACAAATAGAATATATCTATTGCAATACTACATACATTATTTCATGAAGAAGTAATATGAAATTGTTATCTTAAGGAACTATAATAAATGTTCAAAAATAAATGCAATAGTTAATATTATATGTTTACATCCATCACTGTTTACCGTCATTTCCATTACTTCTTGCAATCAATATATTTTTATGAATGATACAGCATACATCTCTCGGAGCGGTAAGTTCTGATATGGGCAAATTGAAGATAATAACCAATGTAAGGCTTCTGAAGTAATCATAAAAATAGCCAAAATACATTAGCCAAACAGAAAGAAATTAAAACAACAAAATATGCTAGTGCCTTCAAACAATCATCTTTTCTTACCTTTTCCTGAATCTGCATTTCTAATTACCACCTCATCTTTGCAATATTTCTTTCCCGGTATTCTCGTCGGTTTCGAGAATTTACCGGAAGACTTAAGAACTTCGCCATGACTCAACATTGGAGAAGATGAGGAAATAGAACTTAAAGAATCAGCCAAACTAGTTGCGGACTCTACCATAATATCATTCTGAAAGTGAAATTTTACATTTCTGAATATTTGTATTATTCAGATTATTGATTGATTTTGAAAATTCTTTTTGTTAAATTATTTATCAGAAAAAATTCTGTTTTATGATTTCCCTTCTGTTAAAAATATATGTTCATTTGGTAGTAGAATTTAAGTCAAGTGATTAGTTCTACTACTACTTCTACTTCTATTTTTCAAACGAATTTACTACATACTGCATTAATTTGATTCACAAATCAAATACTAAAATGATACCTATTGCATTTCTTTTACTGTTAACTTACCTGTGAAAATTGATTGACTCTTTTTCTGTAGTACTGATTCATGCTTTCTGTGCCCTTCCAACCCTTGGCCCGAAGTTCTATGAGTTCAAGCAAGTGCAATCGAGAAATCTGGTCAACTCTTGTGTCTTCCTGTGCTTTGTCCCTAAATATGTTAAATGCATGATTCAGCTGATCAGTATACAACATTTCCAAGTAAGCACCATAAACCTACAATGAAATTATGCAAACAAAATTTTTAAAATATCAGGGTTGATCAAACCATTTAAAAACAAATTGAAACAAACCTTTTCTTTAGATGAATTGGATCTCTCAAAATATTTTATTCTCACTTATCCATTAAATTATAAATAAATCAAAGGCTGCATTGTTATTTTGAAAATACTACAATTATTCAGTCACAATATTCCCAAACTCCTCTCACCATCCTAATTCTGAATATATATTTTGCAGTTATATTTTAATGCTTAATTATCTGCTCAGGATATTAGCTTATTAGTAAATAAATAAAAGATAAGGTACTCTACACTCAACTATTTGATAAGAGCATTGCTATAAAGAACAATGTGAAATATTAATCCCAAAATGTGTATTCTTTGCTCACAGTATTACTTAGCATGATATATCATTTCATCAATAATGGAAATAATGAATATCTCTGCTCAATGGAATAATTAATCATCCTTTATTACTATGAGCTATATAAATATATAAGAGACAACAAAATATTTTCCAGCAATTTTTAGATGCAATTATGGAATAAAGTATTTATATTATTGAGCAGTGATCAAGTTTACAACTCATCTATACTTTGTAGGTACTGTAAATAATCCAAGCAAATATAAGCTCTCAGTATGTACAAGACTATAAATGAACACATTTTTTCATGAGTGTTGGTGCACATAAGGGCTCTATCTGTCAGATCATGACATTGTTCCTGCATATGAATAACATATAGGATGACAAAATATTTCATGAAAGAGGAGATGAATATCATAATTTAAAACACAATGTCAATAAATTAATTTTCACATCAAAGATAAGCAACAGTAACTTCAATTTGTAATAAACCCATGTAAAATTAGTATCAACTTCACTTGCAGCAATTGCTGATCAAAAAAACAAAATTTGTTTTCATATTCCATCATTTTTTATTTGTTTTACAAACTAATACTCACTTTCAAATGCTGACATAAGTTTACTATACTTTCTCTGAATGATATGTTGGGATCACTAATATTCGAGGCCAATAATGCGGCAACATGATCAACTGCTTGCATCACATTTTCCACTGAAATATGAAATTAAAAATATTATAGAGTTTATCCCAAAGAGACTTAATTTACAGGGCTCTTCATGGACTTCAGGACAGATAAAAATTTGGTATAAAATGATTTTAAAGAAAATTATGAATATAAATAAACAGTTGCTAAATAAGCGTTAAATAATTGCACAGATAAAATAGGTTAATTTCAATTAATAATAAATTGAAACTTTAGGATATCATGTAATTTACCTGTGCTCATTACCCCATCACTTCTCAATTTGTTTGCCAACATTTGAGCCTGGCTCAATTGTATTTGGCTTTGAGATTTTATCAGCTCAATTTTTTTGGGGATTTTCAGACGAGAGGATATACTTAGAGACATTTTTGACACAAAGAGCTGACCGCCCGTACACCCTAAAAAAATTATGGTATGTGTATATTTAAGTGAGTCACTGAACGCAATAAAAGAAAGGTTTATTCAGATTAGTGAAAGGATTAAATTTAAATTAGTAGAAAATGTATATATACATCATTTCAAATCGCAAATAGACTGACAACGAATATTTGCTATATATTAAATTTTAATGTTACCTTTACCTTTATTTTTGAAATATATTTATAAACCTGAAAAAATGAATTAAATGTGTAATATAAAAATGAAGGATGAATGTACACAGAAACAATCACCAGTGCACAGAATTATAAACGTAGAAGTAGAAAGTAGGTCACTAACTACTCTCCGATTGAATTTGTACGTACACTCTACGACGTATCTATTTAGTGGCTACTTGCTTATAATTAGAATATCTCGTAATACTTACATGGATTACACTACACTGATACAGCATTGTAGCACTGCACTGACTTTTTATTAACATTCATTGTTAGGACAAATTTGAAATATGATGTAAGTTTTTGTTTTATATTTAATTTCATGGAGGTAATATTTGTATGTAATGAGGCGTATGGCATGCTTTATTGTCATTATGACGTTTACAATTTGAAATTATAATTTAATTTCTGTCAAATTGACTTTTGAAATTTTAAATATTATTTCTGTGAAATTTTAACGAAAATGCCTGCAATTACGCATTTTAATAAATGTCGAATATTAATCCATCATGAAAATGTAATGTCCAATAGACGCATTTCCACTGCTACAAATTCCTAGAACCACCGTCAACTGGATAGTTGGGAAATGGAGGGAAGAAAATATAGTGGAACGAAGACTGGGGTCTGGGCGACGTCGAATCTCCACTTTGGCAGAAGATGAAGCCCTGGTAAATGTAGTGCAAAATCAGCCTTTCAGCACTGCTGTTGAGGCCGTCTACAATTCAAATTTTCCTGGTTCGGTATGGACAGCACGCCGACGCTTAAGATCAAGTGGATTGAAAAATCACAGTGCGGCCAGGAAAATTCGTCTAACGCCCTTACATAGGGAAAGAAGGTTTGGATTTGCACTAGAGCATCTCGCCGACGATGAGGCTTTCTGGAGCAGAGTAATTTTTTCCGATGAAAAAGTGTTCCAGTCGTCACGCAATGGTCGGTTGGGAGTATACAGACCACCAAACACTCGTTATGATGATCAATACGTCCAATCTACAGACCAAAGCGGCCGTTTTTCTGTAAACATGTGGGCATGGATTTTCTGATAAAATTGCTGGTACTTTCATGTCTTTTAAGACATCCTGGAAGTTTTTTTTTGTAATAGATTTTCCTATACATTATTCATGTCTAGAATATGGTCCACCTCCCAGTAACTCTTATCAAAGACTGAATACGTCGCCGTTTATATAGAACTCAATTTATCTGTAAGGTAAATCTCCATATCACTATGTCTATATGGTAGAACTCCTTATCATTGGCTCTGTAGGGTAGAACATCTCATGAAAGAGAAAACTTGCCGCATTTTCCTTTGAGGAGCTAATAATTAGAGAGTGCCTGTCAATCATTGTCAAATGAGTTCTTTTATGGAATAAATGATATCTAACTACATATCAATTATGGTAAGAATTCATATGAAATAGAGATGAGATTGTTCAAAGTACTTTAAACTATGAACATTTTAACATAAAATTAAATTAAAACAAAGTTCCAATAAAAAGCGAATTTCTTTCACGTTATTTATTATTAATAAATTTGGAAGAACTTTGAATCAAGATTAATTCTATTAAATTTTCATGGATTCAGCGTATCTATATTAATTTATTTCTGAACAATTAAATGAAGATTTTAGCAAACAGTGAAAAAACCAATAAATCTTATGAATTTATTCATTAATCTATTTTTTACAATCGTTCCAAATATTGATTCACATTACAATATATCATAAACTTTTATGAAACATAAAAAATATTATATTATCTAAAGCTACATTTAAAATATTCATGTGAAATCAACTGGAATTGAAAACAATTCCAAATTAAATGTAATTATCCATTTGCGAAATGAAGAGAAATTCAATCCAATTTTAAATTAGCATTTGTTGAAAAATATATACTATTGGGTTGAAATTCTCAATAACTCCCATTTACAAAATAATATGTGCTAAGAACTAAATGTATCAACGTCGAACAGTGCCCTGTCAATATTGATGCAATATCTCGGCATTTATTTGATAAAAAATTAAATAACAAAAATTTATATCATCTGTCCGTTATTTTTTGTTTGATGGTAACAATAGCTGTACAAGGGTCATTGCATCAGGGAATAGTGAGTGGTAGTTGACAAGAGGAACATAAGCTGCTGTGATGACTCTTCCAGCAAACCATCGACCATGTAGAGAGTTCACTGATGCCACTGCCGTGGCTATCGAGGGACATTTGACATAAACATTGCCCTGAGGAGAACCTTTGTCAACGTATGCATGCAAAACTCCACCATGTTTATTACACTCTTCTATAACGTCGTCCCTGATTTCTATGTCCCAGTTGGGGTTTGACTCACTGTGAAAAAAAAAGAAGTAGGGATGTGAATAAATAATCGATTTTTATTTTAATCGCTTATTTTTTTTTCATTGTCGATTTTTTATAATCGATTTTACTAATGGTAAACATCGATTTTTAATAAATCGATTATAAGAATTACACATTTTATATTGATTTTTGTAAATGGTGCTATCTGTGCGATAGATGAAAAAATGGATAAGTTTACTGAACAAGTCGATAAAAAAATCAACGCCATCTGTACGTACTAATATATAATAAGTTGTGATCAGTAGAACTCCTACTTAAAGTTGCTGGCGAAAGTATTTTGTAATAAATAACATTCACCAGCTAATTTCTTTTTTAAAATTGTTTAACTATGTTCTGATGATTTGTGATAATAACAATTAATATTCGTTTTTTTCATTGTCTAAACTTAAATTGTAGCGAGTGATGTGCTTTGTCTTTTAGTTTTGAGACTAAAAAATTGTTACATTTTTTACTCTTATTGTGAAGTACATTTTTTTACTGTAATAAAATTATTAGAAGTATTAAAAATTTGTATGTGAAGAATTCGAATCTGAATTAATAAAATCTGAAAATGGTCCATCTGACTATTTTTTGATACTTATTATCTTGAATAATTTTCAATTGAATTAAAATTAAATATTCATAATATATTTCCACTAATACATCGAATAGCCATTTTTCATATAGAAAGTCGAAGTATAAAGAAAAATCGATTATTTTCCTTTTAAATCGATTTTTCACAAATCGATTTATCTCTAAACAAAAAAAATCGATTATTGACTAATCGATTTTTCCGAATCGAGGTCACACATCCCTAAAAAGAAGGTAGAACCCCAATTAGATAAATTAAATTAATTCTACTTATTTGTTTTCGATTCAAGTTTCAATTGTGTTCATAAAAATTTCATTAAAATACTAACGTCGTAGGTTCGAACATATTGCTCAACATGAAACACTGTGTCGCTATAGGTGGGGTGCTCTGCGTTTGAACCTGCGGTATTATGGGCTGGCCGGTGGCCATGCTGAGCGCATTCGCGGCTGCGGGCGGCACCTGCATGCCAGCGCCCTCTGCCAACTTGAACATCAACTGCAGACGACCAGTGGCGCCGAGGTCAATGCCTGACCGATCCAGTTCGTCCGAGTCCAATATGGACGGTCCCTGCTGCTGTTGAAGGTCCATGCGCTCAGTCACATTGCCAACTTTCATCGGTCTGCCGGCCAATTCGAAACCATTCAGCTGTTCCAGAGCCTTCTTCGCATCGTCGCAGTTGTGATACTGAAGAATGGGAAATATGTTAGGAAAGGAATTTTTAATTCTATTTATGATAAATACCCCCATTAATTATTTCTAATGAAGACTGGATAGCGCTGCGATTTCTTACAACCTTATATCATTTTAATTATATTAAAACAATTGTTAAAAATAACAATTTACACATTTATTATAAGAAATAACGCATGACGCACGTTTCGGTGGAACTTCACCTTCTTCAGATGCTAATGGCAAACTAACTATGATTCTCTGTTATATCGAAAACAAGAAATGACAAATTATGTAGAAGGGGTAAATACAAAGATGGTTACAAATAATTATTAGAAAAGGAAAAACCAATTCTGAACAGCTAGTCAGGTAGTTCGGTAATTTTTAAAAGATTAAGAAGGGGGCTTGAAGTATGATCGATTTGGCTATTCAATAGGAGACCGGAATGCTTGTATTTATTTATCTGTAATGATTCTAAAAAATTAAGTTTAATACCCTTACTTTCAGTATTTAATATTTTAAAATCGAAATTGAATGTGTGATTTTCTTGGATTAAATGGTTTGCATAATGTGAATCCGACTTCTGATTAACAAAGCTTCGTTTGTGTTCTGAAATTCTAGTTTGAAAACTTCTGAAAGTTCTACCAATGTAAAACTTATCACAATCGCCACAATTAATTTTATAAACTCCTGATTTATTATCTTTATGAACTTTGGATTTATTATTTTTTATATGAATACCTAAATTATTACCGGTACGATAAGCAATGTTAATGTTGTGCTTAGATAAGAGAGATTTAAGTTTTTTACTTGAATTTCCGATGAAAGTGAGGCTGTTGTATTTGATATTATTTTTAGTAAGGGGGTACACCTGGTTAATCGAATTTTTGAAAAACTTTTTATCTATGATATTGTCTATAATATTGGGATCATAATTACTATTTACGGCAATTTGTTTAATTATATTTTTCTCGATGTTAAAATTGGCATTTGAAAGTGGAATATTTACTAAACGATGTACCATACTATTGAAAGCTGCCATTTTGTGTTGGAAAGAATGTAGGGAAGTACTATGTATGACGCTATCAGTGTGCGATGGTTTGCGAAAAATTGAAAAATTATGTTTGTATCTACTTTTGTTATTTTCAAATCCAAATAGTTAATCGAGTTATCTTTTTCCATCTCTAAAGTGAATTTTATATTAGGGTGTAAAGTATTAATGAATGTTTGAAATTATTTGAATTATTTTTAACCATTGTTTTAATATGTTTATTAATTTACACCAAGTATCGGCCCAATCAATCCATCATTTTAATAACTGAGATTGAATTGTCGCACATCACTTGGTGAAACATCATAAAGAATAAAGTATAAACTTTAAAATAAAAACACTTGGCGTATGTTTCACAATATAAAAAAAAAATATTTAGGTAGTGTATTTAGCAGTAGCGAAAAGTCGACATGTTTCAAGTTATGAACTCATTATCAAGACTGACTACAGGAGAGTTCCGCCCATAATAGTCAATTATCCCTTGTAAACGAACAAATTGATTTTCAGGTATCACCTTTGCTTTTGTCTGTTTTATAAATTAGGATGTAATACTCTCCTGTAGTCAGTCTTGATAATGAGTTCATAACTCGAAACATGTCGACTTTTCGCTACTGCTAAATACAGTACCTAAATATATTTTTTTTTATATTGTGAAACATAAGCCAAGTGTTTTTATTTTAAGGTTTATACTTTATTCATCATTTTAATTACTTGGGTACATCAGTATATACACTATTTTAATTCGGAAAAAAGATGGAACCATGCATTTTTTATGTATAGAAATGAAATCGTTCGACTTCTTGTTGTAATAAAAGTGCTCAACTACTGTTGACATCAATTGTTTGCCTCCTAATTGAATATAAGTATGTTTGAATCTTAAATATATAGGAAAATGAAAAAGGGGGCATTTATCATTTAGTGAGTGCTATAACCAATTTTTTTTCAATATTTTTGTCTTTATTGCTAATCTGTTTAATGTTTATTATAGTTTATGATGAGGAAAAATGAGAAAACCAATTTTTTTCATTTTTCCTCGTCATAAACTATAATAAAAATTAAACAGATTAGCAATAAAGACAAAAATATTGAAGAAATGAAAAACTGGCCCCAAATAGAAGATTTATCCTCAATTAGGAAGATTTTTAGTTTAAAAAATTAAAATTTAGAATAGTGATATGTTTAGGACAAAAAATAAAAAGCATAAAAATGGTTGTTGGTTATGTGCACTTTATGCAGTGGCCATAAACAAAAATTACTCACTTGTATGTTATGAAATTAGATATATTCTGAAAAAAAGTTTTGCACCATCTAAACTGCTTCATTTCTTTATTAGTCAGTTTTTTAAACTGGAGGTCGGCAATTGAACATTACACCATTTATTATAGAAAAGAGAGGAGGACTAAAAATAAGTTAATGTAAATCTCATTACTTACTGTGACAAAGCCATAGCCCTTTGAACGCCCAGTTTCGGGATCCATAATGAGCTGTATGTTGTCTATTTTTCCAAATGGTTCAAATATACCTCTCAGCATGTCTTCGGTTATGTTAAAATGTAATGATCCCACATAAAGTCTCATCGGTCCAGTCATTCCTTTTGGCATCAGGTTGGGCATCGAATTGCCCATGCGGTTTTTTTCAGCTTGTGTGTGTTGAACTATAATGGGGATTCCTAACAGTTTCTGACCAGATAAACCCAAAGCCTATTTGAGAGAAATGGAACGAAATTTTAGACTTTCATTTAGCTGATTAGAGAAACTTGAAGAAGACTTCACAAAATAATTTCCGATACTAAAACATCTACCTAGAAAATCCAGTCGTTTTGTGTGAGGGAGACAGAAAACATCATCTCAGTATGTGCTAATTTATAAAGTTACTAATAAAATAAGCTGGACAACTTAGTGGTACTCACTACTTGCGAATGCAAAAATGTTTATATTTCAATTGATTAGAAAAAAGTCTTCAGTAAAGGTCAATCATTCAAAACAAGAGGCACACAATTTTTTCTGAAAAATTAAACTGGTTGAACTTGCACAATCTGTTGTTGGTAAAATAAACTTATTTATATATTTCTGTATGTACATACATGATACATGAAAAATTTATAGCATATACACGATGAAAAAGAAAATACTCAACTACATATATTTGATATGTTCCCCTAGAAATATAATGGTTATATATTCAGATGAAACTAAAATTTGTTTGTCATAACTTACTTTAGTTAGTGTCTAGAATACCATACCTAATCTAACTCTCCTACTAGCAGACAATATATGTCCATTTGAGGGACCCTACCGAGAATGCTTTTCCAGTAATCTATTTCATTTTGTGTATTATGTATTTTTTTAAATTTTGAAGGTTGGAAATTGGAAACTGAAGGATAGAAAGTTGAGTAAATTTCAAAGGATAAGTGCGACCCATTTTTCAATAAAATTTTGAAAATGAAATGCTAGAATCAGGCGTAGAATAATAACCAGTACCTTTACTTATTTATATACCCAGATATAATATAATTTTCATCATATACCAGAATTTGATCAAGACTTGCAATTTCTTAATCAGATGCATATTAGAATTTAACAATTTTCTTTTTTGAAAAATTAATCCAACACTTTCATTGCAGAAATTAGGCATATTGTAGTAATGAGATACTCATGTTATATTCATATATTAATTCACATATTAGTCGAGTTTATTGTACAGGAAGTATTGCGACAATAATTGCCGGAATTCACAGGTCATTGCATTATTTCTAGTCCAATAAACCACGAATTATTGTTGTTCCATATATTCGTTATATATTATACATTGAAGTGCTGACTCGGCTGAGACGAACTTACGTTCAACAGCGTCGTGGATATTATCAAGAGTCCTACGAGAGTCTTTAAGGAGTATGAACCTCCGAATAAAGAAGTTTAAGGAATAAAAACTGTGTTTTATTAAGAGGACCTACGACCATCCTCACAATATAATAGTTTAGTTGATAAAAATTTTTACTAAAGCTTCTAACAAAAAATGATGTTAACCCTCCGTAACTAACATACGGTCTGTGAGACCGACAACTTCAATTTTCTTCGCAAAAACGATACCGCGCCAACTTATGTTTCTGCGCGTTTCAGTAGTTTCCTATTTCGTCATCTTACACTTAGTGGTACTAGGACAGTCGTTCATGACGCTTATGTGTTGAGTTACTATCACTTTCGGTCTTGTGGACCGATGTTAGTAGGCGTGCAAGTGATTTTCTGAAAATACTAAGTAAGTCAATATTCTTTTTTTATTATGAAACAGGAGTCTTAATTTATATTTGGTACCCGTTTTGTTTAAAAAGACTAAATAGAACATTTTGCTCAACAGAATGGCTGATTGGAGTTATGAAAAGGAGCAAGAAAGGCTAGAACGCCTATGGCAGGAATCGATCGATGAACCAGAAAATGAAGCCGCAGAAAAAAGCGATGATAGCCTGGAAGATGGCGATTTTGAAATTATGCATCTAAAAAGAACAGAAAAACAAAGTATAACTGTCTTTTCTGCTATAAATTCATGTGCCTGGAACATCTAATTCCACTGTGCTCAGGATGCAGCTTGAAAATGAATACTTGATTCAATCTTGTTTTTTCAGTTTACGGTAGCCTTTATGTTCTTGGTACTCTACTTTTGTTATTAAGTATATACTTATATAGTTATCTGTTTTTGTTTATTCATTTCAGAGTTTGTTCTTCTTTTTATTTCTCTAATGAAAATGTTTATGATTTTTAATTGAAGAAATTTAATTTTTTTAATGTTTATTATAGGACTGAAGTTATAAATAAAATAAAAATTATCAAAAATTGTCAAGAAGTGTTTACTTAATCAAACTCTGAAATAATAATAAAAATATTGCACATTATAAAACAATTATTAACGTTTAATTGAAATTGGTCTCTGAAACCGATGTTAGCTACGGTGTACTACGAACGTATGTTAGTCACGGAGGGTTAATGAACAAAAAGCTTCACCTCTGAACTGACAGACATTACTCGACTTCATAGGTATGGAATATCTAATTGAATACTAGCTCCTCAGTAAGGTCTCCTTCAAGTTGAAGATAGCATTTGTAAAAATAATTTTAAATTTCAAAAGAAATACCTTTTCTCATACTTCTCTGATAAAACGTTTTTCTTTATCATGAACAGGCTGATGCATTTATTCTCAAACCTATCAGAAAAAAAGATAAGCATGATAAAAAGGAATAAGTGAACTCTCTCAAATTGGAATGTATATGTCACCGGAAGATAACAAGATCCGCAAGTTTATAAATTTCCTAGGAAATTTATAAACCTTCGTAGGATTCTAAACCAGAGATAAATTGTATTATTTCACGCCCACATTTTCGCAAATTGATAAACTTACCGAAGTCAGGCGTAAAATAATATATAAGCAATAACCAAACGCCATGTGCGCTCTGATTGGTTGAATACGTCACGTGTTCCTTCTCCTTTCTCTCCGCCGCCATTGTTCGACACATAACATAAATAAACCGTTTGCTCGTGTGTTTTTGTAAAGTTTTCAATGTTGTTACTGTGTTGGAACTGTAAAAATACTGCGGACAGCAGAAATGGTGAAGGTTTTTATTTTTCATGTTTCTTTCTTTTTTAACAAATCTCTTCAGTATCGTAGGACACGATTTCTGTTGTTTCATTTTGATAGAGTGAAGTAGGGGGTCATTAGCATATTATGTAGAAAAGTAACCCTGTATTATAGGGACCTACCTAGTTTTAAAGTAAAAATACTGTAAGGTAGGTAATTGAAACTGATATATTTATAGTTTGGCAAGTCTGATTGTACCTAAGTCTATGGACACAAGCATTGCCACTGTCAACATCGACCAATCAGAGAGCAGTGTGTTATTTGCCGTGTTTTAAAGAAGCGTAAAATTAAAAGCTCTTCTGTGATTGGTCGAACCGTTTAGAATCTTACGAATGAATATCCGTTAGTTTATAAATTTACCAGGGGACGTCGCAAATTGATAAATTTGCGAAAATATGGGCGTAAAATAATACAATTTATCCCTCGTTTAGAATCCTACGAAGGTTTATAAATTTCCTAGGAAATTTATAAACTTGTGACATATATAGTGCATAAGATCAATGAATATATTACATCATTATTCTAGGAACCAGTTTGAATTGACCTGTATCAGATTAACTGAATATTACATTAAACTTTTATTCTGATTTGGTATATTGAAAATTTAGTGATAACACAATTTTTCATTCACACCTTGCCTAAAGCATGCCATCTCTTATCAATAAAGATTAGGCTTATGACTGGACTAAAAAGTTTTTCAGTTGAATCGAAAAAATTTATTTTCGAAATTACATAATTTTATAAAAATTTTAGAATAAGTAAAGATGATAAATTGCTGAGATTTTTTGCTCAAACATGTCTGAAAAGTGTCCACCTCACTGTAATGTGTTTTTGGAATTGCACAACACAAGTGTTCAGTCACTTAGGTGCATGAACTTAAATGTTTTCATTACTTTATTGTTCCTGACCTTATAGTTTAGTATTATATAGTTCTTTCATGGATTGTTTCTTGTGTTTACTTATAATTAATTGCCTGAATTTGTGTTGGTAATGATAATAATTGTATAAGTTGTGTAAGAATAAATAAATAAATAAACTATAAACTATGGAATCAGTCATATTGTACTTAGAGTAACAATACAATCAATCTCTCATAAAATAATAATTCAACTCAACTTCAAGATTGCCTGAAATCGTTCAGCTTCAACATTACGTTGTTGGTAATGTCTGATCTGAGATAGATAATAGAGGTCGTACCTAAAAAAAGTAGCTGTCATTCTATGTGACTGATTTTGACATATGATTGACATATGTTGGTGCCAAGTCAGATGGAACTGATTTTGAAATCTAGAAATAAAACTTTGTTTTAGATGTAATCAACAGACATCGTTCATAAAAATTTTTGATCGGAAATTCTTGATGAAGCATTAAAATATATATTTTTTGAATAAAAAAAAATGGGTTTTGTTATTCAACCACCATTTAAACCCTTTGCGTACTAGTGTCCTCGCGTTGAAGCCACCTGAATATAAATTTATTCTGAACTTCCTGATGTACCTGCGTTGTGTCCACTTTTGATAACATGAGCCGTAGATCTCCACCCACCACTGTAAAATTCGTTGAGGCGATTAGGCGCCATTTGTATTTAGTGTTTGAGGTTGTTTTCACGTTATTTCGAAAGTGTTCGCTGGATATTTGTTCACAGTAATAAGATCGATATTTTATAGGAATGGCAGGTAAGTGTTTCGTTATTTGTACTTTGGGCTCATTGCATTATAGATTTATAATATTGAAAGTAATTAAAAGCACAGGAGAATGTGTTTTTTTTTGAAAAATTTGTGGTGGCTTCATCATGTAGACACTAGGAACTGACGTACTCATCTAATGTTTTAGGGGGAAAGAACGATATTTATAAACAGTTAGTTTTGATGAATTCTGATGATTTATTTAATCTAATTGAGGAGTTTCCTGAAGGCGAGCGAGGTGATTCGGATGATGACATTGAAGAAGGTGAAAAATACGACGCACTTGGTATTTCGGAAATTTTTGACATTGAATCAATGCCGCTTATTTTTGGAAATGAAAACGATCATCCCGAAAATGCTAACGGAAATTTGGATTAGGATAGCGATGAAGAACTTGCAGCAGCAAGTCGGAACCCCACAAGTCAAGATGGCTTTGCACAAGGTAATATTAATTTTTTTTTGAATTTCAGAATTTATTGTTTTATCTTCTTTTTTTTTCAGGTGTGATGTTGGGTTATGCCTAAGGTTACCATACGTCCCGCTTTCAGGCTGTCTGTCCCGCTGTCCCCAGCCAGAGCAAAAATGTCCCGCTTTCGCGAACAGACCAAAGGATCATTTTTTATACGTACCCCTACCTATCTAGATGCGTTAATTGCATTCGAAAAGCGCGGGTGACAGAGGCAGCGCCGGTGATATTTGAGAGCGAGACAGATGACGCCACTACTCAGCGAACAAATACATCGCGCAAGCGCAAGATCCAATTAGACGTGCGATATCATCGTTTTGTTTTAGTTTGTATTGGGATATTTGACAATCGAACAATTCGTTCAACATTTGCGTGTTTGTAGGTTTGTTAGTTTGTAACATTAAAAAAATGCCGAAACGCAAGTGTACATTTAATATTAATTTACAAAATAAGTATCCATTTATAAAATAAGAGTGGTGCATCAGATGTAACGTGTGAAAAATGTCGCACTGATTTCAGTATCGGCCATGGTGGAGCCAGCGATATTGAGAAACATTTAAAATCGGAAAAACACAGGGTTTCTGATCACGCTGCTGCTTCAAGCTCGTCAATGCTTGCTTTTTTCAAAAGAACCGATTTGCCGTCTTCCAAAGATTTTGATGTGGCTGCAGCGGAAGGAGCGTGGGCGTATCACACTGTCCAGGAAAACCACAGCTTTCGCTCAAATGACTGTGCCTCTAATTTAATTCAAACATGTTTTGAGCAAAAATTTAGATGTGTTCGTACAAAATCCCAGGCTATTGTAAATGTTCTGGCACCTATGGCAGCGGATGAATTGAAAGAGCATCTTCGAGAAGCCCACTGTATATCTCTATTAACAGATGCTTCAAATCATGGCTCAATAAAATTATTTCCTGTGTTGATTCGATATTTTTTACCTTATGAAGGCGTGAAAGTCAAGATTTTAGAGTTTCGAGAACAGCCAGGTGAAACATCGGATATAGTTGTAGATTATTTGAAGGAGGTATTATCGTGCAATAATTTAAATAAGAAAATTGTGGCATTTTGTGGGGATAATACGAACTGCAATTTTGGAGGAAAGAATAGAAAAGGGATTAACAATGTTTACGCAAAATTGAACCTATCACTCGGAAGGCAACTCATTGGGATTGGCTGCGGAGCCCACATAGTTCACAACGCGATCAAAACCGCTTCAGATTGTCTTCCTGTGGACTTCGAATGCATCGTTGTGAAAATTTACTCATTTTTTTACATCTACAGCGTTCGGGTGGAAGTTCTCAAGGAGTTTTGTGATTCCACTGATACAGAGTATCAGAAGCTGCTAGGCTACAGCAAAACCAGGTGGCTAGCGTTGATGCCAGCCCTTGAAAGAATTTTAAAAATGTTTCAGCCATTAAAAAGTTATTTTCTGAGTATCGATAAATGCCCAAATATTTTAAAAACTTTTTTTTTAAATCCTACCTCTGAACTATGGTTATATTTTATGCACGCACAGGCAGCAACGTCCCATCAAACTGTGTTGAAAATTGAAGGACAAAACGTGTCTGCTATAGAATCTTCAAAGGAAATTAATCGTCTCCGAGATAACTTGGCACGTAAAGAGAGTTCGCTTTTTCTTCCGCACACTGTCCGTAATCTAATGACAAAAATTCAAGAAACTGACGCTTCTGTTGTTCAGGATGTAAAAACTGCAGCAGCTGAATTTTATAAGACAAGTAAAGAATACTTGGATCAGTGGAGTCAGTTCAATGCAGACTTAGAACTGTTTGAATGGGCAAATTTGACAAAAGTACCTACTTGGGAAGAAGTACAGAATGTGACGGATTTGCTGATTTCACAAGGATTTCTTAGTAGTGGCCAAGATACGCACGTGTTCGATGAGTTTTCACTTGTTTCCAACTACGT
The DNA here is from genome assembly GCA_030704885.1 of Cynegetis impunctata. Lineage (NCBI taxonomy): Eukaryota > Metazoa > Arthropoda > Insecta > Coleoptera > Coccinellidae > Cynegetis > Cynegetis impunctata. The sequence goes on from JARQZK010005056.1 coordinate 892,784, forward strand.
CACTACTGAAAAAATATCTAGCTGGAACGCTAAAAATGTTGCTACTGAAGACCGCTGGGTGGAATTGTTAACACATTTCCGTGATAACAATCTAAACTGTGCGAATTTTCGAATAATTACTGAATACGTTTTATGTATGCCTGGCAGTAACGGAGAGTTTTTTCTCTTATGAATAAGATATGGACAAGTGAAAAAACGCAGTTAGGTGTCACAGTTCTGAAAGCCATTTTGATTACCAAGGCTAATATCGACAAATCTTGTGAGAAGCTCCATTCCTATTTGAAAACTAGACCCGACATTTTGAAACTGATTTGCTCCGCCGACAAATATAAAACAAATGCGTCAGAGACTGCAATCTAATGTTGAATAATTAAACTTGCATAATTATTAATATTGATACATTGTTTACATATCTTCATTTTTAATAAATAATTATGTTATAATTTTTCACTTAATTCCGCTAGCGTCCCGCTCTGACAAAAAAAATAAATGGTCACGTTAGTTATGCCTCACCGATAAGAAGAACAGTTTCTTAGAATTTCACAAAGAATAATAAATTATAATAATTATATGATATTGTTGAAAATATAACTTTTGTAAAAAATAATTTTGTTTTTCATGACAATTATTCAGGCCTAGTGTCTCCACACTGAAGACACCTAATTACCGAGTAATTAAAAATGCAAATTAAAAATAAATAGTCAATATGTACTACATACATCATTATTAAGTGAGTTTATTGCAGTTTTTATTTAATTTTCACAAAAAAATAATTCCTGACTCAAAGGGTTAAGAATTTCATTAATTTTTGAGTGTTCGATAGAATAATGAATAGTTCATCAAAAAAGTATTTCTGCCGGAATTCATTATGAGTACCTAATTATTAAAAAAAATGCACATAACATGTAGTTGTGAAACTGATAAACCGAACAATCAAACACAACAGTCGTGAATAACCATTTATTTTGCATTACCAAGCTGCCGTACCGAGATTCATTCATTTACATTACCAAATAAACTTACCAGAGCAACACTTTCGGGATCCTTGAATTCGATGTATGAGATACCCTTGAATCTCCTGGTTTTGTTACATACTATCAGTCTCACATCTCTAACTTTGCCTACTGAACTGAAAAATTCCTCCAAGTCTCTTGCTCTGATTCTCTGCGATAACTGCATAGCAAAAACAGTACGGGCGTCCCTTTCTTCTGGAGTCAATTCTTCTAATGGAGAACCCGAACGGATGTGCAGTGGAGACCTCTTGCGCCCAAAAGGAGGTGCTTTTGGGGGTGGAGAGGGAGAGCGCTTACGAGATCGTGACCTTTTTCGAACGGAAGTATCTCTGCCTGGGCTTTTTCTACGACGATCTCTGAAAAATCACATTTTATTCTCAATTACTTCGCATTAATGGTATTTATAGAAATCTATAATATGAATCACAAGAATCAGCTTGCAAATAATCAATAAGAAAAGAAATCATGTACTGAAACAATAATCTTACTCTGAAAGTTGAATATTGATGAAGAAAAAAGTTTTATATTCATGTTTTCCAGTTCAGTAGAAACTATTCACATAATCAATTTTTTTCATAGATGATGCTTACTTTAAAAACCTCAGGACAACTTGGAACAATTGTTTTCCGCCTAATAAATACAACTGAACTTACTCCCGCAAAGACTGTTACAGTAAATACGAATTTTTAAAAATACATTACAGATTCTAGAGGTTTTTATTCATATCATAATATATTCATATCAGTTTTCTCTCTAGAACCAATGAGTATGTAATATGCATTTAAACAATGTTAACTCTTGATTTACAACGTTAACAATCCGTAGTAAATATGGCACCTTGTATATTTTTGTTAATGCTAATATTTATTAACAAATGGAAAAAATAAAATTGATAAACAAAACTTTTAGAACTTAATTCCCTTAAAAAAATACACACCTCAAAGGACTAGATTTTCTCTCCCTAGACCTAGATGGTCTTCTATCTTTGGATTTAGAAATTCTATCTCTAGATTTCGACCTTTTGTCTTTGGATCTAGAGCGGCGATCCTTCGACCTGGATCGTCGATCCCTCGATCTGGACTGCTTGTCTCTAGACCTGGATCTGCGGCATTCCTTAGATCTCTTCCGATCTTTGCTGCGGCTGCGTTTTTTCTCAGAGTCGTGCTTGCCCCGCTTACGATCTTTGGATCTGCTACGTGTGCTGCGCTTTCTGTCCTTGGATCGGCTACGACTGCTGCGTTTTCTATCTTTAGATCTGCTACTGCTGCGTTTTCGATCCTTGGATCTACTGCGACTTCGCTTCCTGCTGAGGATATGAAAAGGAAAATTAAATAAATTCATGCCTTACGGCAGGCTTGAAGGAGATGGAAATTTTGCTGCGCGACCAAACTGAAAAAAATGTGAGACTAAACCCGTAAGAAAAACATATAACGGAAGTGCAACGCGCATGCGTCTTTCATTCTTTATCTTTCTCCATCTGCCAGGACATATACATGAAATTCCTGTCTAAGCACGTGGTGTATACTCACATCATAAATTCCTTTTACTCGTAAATGAACAAGTTCATTTTCGTATAGTTTGTGAATCTTCAATACGATATTATTATTACATTAACAATTACTTTATAATGTTGAATCCGAAGGATCTTCGTTCCTACCTGGCGTCCCATGACACCACAGGCTTTTTATATTAATATAATCAATATTTGGACTTGCTTTGTCCAAACAGTAGTTTTGACAATTATATTGTTATTGAAAGATTTTACAACAGTACAGGTACCTATAATTTTGAAGCAATCAAGCATTTAATTTAAATCAACCTTGAGATTTGCAAGTTCAATATCAATTAATACAATTGAGCATTTTGAAATATTGTTTTTCACATCAATTTTTAAAAATTCATTTGTTCATTTTTATTACTTTCATCGAATTATTTTCAGAGATATTTTGAATTTGAATGTTAATATATTGAAAAAATTTGAATTTATAATCAGAAGTTATTTTTTCTCCATTACTGATTTTAAAATTAAATTAACAATCTCTAATTATACAAAATACATAGTTATATTCAGTTGACATACATTTCTGAACTAATGATACCAGATCAGTTATCTTCCAGTTTCAATTATACAAAAATTATTCAACCCTGTAAGACAAACACTTCAGACATCTAATTTTACTAGGTAATATTCTTGAAATATTGCCATGTAAAAGCAGAGATTACTGACTAGATGTATAACCAAATTAAAATAATTAAATACGTTATATTTGAATAACCTCAACATAATAGCTAATTGAATTAATACTAAAATTCGATAACCAGGTTGTGCAACTATAAGGCTATACAAATAGAACATTAAAAAATCTATTATTATTAAAGTACTGAGTTTCATTCGAATTTCGTATGGATAATATACTTACTCTGAATATCTATCCTTGCGTGAATCCCCATTTTCCCTGGACTTTCCATTCAGTTCTTCCTACGAACAGCAACAAAGTGAACAGGACCACGCAGGGTGCAAAAACAAATAGCATTAATGAAAATATTTAAACAATATAGTCCCACCCACAGACAAAATGTAACTAACTTTACGAACTAAAATAAATTTGAACAACTTACTCTTACATTACTTAAAGATTCCACAATGCGGAAATAACTTATATGAAAATCATAGAATATAACCAGTTAACAAGTCAAATATAAGTAATGGAAAAGTAAGCAGATTGCGATCTGGAGATCGTAAACATATTCCCCTATGGATGTGGCTAGAACTGTGGCGACATTTTGTGGGTACCAGAGTTACAGGTTTTTAACAGTCTAGCCGGAACTAGACTTACCGTGGTGCAGACAAAGACTAAGGAACGAGGGTGGCTATACTTGATCCAGATTCAATACTTCTGAAAAAATACACCGAGTAAGACCAAATTCTAACGAGATACCTTAGTTTCACTGGCATACAAAAGACACTCCACGCTTTCTATGAATATTAATTGATGCCTGATTTTCTGCTCAGTTTGATGATTTAGTGAACACTCTCATTTGCTACAAATCATAATATTGTAACATACCTTGAAATAATCAATTTATAATCATAATTTAGAAATAATCAATTTATAATCATAATTTAGGAATAAGAACAACTCAAGGCAGATAGTCCCTTATTTCTTTCCACAACATAACTCAGCCTTTCGGGAGAAAAGTACAGAGTATTCAGCAATTAAATTGTTCAGCACTCTTCCAAGGAATATACAATTAATTACTTTACATAGCCTTCAAGAAAAAAATTAACAAACTAATTGTGAATTGTGAACCATATAGTATTAAGGAGTTTATAGACTATTGTAAGTTATTTTAAGTGTAAATTTAAAAATTAGATTAAGCTTGTGTTTGAATTTAAATGTATTTTTGACTCGTCCCATTTTTTGTCTATTCAGACCTCCGCCTTTCTTGTGGTTGGAGGATAACATTTTTGGACTCAATAAATATTATTATTATTATTAATCATATTTTGTTAGTTTTTTACATTCGATATAATGATAATTCAAATGCTTTTTTATATTTCAATTATAAGATATTCATCAATTAAAAAATGTCCGAATATAACTTTCCCATTTCCAGCTTTCAAATAGTTTTATACCCCCATTTTGCAAAATGTTTTAAGCACTCAACACAAAGTTTCAGGTTTGAATATCGAATATAATAAACCGATTTGAAACTTAGGATTTTCACAACCAATGCAACAGAACATCAAGTGTTAAAGTTTGGATCAAATGGCGTTCAATTCTAATATAAGGTCTCATATTGATTAAGGTTTGAAAAGTATTTGTTATTATTCTATTTATATTATATTGTTGCTGATTTTCTACTAGTCTTTACAGCAATTTAATATGAAAGTATGTTCATTGAACTGTACTAATCGCAATAAGCATCCACTGAATGAAGTAATAAAAACATTATAATTTGAACGAGTTTAAATAATTTCCTAAAAATGATTTGGCATGCACCTTGTGATTTCAAACAAAGCTATTCACAATAGTGCCAGAAACATATAAATGTAAAAAAACTGTCTATAACTTTCAAAAATTCCTTTGAAACTTTCTATATAACGCTATTAGTAGTAAAGAATAATTTTATGAAAGATCCTTACAAAATATTTCATTGACAATCTTGAAATAGGAAAAAACTACAAGCAGTATACATAGTTCATAAGAATTATATTTAAAAAATCAGATATTTGAAATGGACTACCTAAATGTATACCTTCATTCATTTCGCAAATATCTGATAAATGAACTTTTGCTCACCTTACATCATGACATTATGAATGTTAGTATAAGTAGTTATTCTCTTTCAAATTATACCACATATACAGTACTCTAAGCTCAATATATATATATATATATATATATATATATATATATATATATATATATATATATATATATATATATATATATATATATATATATATATATATATATATATATATATATATATATATATATATATATATATATATATATATATATATATATAAATATATATATATATATATATAATATAAATATATATATATAAATATATATATATATACATATATATATATATATATATATATATATATGTATATATTTTTTAATGAGAGGTATTGATATACTTTATTTTGTACACTGTTATTCTAGAAGTGCTACTTAAACTTCTTTACTTTCAATATAAAATGGTTGAGTAACATTAATAATTGTTAAAGCGTAAATGAGAAGACCATAAATTACTTGATCGTAACACACAAAACATGCACTAAAATTTACAGAATAATTCAGAGCAGAAAATGCCAGCATTTTATTTCATAGTAGTTTTGTGTCCTTGCAGTTTTCAATAATGCCATTTTTTGTTGCATAATTAATCAGCATAGTTGGGTTTTGACTTCAAGTAGGAAGATATATTCAGAAGAAAAGTTTTACTTATGTACTTTGTTCTTTATAAAAAAAAACTTAAAACTTTCATAAGATAACAAAACAATAGAAAACATACAATTGTCAGGTATCTAAACTTAAATGGCCAGATACAATGTCCACATTAGTTTTTGTGGTGACATGCAAATTTAATCTAAATGAACTGTATTGACAAAATATCATTTTAGTTTAAAATTGTTTTAAAAGTTTACATTTATTGTAATGATCATAGAGACCTAGTCAGAAATATAAACGCATAGAAAATAGTCTCAAAGTTCATCTGAAAGAAAACAAACATGAGTTGTCATTTGAGAATCAAAAAAATAACATAATATATTAATAGGAAGGAATTGAATTACACATCTTCGACCAGTGAATTGAAATACGTAATTTTAGTTTTCAGAGAAAATTTGCTATATCAAATCTAATTGCAGCCCTAAAACTCGTTTCTTAATAGGCATAATATTATTTTTCAATGTTTAAACCATTCACACTATAAATATAGAATGCAATATCTGAAAATACTGAATTTAAAACCATCATTTAAACTTACAGAACTCTATCAGTCAAAGCCCAACATAAAGTGATACCCAGAAAAATCTTTTGTAAGAAAAAACAAGTACTTTTATGTATTATACTCCAACTAATCTCCACATTTTGTCACTAAAATTGATGTTACCAATCGGATGATTGGAAGCTGACAGGAACGGTGACCAGGTAGTCCATGACACTCCAGCCCTATGGCGAGAAATTACCCATCAGCAATGTCATTTACATTCATATTATACTATATGGATAATAATATCAAAAATACGCGATATACAGTATTCATTTCAATTTTCAATTAAAGTTCAACTAAAATACGAAATCTATATTATATTATGATTAGGACTTAATTAGGGTATTCTGTACCTGATTTCTGTGGGGGCGTCGAATGCCAGAATAATACCTCATACGTCTAAAATATAAAATTAGGAAGTGATGTAAGAGTATGAACTACAATAAACAAACACAAATAAATAATGCAAATGACAATCATTCGTTTGTATTGTACAAGAAATGAAAAACAATTCTATTAGTTAGGAATTCATTGATCGTCTGATTGCCACCATCATTACACAAAATAAAATGGGAAAAAATGCGTCATTTCCCAATATAACAAATTTTGAATAATCGATAATGATTTCAAACTTACATCTTTCCTATATGGGGCCTCCAACATCGCCTCTACGTCAAGATCTTCCGCCATTTCTATTTCTACAATATTACCAAACAAAATAAATGACTGATTGGACTTCAATGTAATGCTAAATTTACCTTCTAATCACGAATTTGCCCTATGCAAAAATAATCTACTTCGTTTTAGAAATGTGATTATAGTTATTGGGAATATTACTAGATAACTGAATTTGCTTAATGACAATCACAGAGATACACAAAAACAAATTCTAATTATGTGAATAAGAGAATAAGACACGTCGTCTTCACTTTTCTCTCAGCGCAGCGAGCAAACGGACACCGATCATGCGTATGCAGCTGCGCAAGTGTAACCTGTGTAGTGTAACACACACTTGAAGTGGAAAAGGCGTTTTTGTTCGACTATATTGATGGACCAATATCAACTCCCCATGCTTTTCGGACAGAAATTAATGACGTCTTAGTATTTGGACAAGTATAGTTAGGAGTTCATTCTTTATATTCTATAGTGAAAGAATTAAATGAATATTCTAAAATTTTCCCTAGAAAAATTGGTCTTGTTTTAGTAGTTTCTCCATTAATGTTTTTTATAATACAATTTTAAATTACTTATTATCTATGATACCTATATATATATATATATATATATATATATATATATATATATATATATATATATTATATATATATATATATATATATAGAGTATAATATAAAATATATATATAAAAATATAATATATATTTATATATATATATATATATATATATATATATATATATATATATATATATATATATATATATATATATATATATATATATATATATATATATATATATATATTGCAGTAGAATATCCACATTGGTGAATCAGTGATGCGGGAGATTCTTCTATGCCTAAAATTTCAAACTTAGTAACAAAATTATTCAAATTATCTTATTTGTTTTTGACACAAAAACGATATTTTTGACTTTAATATATCTGCTAGTGCCATACAATATGAATCGGAGTTCCAACTATCCTGTAATTTGTACATGAGTTGCTTATGTTTTCAGTTGCATTAACTTTTATTCATATTTTAGTGTACGAAACCTCTAGGACCATGGAGATTATTTGCCAAAAAAGAATACAATGAGAAAGTGAAGACTGATTCATATGAAATAAATTTAGAAAGCCAACCCTTTGATAATAATATTCGAAAACCTGAATTTGATTGGTTTAAATCACATTATAATCGGTGGGGTTATGAAAATGAGCGACCATGGACAACTACTACCTCTGATATGTTGAGTCAACGCCTTTTGATAGAAGAAATTACGGATCCGAATAAGAAGATTCTCAGTTATTATACATACCATGAGTGAGTATAGGCTCAGTGAGAAAACGTATCTTTTTTTTAAATACATGAAAATAATTTTTTTTAATGTTATGATAATATATTATCTTTATTTATTTACCCGAGACCTCCCAAATACTAGCCAGCGTACGATAAGTACTCGGCTAACTAGCTTGGTTTTGAGTTCGGTTATTATTATGTTTATATCATCTTGATTTCGGACCTCGTCCGGATTTTCTCATGGTAAATGCGGATATATCTGAACCGCTGGAAAATGTCACTCGTGCAACACATTGATAGATAACTTCGCTTGATCGTTACCATCTTGCACCCGCTTAACTATCAGCATTAGTATAGGAACATTTAAGTCCAAATTTGTAGCTGCAATTTAATAAATAAGCATTGATTGATCGATATGACCTAATTGAATAACACAGGCATCAGCTTTGAGTGAGGAGGATTTGACACTCTCGGTTCTATTGCAAAGTTTAATATATTTTGTATGGAAATGTGGTGTGATTTTTATTTCTAGGTATTAGATTATTTAGTTTGTATATTTTTTGATTTATGTGTCAGGGGCGGCTAAGGAGGCTAAGCCTCCTCCTCAATAATATTCCGTGTATCACTAATATATTATATTGAATAGTCAGCATTCAGCATATTAATATTAATCAAAATCATATTATTTTATGCACCTACCTTCCTTTCAACCTACATTATATAATATAATTTATTAATTACGATAGAAGGTATTTACATTTACTGCATTACATTCATTTCAAGATTTGTGACAACGCTGCAGAGGCTTAAAAAGGTATATTTTCAACGTTCATTATGCCTGCCACAGAAAAGCAAACAACGGTGCGAATACTGCGAATGAATACTTCATTGCAATAGAAAAGGAAAACACATGTAAATGGCAACACCGATTGCACCTAAGTCTCACACAATGTCGACCAATCACAACTATAGGCTTTCGGGTAAAATCGAGTGAATTCGTTGGTCATGGACCGTTGTGACTTGTCGTGGACGAAAATAGTTTGTTTTGGTTTTAATTTGGCCTATTGTTTTTAAAATGAGTTCGGTTACTGAAGTTAATTTTAAAAATTTCAATGGTGACTTAGTGGAATATTTGTTATCCCATAACTTTAGTGCACTAAGTTAAAACGATAAAGTTTTAATAAAAACATTGCGACCTACCCCGGAATTAAACAATTTGGTGCACCGTAGCAGAACCGCGGTTTTAATATCAGAAATTATGAGAGACGTCCTTGGCTTACCGGATCACAGGTAAAAATAAATTATTTTGTTGGCAGTGTTTACTTTTTACTAGGGAAAATGTCTCTGTTTGGCACTGGCATCTATGCAGGAATTATGGTAATTATCGATAATACAACAGACTGCCCCGATTTTCTTGAAATTTCGGATTATAGCTTATTTTGGCCTGAAAAAGCCTAATATGAAGTCAGATTTGGTCGCTGGGTCAATTTTTTTTTCAAAAACTTGAGCTGACCTGACTTCTTCTAACCTTACTAACCTAACCTCCGAGTTCATAAAAGTATAAAATGCATGAAATAGATGAATTTTATTATCAAAAAGACAATGTTTTTATTATATCTATAAAAAAATAGATGTCTATACCAAAGAATTTATTTAAATTTTTTTGTTTAGGTCTAAATGTATATTTAATTTTATTTTGTTGTTATTTTATTAAGTTTTGTTTGACTTTTATGACAAGAATTTTATTGTAATCTATTTTTGGGAGGGGCCTATTTTATTTCTGACAAGAAAAAAGTCTCACTTCCCCGTTGGTTCTTGCTGGGCAACAATTGATTAATTCCTCGAATAGGTACCTATTTAATATTTTAGGGTGCTTGTTTTACTTTGATTTTCTTTAAATTATAAGGCGGTTGACCTTGAAATCCTAAAAATGTTCGCCTATGGTGTACTTTTTAACACCTCTTGTAGCCTCCTTAAACCAACACCTCACGAGCCGCCACTGTAATGTGTTTATTTTTGTTTTATATTGTTTATTTCCTATATTTTTTGCTTTGTCAATAAAGTGTATAATTTTAAGACAATAAAGCATATTTTGATTTGATTTAAAATTATAGTCCTTAATATTAAAATATCCGCGCTGTTCTGATTTAATGCATATAGATGAACGATAATATGAAACAATTTTTATTTTCAGTAAATTAGATTGCGAACAGAAAGATTTGGAAGAAAGTCCATGTATTTCGCAATTTGCAGTTAACGACTATATAACAACAATGCAATATAGCTATAAACCCAAACACGAACTTAGAATGAAGAGGGTAAGTAAACATAAATTATAACAATACCTAAAATCTGAAAATGGTTTTCCTCAGCATATGGTTAAAGAACCTCCATTCTATTTGAATAGGAAATTTCTTATAAAAAACACCACAGACAGCACAAATAAATTCTGGGATGAGAATCATTTGGAAGAGATTGAACTGCTCCATAAACACAAACCTGACCGTCTAATTTCCTACAATTTTATGACGGGTTGCCAAAGTGACGGAACACCATTACCAGAAGATCGCTATACCATATTGTAAAAAATAAATACAAAGTATTACAAAAAAAAAATATATTGAAAATTCATTTCTACCGACCAATTTTATAAAAAAGTCATTAAAGCCATCAACTTAAAATCTAATTTATTCAATAATTTTGAGCTCAATTTTTGATAAGATCCATCTTTTTTCCTACTTTGCCTTAAAAAACAATTTTCAAAATGTTATGGGTAAAATTATCAATTGGCACCGAAGAAAACGTTAATGGATCTTTCAGTAGCTTACCTAAAAATCTAAGAAATATGGATACACCAACAAACAATTAGCTACTGAATATATTTTTTTGTTTCTCAATATCTAGATTAACACATCTACAATTAAAATACATAAACAGAAATGTGGCGTTAAAGAATTAAATAAAAAACATTAAGAGTTAACAGGATGTAAAATTAATATTTTAACAATGAAAATTATAAAGTCAAGAATTAATGTCTAACAACTTATCCTAATGTTAACTAAATCAAACAAATTAATAACATTAAAGCTATTGATGTGAAAAGGAAAAATTATCAAATTATCTTCTGAAATTTTTTATTCTAAAAATAATTTACAAATTATTTATTCACTTGTATGAAACAGGAAATAATAGAAAAATTAAACTTCTGATTTTGTGTAATCAAACCGGATTGAACTTCTCTCCTAATAACAGTTGAAAATAAAAAAAAACATAATAATAATTTTTCAGGTAATATGTTATTTTGTCATGCAGAAGATCTTCAATTTTTATTTACTGCATGTACAAGTGAATAATAAAAATTTCTCAAAAAGGTATGTCGTAAATATAACAAGACTGCTATGTATTGAATTTGCTCTAGAATGTCTTCTATTTATGGCAAAATACTGATACAGTATCAAATTATAACATACTAATTATTCTTGTACCTCTTTTATTATTCATCAAATTTTCAAATTGATTTCTTTAACAAGAAAAATTCAAGGTTCTCATAATAATATTTATGAAAGTATTCAAAGTACATAAGTAATCATTTCTTCAAAAATTTAATATGAGGAAAATGAAAATAAAGAATATTTTTACTTTGAAATTAAACATTACCGACATGAAGGAGCAAATTCATGAGAACATTTGTTTAAAAATGTATTTTAGTGAAAAGAAAATCAGAATAGTCAAAACCTTCTTATTAGTATACGAAAATAACAAAAAAAAACTATCTGTCACTTGAAAACCTTAGCTATAACTATACTTTACTTTTTCTTGTAAACAAATTACTCAAGTATATTTTTTTTTTAAATGTGAAATATTTGTAAAAATTGCTATGAACATAAAACTGCCCTATTAGTTATCAAGTCCACGATGTTTCTGGAAAATACATAACAATTCATTTAAATGATCATATTTATATGTATTCAGTTACATATTTAAAACATAATCCATGGGATAAAATCCATTTCACTAAAATACAGTTTCCCTCGTTAAAACTTTAAGTAGAGCACTCCTTGATATAATTTCTCTAGCATAAAATTTTCTCATAAAAGATGTATCTTATATATGTTAACAGTTTCATAACATCATGTAAAAATACTTTCAGTCTATATCTGAAAAAGCCAGTTAAAAAAATTCAACAAAAATTTTGAATCTCCTAAAGTACACGCCAAAAATTCATCAGATAGAAGTGAACGGAAGACAACTTATGATCTACCATTACTACCAAACCATTCTAACTCACCTACAGATAATTTTGAATTTCACACTTTTAAACAACAAAAATTAATATAAGGTCACCATAGGCAACTGGGGTTTTAAGCTTAGCATAACAAATCATAAATTGGTGCCTAACATTAACTCCAATATGGACATCATTCAGAAAGGTGGAACTTCAGAATTTCATTTTATATTCAGGATATACGTGGAATTATCTTCTCAGTGAAAATTTAAGATAAAACTGGGAAACAGAAAATTAACCAACTTTGGGAGACATGAATTAGGCTTCCATAGGGTGCAGCTATTAGCTCAATTAGGTTATTACTGAAAGTTGTTTTTGAAATATAACAATTCTTTCCTATATTTAAAACTTACTTTAAAGCTGCATTAGTTCTCCCTTGTATCACTTTTAAAAACTTTTTGACAGTTTTCACAATTAGTAAAACATCAGTTCTTAAGAATTAAAGCCAATGTATATGTGAAAAATAATATCTCAAGCTTTATTAAAATATCAATAAAAGATATTATTTGGATGTCAGTATATTCAGACAATTATTGTGCATATCAACAATTAATTTGATTATTATGAGAAAATAATACTACTAATCTTTCCAATGATAATTTTCATATAACATGTTAACGAACATAAAGTTATTCGATCATTTCGTAATTCTTTGAAAATTTATTTGTAGAATAAAAGTATTTAAATGAAATAATTGAAAATTTACTATATCAAATTAAATATTTGAAAAAAATATCTATTTGTTTCGCGATTCCAAGGTACTACAGAAAAAGTGTCATGACTTTTTTTATTAACCCTCTCGGTCACGAATTAAAACTATTGAAGCGAAAAATCTGAAATTTACTGTAATGCAAATTATGATATTTTGAAAATTTTTGATGTTAAATTCAGATTTTCAAAATGCTCCGTTTGGGCACTATGACATGTCCCCAATTGAGGACATCATGAGCTGATGGAGGAAAAAAAAAATATTGAAATATTTTTAGATGGTAAAATATCAATATGTTCCATTATTTATTTTATTAAATATATTTATATTATTTTTGCGCCCATTTTCGAAGTACTGAAGTGTATTAAATTTAACTTTCGCAGAATTGAAATGAAAGTGCTGTTATATTCACCTAGATGTTGCCTTTACCGCTAGTTCACAATGTCCTCAAACTAGTACGCTACACTTTCAAAAATCGCTGATTACAGTATGCACAAAAATCACCTAACGCAATTGCTTTGGAACAAGTCTACACTTATTTTGAACGTAAACAAACAGTTTTCAAACACATGGTCTAACGAATATAGCCAACAAAAAAATAAACAGCAGAGCGCTACACTGCTGTCATAGCTACCCTACGGAATCCCATATTTCAAATGCATGATTATTTTTTTGATCAGTTTGAAGATGGCAGCACATATATTCATTTGGAAGAATATGATGTCCACAACTGAGGACAATGTGACAGAAGAGTAAGAGCAAGCGGTACTTCATAGGAAAAAATCCAAAGTAGGTTGTCCTCAACTGAGGACAAGGTGAGCGAGAGGGTTAAATGATGATCAAAATGAATGTTTAATTGATTGATGTTTATGGGTACAGAAACATTACAAAATTACAGAGGTCTGGAAAAACCCATTTCTTACTGACTTCTACAGTTCGACATTCCAGTCTCTGAAATTAACTTCCAGTCACTTGAAATAAATTATTCTTTAAAAAAACTTAAAATACACATCGGTCCTCATTACATCTGCAAATTTTCAAAATAATCAGACGTCTTGCAGTCTGTAAGAATGACGTTAAGATTCCTTCCCCTTACTAATTGTGAATTGACTCACAAAATTTATCCGAACAATATTCGAAAAAACTGACCCATCAAACTTCAAAAACATTAATTTCTCACATATCCCAAAGTATTTCATTATGTATGAATTTGAAATTATTTGCAGAAAATACTCAGATAAATATGACAAAAAACTCAAATGAAAAAGTAGTCCCAATTTGTGAATTTTTCCAAGTGTTTAGTCTGGAGAATTATTGATAAAAACAAAGTTTTGAGATGGAATAACATTCTTATTTACAGAAATGAAGTAATTCCACCTTGTATATGAAGTAAAATAATTAAACACCAATCTATCAATGAAAACGTTTCCTTTTAAAATTTTTTCCTTTAGATTTTGTAACATGCTTCCGTTTCCGTTTATTTCCAGATTTTTTGTTCTCACCAAAATCAGTTATCTCTGTGCCTAAAGTACCCAAGGTCGTCAACTGACTTCTCTTGTGCTTTTCTGATTTACTAACTGGAAGACGGGTCAAATAATTTTCTTCATATTCTTGTTTCTCTTTCTGCTGTTTAGTCTGTAGCTGTTGTGCTCTACTACCTTGGGTATTTTCAATGGGAGTATCAAGGTATTCTTCTCGAAGATCCTGCACAATAGCTGATGATATAGCATGTTTCTTTGATTTATCCTGCAGTCGCTTATCTCTTTGAATAGCAGTGTCATCACCTAAAGAGAAAAAGACTTGGGAATAATACCAGGACATTCCTGTCTTACATATATATTAGGTTGTATATAAAGTTAATAAGAAAAGTAGTTTCAAAAGTTTAATTATTCATAATAATACAAAATATATGATCCAATTTTCTAATGCAATTACAATATTTTCAAAGCAAAATGGACCTAGTTTTAAAATAAGCACCTACTTCACAATAAATAAATTTACAGCAAATAGATATAAGTAGCAATCATACCTGAATAAGTTACTGTTGATAATTTTGGGGGAACATAAATGCCAGATTTAAACTTCTTATCATTAGTTTCCTTTTCAACTTCACTATCTCCAGAGTCTTCATCAAAATCTCCCAATAAATTTTCAGGATTTGCCTTGAAATTACTAGGATCATCTGCCGTGACCCCACTTGTTGCAGTTTTCACCAATTTATCAATTTGATACTTTAATTTATGATCTATAGGTTTGATTTTTTCCAAAATTGTTCTTATTTCAAATAAGCGATCGATACAAGGGTCGCCGACTATCTTTTCTCCAGAACATTTTCGCAAAACAACAAAAGTTAGATTGATCAAATAACTCAATAACATATTGTATTTCATTTCTAAGAAACTTAAACCCTGATCAGTTGTCAGTTCACCATTTCTTACTCTCTGTATCATGTTATCAACTAATGTTGCTACATGTTGTGCGCTCACATTCATTTCACTTAACAAGACAAGGGCTTGGGGAAGATCCCTGGGACCCATTGGAGGTTCGGGTGCCTAGATGAACAAAATTATTATGATATTTGTGACGAAAATATATTATATCACACCAATAATATATGAATATCTACAAACTACCTATTTCATTATATCAACTTTTTTTTCCCTAATAATTATCAAAATATTGCAGTTTATTTCATTTTGTTTATTTTATTTGTTGAAATCAGCTGTCATATAAACAGAACTAATTTTTATACCAAAACTGACCATTAAGAAATATATAAATAAATAACTCAAGTTATTTATATTATCTGACAATCTGCTGGAATGAATAATATATTTCCCTGAGAAAGAAAATGATGCAGAGTTGAATGAAAAAAATTGAAAATAGATAATAATTTACATATTATAACAATATGAATTATCTTCATTCAGTTCTTGAGTATATGCTATAATATGCCGATAAAATGAGCTTAAAGGCTCTACAACAAATTACAATAATCTTAATCATCACAAATAATGCAACATAGCAGTTCACGACAAAATAATAAAATTATTAAATCAACAAAAATTGTACTTTCTTGAAATGAACTGATAATTCTGAAACTAAATAGTTACTTTTATTTGGCCTATATACGTAAATAAAACATTTCCAATGAATGAAGTTTTTTATTACTAAAAAAAAAATTGAATTAAATCAAACCCACATAATACTCTTTAATATAACAAAAAAATAAGACCAATATTCAAAATTTCAATATATGCTATATAAAAATAAGGTGAATAACTTTAATAAATTAGCAGATTTCGGTTTCTAACTAATGTACTAAATAAAATATAAAATTACAAATTGCAACTACCTATTATACAGTTCCTCTAATACCTGATTAACTAATTTCTTGAAAAATTTTCACTATAACAATTTATAGGTTATAACATGAATAACTTTCTGAACAAATTATTTCTATTATTTCAAATCGGTCAACATATAAAATTATGAATATAAAATGTACAGCCATTTGCATAAAAATCTATTCGCCATCTTTTATATGAAACGCCTGACAGAAAAAATTCGGGTTATTTTTACGTTCCTAAATAAAGGAATTTCAGGACTTTTCAGTCAATTTATAACATACAAATTATTGAAACATACCTGTACCATTGTTTATCAACTATTAGGACATCTAAAAATACATAACAATTCGTAAATTCTGTAAAATTAAGAACAACACGTGCTGCACTTTTATATTGCAAAGGGCTTTTTTGATCAACGTTATTGGAAGAGTGGGGGAACAATAGGGATTTCTGTCATAGCTAGAGTGGAGGGGTCAGGAGGAGAATCTAAAGGGGAGATTGGATGGAAAATGAATTGAAAAATGCAGGGAAATCGTTCCATAATTGCAGTAGAAAAGGATGGAACCATATTTTCAGTACGGATGCGAAATTTTATTAAAGGTTTTGAAGCGACAGCTGGAAATAATGTGCTTATTCAAAGGATTTTATCAAAATTTTATAATGACGCTACCTATCCTTTTTTGAACAAATAATATATTAGAAATCTTAAGTTCTGAGTTAAAAAAATTACTTAGAAAAAATCATTAAATTAATAAAAGAATTGAAGAAATACTTGAAACAAATTTTTTTAATGAGGAAATTGAAAAATAATTTTTTTTTATTCGAATTTCTATGAAATTATTTACATGCTAATCTCCATCATTATTTTAGGGTGAAAGAATATAAATGTGTTCTTTTAATCGATTCAATCAAAACTAAAATGTATTACCAAGAAGATTTCCGCCTAATGTTATTTATGCGTATGCATACACATTAATTTTGAAAATCAATATTGAGATAAATTGAAATAAGCAATAGCTAAGCCAAAAATTACTGCAAAGTAATGGTAAAAATTTCTCCTCCAAAAATAAATTACTTGTGAGGAATAACCTGTAGGTAGGTATCTAGGTAAGCAAAATATTCACCATTCCAAGTGCATAATTAAAATTTCTGGTTAACAAGAACAAACAATTGCCTCCATTTATTTTTATACGAACTTCGTTGAATATATCAAATCATTAATCTTATGAATTCTATAAACTGACACAAAGATATTCGTAAGAAAATTTAAATTGGAAGAACTTCCACTTTGGAGCGAACAATAGTATTATATTGTATAATTAGTGGGAAAAGCATAATATTCCCAAACGACTGTGATAATTATCAGACGAGGAGCGTAGCGACGAGTCTGGTAACACAGGAGTTTGGGAATATGCTTTTCCCACGAATTATACATACTATTTTTTCTCCGATCGTTGATTTACATTTAAAAAATTAATTAATTAAAAAATATTTCATCCAAGATGTAATCAAGTAAGTTTAAATAGGTTTCTCTATGTTCATATTGAAATATAGAAGTAGTAACCATGGAAATTACTCTGTTATGACAAAAGTAAAATAATTTTAAAGCTGGTTTTGTTTGATTCGTTGTATTTTATAAGGAATTAAAAAAGAATTAGTTAACATGAACACTGATAGTGATTATTTGTTGTCTTGCACGACTCCTGAACTAGTAGAAGCCGCGAACGGAGCTTCACTTAATTTACTTCCGGCGAAATCCAGAGAGAAGTATGAACTTGCGTACCAACGCTTCATGAATTTTTGTAGAAAAAACAACAGTGTATCCTTTTCTGAGAATGTACTGATGGCGTATGTTGCTGAATTGGCTAAAACAATGAAATCTTCGACGTTGTGGGCACATTATTCCATGCTTCAATCAACTTTGTCTGTTAAAAATAATATTAATATTGCCCAGTACCAAAAACTGAGAGCAGTTTTAAAACGTCAAGCTACAGGATACAAAAAATGTTAATATTAACAACAATTATAAAAATTAAAAACATACTTTGTTTCATTTTAATGTAATAATCCATTTATATGGTACCAAAGGGTATCGAAAGTAACTATGAATGGATAATGGAGTGCTTCTTATGTAAAGAGATTAAGCAACCAACCAAAGATATAAAAAGCCCATGTCAACCATGTGACACTTGCAGAAATCTGATATGTATGGAATGCACGGAACTATCTTCTTCTGAAATAAGATGTCTACCATTGCAAAAACGTTTATTAAATTTCAACTGTAAATCATGTCGCAATTATGATTACCTGAAATTATTGAAAAGCAAAATTGAAGATAAGGAAACTATAATCAGGGATAAGGAAGAAATCATTAATAGTAAGGATAAAATAATAAAATTGCTGCAAGAAAAGATTAAAAATTTTGAAGAGAAAGAAAAGAATGAACACACTTTATCTTACGCAAAGGTTGTTTCATTCAAACAAAATGAACAACATTTCGCTGCATCAAATAATGTTCCAGATGTAATATTTAGGCCTAAAATTAATCAGAGTACAATTCAAACGAGGAATGAAATCATCGCGAATATCAATCCTGCTAAATTGAAAATAGGAATTAAAAACATCAGAAATGCGAAATCCGGAGCTGTGATCATCAAATGTAAAACTAAAAACGAATCTGAAATTCTTAAAATATAGCGAAGGATAAATAAACAAACTCATATACCATTGAGACATCTCTTATGAAAAAACCTCGTGTTAAAATAGGAAATCTTAAACAGAATTTAAATAAGGAAGAAATTGTGAACTCAATTTTAGGACAAAACGAAACATTGAAAGATTTTGATGTTACTTTCATTAAAAAAAAGGAAAACGGAGAAAAAAACAGTTTATGGAGAATGTTCAGCATCAACTTTTGAGCAGTTGATGCAACTAAGAAAGATATGTGTTGGATGGAGCGCTGTCCAGTTTACGAGGATTTATCAGTTCCTCGTTGCTTCCATTGTCAGGAGTTTTACCATAAAAAGCAAAATTGTAGAAATAAACTAGCATGTCCCTATTGTGGTGAAGAACATGAACAAAAAGACTGTCCAAGACGAAAAAAAGTGTGCATTAATTGTGTTTTTGTCAAATAATAATTACAAAACAAAGCACAATACTAACCACCACGCAACAGATACTGAGTGCCCCACAATGCAATACCACATCAAGCTGCTTCAATCTAAAATCGATTACTCAACTGATGGTACTAACTGATCAAGATATTATTTTGGACAATCTGAATCAATTGGAACAGAATCATCGGGGGACCTATATGGATCCAGATAGATATGTATCCTTAACATCCAATAAACATATCAATATTATGCATATTAATATACGAAGTGCAAGCAAGAACTTTGATGAATTTCTTGCATTGTTTGAAACTTACAAATTATCAACTTGTGATATTTTCGTTCTGGGTGAGTGTTTTCAGACTGCAGCGGCAAATAATTTTAATATTCCAGGTTACACCACCATACACAATGGAGGTGACTTCAATAAAAATGATGGTGTTTTAACATTAATTAGATCTGATCTTAATTACAATATATCTAATTATAAATTTGATGAATGTGGAGTTTCTCTATCTATAATAGAGCTACTCATTAATCATATATCTTTTAAAATAATAGCATTGTATAGACCTAACCCAAGTAACTTGACTTCTTTCATTGATGAACTCGATACGTTTTTAGACCAATCTCAACTGAATGCTGAAATTGGATTGTTGATTGGGGATGTTAATGTTGATTTATTAAATGATAGTGATTTTTATGGGAACAGATAGTTATGCGTACTCGCTAGAGTTGGGTTTGTTCTCTATATGTTGAATCCTACCCGTGTTGCACGCGATTCTGAATCATGCTTGGATCACATTTTCCTAAAGAGTTCATCTAATAGCAGATCAAGCTTAAGGTTTGAATCATTTATCCTAAAATGTCACATCACAGACCACTATCCGGTTTTACTACAGGTAAATCCCCAAATAAAGACAGAAAATAACTCTATTTGTAATGGAAAAATTATTACTAAAATTAACAAACATAAATTACAGACCTTAATCAGGAATACAAACTGGAGTGATGTCTTAAATTTTCATGACCCACAAATTGCTGCTGATCGCTATTTAAGCAAGTTTAATAAACACATTGAGGATTCTAAAACCCATATAAAGGATAAGAAAAAATATTTCAAGATCAAACCTTGGATAACAGAAGGTTTAATTGTTTCAATGAAACATAGAGATAAATTAAAAAATAAATGGAAATTACGCTTCTCGCCAGAACTTGAACGTGAATACAAAACATATAGAAACAAACTAAATGTATTATTAAAAAAGTCCAAAAATGATTATTATTACAGGCAAATTGAAGAAAATAAAGGTAATATAAAAAAAGTTTATAAACTTATCTCCGAGGCAACTAACAAAAAATCGAAACTAAAATCTACATTACAACTTGTTAACGACGAAAATGTTGCCTTTGAGAACAACAATCAAATGGCAAATTACTGTAATCAATACTTCATCAACATCGGCTTAAATATGGTAAAAAATATAAATAAATCAAATTGTTCAGAAAAATTATCGATGAATTCTAATAGTATGTTTCTAAATCCAGTTACAAATGCAGAACTTATAAAGCATATATCCACACTAAAAAGTACTAGCTCTCCAGGAATGGACGGAATAACAGCAGATATTATAAAAAACAATCATCAATATATATTAGAACCCCTTAAACATATCATAAATTCAATTTTCTTGAAAGGGGTTGTCCCCAGTCAGTTTAAAACATCAATGATTACTCCAATTCATAAAGGGGGAGAAACATCAAAATTTCAAACTACAGACCAATAAGTGTGATCAATAATTTTGGAAAGATTTTTGAAAAATGTCTGAAAAGTCGAGTGGTTAAATTTTTTGATCAGAATAATATTTTAAGTGAGCAACAGTTTGGTTTTCGCGCTGGCAAATCGGCGGCTGATGCTATGTGTTCGGTTATTGCGGACGTTACAGAGGGTCTTGATAGGGATAAAAGATGTATAGCGGTTTTTCTGGATTTAGCTAAAGCATTTGACACTGTCAACCATGAGAAGCTGCTGCACATTCTGGAGTGTTATGGCGTGCGAGGGATTGTTTTGGATGTTTTTAAGAATTATCTCTCAAATCGTGAACAGTGTGTAAAGGTCAATGACACAATAAGTCAACCTGGGATTGTAAAAGTGGGCGTGCCTCAAGGTACTGTTCTTGGTCCTGTGTTGTTTCTGGTGTATATAAATTCTCTTTTATCGTTGGTGACGGGTGCAACGATTGTGTCTTACGCAGATGATACAGTCGTCATATTTCGTGAAAACTCCTGGGCGGTATCCAAAATAGCTGTTCAGCGCGATCTTCACAAAATTACAATATGGTTGAGTGTGTACCAACTTTCATTAAATGTTAAGAAGACGAATTATCTAGCCTTCAGTATAACTGGAGCAAATAGACCAGATTTTTCTGGTATAAAAGTCCCTGATATGCAAGATGAAATTAAGGAGGCTAATGAAGTCAAGTACTTGGGTATAATTATTGATAAGCATTTAAAGTGGTGTAATCATGTAGATTATTTGTCGAAGAAGGTGAGGAAGCTCATCTACAAATTCTACCAGCTAAGAGAAATTCTCTCACAAAAGTTACTTTTACTGATTTACAAGTCTCTAGCCGAATCACTTCTTCGATATGGCATCTTTGTATGGGGGGGTATGTACAGAAACTCATTAAAGAAACTAATTACTACTCAAAACTTTATATAAAAAATTATATACAAGAAACAAAGGAGATATCACACCAGCCTACATTATACTGAAGATGTGTGCAATATCCGGACACTATACTTTCATAGTTTATGTGTACATGCCTTCAAAAACAAACTTTTCCGAAATTGTAGTTCTTTGGTATATCAAACCCGTGGGTGTACTGGTGGGTTTCTATCGACCCAAAGATTCAAGAAAGGAATTTGCCATCGATTTTTCATTCACACCTTGCCCAAAGCATGCAATCTCTTGACAATACAGATTAGGCTTATGACTGGACTAAAAAGTTTTTCAGTTGGCCGCAGGAAATTTTCTGAATTTTAGATGAAAAATAGATAGTTTTAAAATTTTTTAAAGCATTTCGAGTCATATGATCAACATTAGAACACCGAAACCTCAACTGTCGATAACTCGACACTCCGGGAAACTTGAGAAGCCTGACACATTTTTTGGCGTTGAAAAACGAAACAAAACATAAACACGCACGGTATTTTCGTAAAATACAGAAATAATTATGCTTATAGACTATTACAGAGCAGTGAATACATAGCTCTAAAAACACTGGAAATATATTTAAATAAATCCTCAACTATCAAGTTTAAAGTAAAAAACATAAAATATTGCTGTCGCACAGTAATAGCACTTTGATTTAATAAGTGGAATAGCTAATTTCAGTTTACTTGGAATAAGGCTGAGGGTTCATTTAATAAAAACAATATCTCAAAGTTATTGCTTTGAAAATATTTAAGTATTATAAAATAATAAATATAACCATATTTAAGTATTTGAAAATAACTAATACAGTTATATAGTAATACAGTACTAAACTAGTACTTATATTTTCAAAATGAAATTCAACATTATTTATGAAGGTATTTAATTCTTTCATAAAGATTTTTTATTTTGCTCTAAATACCAATACTAGGGCTAGAGTGTGTTCAGAAAGGTGCAAATGTCGAACGTCTGACTACATTACTGAATATTAAGCCGTCGATGACTGGTTGGGTATCCGATTCATCCAAAACATCTCGGTGGGCATGAAGAACAGCCAAGTTGTTCAATCGCTTCTGTCCCATTGTTGATAAGAGATATGACTTCAGACGTCTAAGGATCCTAAATTACCGTTCTGCTGTTGCTGTCGTGATTGGAACTACTTGGAGAAGCTTAACGCACTTCACTAATTCACATAAAATTTCTCCAACTGCAGACTTTTGTGGAATGTTACATCGCGCATGTTTTTTTGAGACCAATTGTTTTTTAATAGCGATATCGGCTAACATATTCAAGTGTAAGCGCAGTCTCTCAATGTCTAGGTCGTTTTTGAAAACTCAGTTGATTTTTCAAACTTTGTTTCACCTCTGTTTACTAATAGCAAGTACTCTTGGTCAAT
The DNA here is from genome assembly GCA_030704885.1 of Cynegetis impunctata. Taxonomy (NCBI): domain Eukaryota; kingdom Metazoa; phylum Arthropoda; class Insecta; order Coleoptera; family Coccinellidae; genus Cynegetis; species Cynegetis impunctata. The sequence continues at coordinate 916,854 of JARQZK010005056.1, forward strand.
TGCAATGCCCTGTTTGAGTCCAGTTGATGCATACCGCTCAGTAATGCAAGATTGCACCTTTTCAAAAACTTCAATGTAAAGAGGTTTGTAGTATTCCTTCGGGGTTTTGAAAGTGTGCGGAGAGATGGCTTCGATGTTTTCATTCTTCTTTGGTATTATACTCGATTCCGAGGAAGCAAAGGACCATCGTCTTATAGAGGTTTTTCTTTCAAACGCAATTCCAAAAGTGTGCAAAACTATCACGCCTTCCATTGCGCATACAAATCAATCCCTATAATATTTTTTTCAGATCAGAAATACTTAGATGAGTTCATTGAATTTTTTCATTGATATCCCCTACTGGGTTCATTGCATGGCAATAAAGACGTAAAAAGAAATAAGTCTTGAATTGTTACATTGACTCAAGGGTGCCTGCACATTTGTAACCCTCCATTGTTTTGTCCTCTGGAGAAAAGGAAAATGAAAAATACCAACATCATTTTGCGATTTTACAAAGCATAATATAACTAATAATTTTCTTAAATTATCGGGGGGGGGTCCGCCCCCCCAAAATTTTTATTTAGGGGGCTCGGGCCCCCCAAGCCCCATGAAGTCGGCGCCTATGTATATATATATATATATATATATATACAGTGGCGTAGATAGCTTTTTGCGATGGGGGGGGGGGATATGACTTAAAATAAAAACCTTTCATGTAGGTAGTACAAAATAAGCAGACAAGTTAAAATAAATTGCAAAAAATTCAAATTATTTGAAGTGGAAAAAATTGATTAAAAATCATTGAAAATTTGAATTATATTTAATTGGATATATACATCATTGAAAATATTCTTGGGAAAATCAGCGCAGAAAATCTAGTTTTCGGCGTTTTTTGACAATCCATTTATGACTTCGTCAGCTGTGATTCCATTGTCAGGATGAATTTCTAGAGCAGCCAAACCTTTCAATAACAAAAAATTGGACAAACAGGAGTTTTTAAACTGCAATGAATTTTTTATATTCACAAGGGTCATTACAAGTCCATTTCTTTTATCATACTCCTTTGAACCGTTTTTATTCGCTTCAAACGTTGATACCGGCAGCGTAGCTAATATTCTGAGCAACATGATATTCGAAAAAAAAATTATAGGCAATCATCCAGCTCTCTTATTGAATTTTTAGGCTTATAACATCGCCTCTAATAATTGAATATTGCTTCCACACTTTCAACTAACGAGAACAGCAGGTGTGGCAGTAAGAAATTCTTGATAAAGCTCGTCAGTTTTGATGAATTTATCAGCTGCTTTGTCAATTTCATATAAATCATGCTTCAAAAATACTGAAAGTCTTTCTAATACATTTAGTCTAGTCAACAAGTACTTTTTTGTTCAACTTTTCTCAGCAGTCTCGGCAAAATATGAGCAAGGTGTCACTCGATTCGAAATGGCATGTAGATGTTTTTTGAGAAAAATAAAAATTCGCTCGCGAGTTGAGAATCAGAGAGTTAAAAATACGGCCGAAAACGGGTTATTTGGTTTGGGCAAGTCACGACCATTAGAGACACTTCACAACAATAAACATTATTCAACCATATTAAATATGAAAATTAAGGAATGAAAAACGTCAGACAATTACTAAATCGGCGAATTACCAATAATCTGGCGATAATAGAGATTTTTCAATTAGTTATGCAATAGTTAACTAGCAATTTTTTAGTACTTGAACATGAAAATTGTGAGTGTGATAACTGTTCACGAAAGATCTGAGATTTTTTTTCATTCTTGGAGCTATTATTATAAGGCTTCAGAGTAAATCCGCGTTGAAAAAATTTCAATTTTTCAGTTGTTTGTTAACAATTTTCGTAGTTTTGCAACATCAAAATGAAATCTTTTAAATTATTTCAATGATCCGTTTTTTTATTATCGAAAGCTACAAGGAAATGGTATTTTTCAATGTTCATCTCCTATTGTTTAAGAAATTGTTATAAACGAATGCGTTATTTATTAGAGAATCCAGAAAAAAAGTTATGATTAATTAAAGTTTTGCAACTAAATAAATTGTTAGTATAAAAACTGAAAAATTGAATTTTTAAATTTTTTTCTATTCCGCAGTCTTTCGTAACTAGCTACAAGAAAGAGAAAAAATATCAGATTTATAGTTTAATAAATATCACACTTGCAATGTTCTTGTTTGAGCAGCAAAAAACTATTGCATTACTAATTGACAAAACGAGATAAAAATGTTTTGTCGCTGGATTATTGTTCATTTACCTATCCTGAACTGAAATTTGTCATTCCTTAATTTAATATACTTAGTTAAATGTTTATTGTTAAAGTGCCCCAAATGGGCGTTACTTTCTCAATCCAGATTACATGTTTTCGGCCGTATATTTACCCCTCTGAGAAAATTATAAATATTAATCCTACAGTTCCGGGAGACTTTCTTTTAGAAAATATCCTCTTCTTTTTGTATCTTCATTTAGATATCAAAAATATCAATTAGTTTTTGAGATAATTTTTTATAATAATATATCGGAACTCAACTTTTTTCAAAAAATATCTACATGCTCTTCCGAATCGAATGACACCTTGTTCATATTCTTCCGAGACTCATGAAATAAGTTGAACAAATAAAGCACTTGTTGACTAGACTATATTTTCATGATTAGTAAGTCTTTCTCCAAGATCCATGATGTATAAGTTCAGAAATGGATTGAACGTCATCACAAGAAAATTTTTCCTAACTCGACAATTTTTATTAAGTTCAAAATGTTATGTGATTAAATTGACAATCAAAGCCAAGAGTTAGTCATATTTTGATACCTACTCTACTTCAAAAAATATTCGAAATATCAAATATTGATTGAAAATCTTCTATGAGCAGAAATCACGCTCTTCGAATGTATACAGGAATTCAATCGGTCACTAGGACCAAAAAACGTATGTGAAATGGAAAATTTTATTTAAGAAGGAAGAAGTCAACCAAAACCTACTCGCACTTCCTCTCTTTCTCAATTTTATACTAGGTACCTATACTATTGAACGAAACTGCTCGTGCTTTAGATATAATATTATACTATTAAACAAAAGCTCGAGCAGTTTTGTTTAATAGTAAGTACAGTATACAATTTAGAAAGAGAAGAAGTGCGAGGAGATTTTGATTTACTTCTTCCTTTCGAAATAAAAATTTTCCGTTAGAGCCATTGAACTTTCGAACACGTTTTTTGCTCATAGTGATCGATTCAACTACTAATTAAACACATTGAATAAATATGCTCGAAACTAATAGTTACTCTACCCAAAATTAGAAAAACGATTCAATTTCTTGATTTATCATTGTTAAAATTATGAGTAGATATTTACTTTACATGTGCTCTATTTGTCCATAATTATAGCGAGCGACCAATTCAAGGCTCCTGATTAGTCGGCTTGTTCGAAGCGAGGAAATTATACAATATTCAATTGCACAGCTGTCACGAAAACATATCTAGATGATTATATAATTGCACATACATAATATCAAAAAAGGTACTAGTGCTCAGTAAATTTCATATATACTCAAATACGTAGATACGAAAACTTTTATTCAATTCTATTATAATTTTCGTAGGCTCATGGGGGGGGATTGATCCCCTTGATCCCCCCCTATCTACGCCACTGTATATATATATATATATATATATATATATATATATATATATATATATATATATATATATATAGAACGTTTTGGCGAAAGCTGTAAACAAGGTTATATTAAACAGATTGGTAGTTTGTTGGAACTTTAAATTCTTATATATAACTGGATTTTAAATGAATAGTCAAGTATATTTCAAGGATATATTTATACATTTCAGTGAGAAATAATAACAATAGCAATTTGAAAACTTTGGCCTTATCTGGAAAAGCTTTACCCAACCACAGAATAATATTACGTCCCAATATACATTTGTTGCCATTCAAGGAAATCTGATTATCAAAAAACAACCAATTGGTACCGATATCACCCTGTAGTTTTGGCCATATATTCAGAATATTTGATATAATGACTGACTAATCACAGTAACATGTACCTAATTAAGAAACAAATCAATGGATTGTTAAAATACATGTTTAACGTTTTCTATATTTCAAAAGAAAAAAAGCAAGATTATATATATATATATATATATATATATATATATATATATATATATATATATATATATATATATATATATATAAATTTAATTCTTAAGTACATAAATTTCTATTTTATATTTAACACATTAAATATTTAGTAATAAAACTTTTATATTTTCATCACAAAAGAACTAGTTCAAAAAAATATAAATAATCAACAACACCAAAGTGTTCCTCGTGAATGATTCACGCACTTTCAAGTATCAATGAGTACATAATAGTCCAAATTCACTCGAGTAATATGAAGAGGATAATTAAATTATTGCTATTAGACACTTACTTTTTATAACTTTCTGAATAAGTTTAGCAAATTTAAAGATAATCTAAAATAAATTTCATATAGTTATTAATTTACCTTAAGTATTATATTGTTCTATTGAAACTTGTTGGAAAGATTTTTTTCACAATGACAATTATGCACTAATACACCCAAATCAAATAAAAATTACAACAAACACTAAAGATTTATTTTGAACTAAGTTACTTGAGCTAAAGGAAATATAATTTTCCTAAAACATATTGCGAAATACAACAAAAGTTTAAGGATAATACTGTACAACATGGCAAGTTTATTAAGAGGATACTCATAAAAATTTTATATGATTTTTGAATTATACTAAAATTCTAAATTAGGTAGCATCCTAGCAACTATATAAATTTGATATAACCTTTGAAAATTTTAAATCAAAGAATACCACAGATTCACATAAATTTTTTTCTATTTTCAGGATAATGAATTTGATTTCAGTAGTTAAGTTGAAAATTAACTCAAATAATATACTTATAAGAGCTTGTGAGTTAAATTTAGGATATGGAGTTTACAAATACATACCCACTTCACTACTTCAAACTATTTAGAACGCAATTTGAAAATATTTTGTCAGATGTAATATTTCACAGAAGATATACAGATAAAACAGCTCTGATGTTATATTATTAGAATTTTAAAGAATATTATTCTTTCCAATCAAACTCCATTTCACATTTAATTTGAGGTAAAATATTATAGAAGTTCTAAATGTTACATTAATAAAATTTGTTCCGAGTATCAATCTGAAAATTGAGCCCACTTTGTTCAAGGGTAGAATTTTTAAATAGTATTTTGAAATTAACTACTGAATCTATAAGACTAATTTTGATTTTTGTTGCCTTGATATATGTAGCTTTTATGAATCTTATTGCAAAAAAATTTAAATTGAAATTAAAATAAACAGAAATAAAAATACTTTTCGTCAATTTCCCACAATGTATTTAAAATATAGGTATAAACAGGTCAGACTATCACATCATTGTCAAGTCAAGATAGTCGAAAGACGTTTGTACCTATATATTAAATACATTGTGTGGAAATTGACCAAAAGCATTTTTATTTTTGTTTATTTGCAATGAATTTCCATGAAATAAATAGTTTATCGATATCGCTAGATTGAAATTAGTTTACAATAATTCTGCAAAATGAAAACAATCAACTAACTGTCAAGACTCGTGCAATAGTCTATGATAATGTGGGGTCATCTCAGAAAATGGTATGTTCAAACCAAACTCTAGAGCGACTAAAACTGCGAATTCCGACATTACCATTTCTTTATGGTTCAACCTGAAGATGTTTTCAGTTCTTTCCAGTAGAGCTTTTAAAGTATCTCCCTTGACATCATTCATTTTGGCTGACAATATTAGACTTGCTGCAGCACACAACTTCCTATTCTGTTTGTTAATTAGACCTTTCAAAATAAGTTTCTCAAAATAGACGTATGCTTGTGCTACTATTATCATATCCATATTGTTTTCCATTTTGGCAATTTTTTTCATTTCTCGTTTTAGGCTGAAATAAAGTGATACTTAACATATTTGTTCAATTGTGAATAGAAAATTAAGGCATAATCAAACCGCCAAATTTAATACTGAGCTATTGCTTTGTTGAAGAATTTAAAAAATTTGGTTTGTCATCTTGTTCAAATATAAAAATTTCAAATGCCAATTATATATAGCTTACTTTTCAAAAGATTGGGTTTGATAAGGGTATTAGTTCAACCTCACAGAGGCATCACTAATAACATATTGCATTGTTGAAATCAGTACAGAACTATAGAATCATTCATCAAAATTCGACAGCAATTCAAGTGATAAATCGAATGCCGTTTAAAATTTTTATCAACTAGAAAATGGCATATTTAAGAATGAATCATCGTTAATATAAGACAATTTCAAAATATTATATTAAATTAATTAATAAACTCACCTTCTAAGCTTACTTAAAGTCAATTGTATGTGAGGAAATTTCTCCTTGAACTTATCGTTGATCTCTCTCTTGAGATCTGAAGGTTTCACATAATCAACAATCGACGTCATATAAGACGAAAAAGTCAAAAGAGTTCTGTGTTTTCCAGCTATAAGTTCTGGATCGTCCAACCAATTAGGGTGATAGGAGGAATTCTTAAAAACGCTTTCATCTTTCAAATCGGGAGGTGTTGAATAGATTGTATTAGACCTTTGGGAAGTTTGGTCATATGAGTAACACCTTGAAAATCGATTAACAATTAGTGATTGAAAAGAAAATTCATATATTCTCTATTTTAAGTTATCGACCAGTCACCAACTAATTATTACAAGCCTACATAAGTAGCCATTATAAGCCTAGAAGTATTATTTGATATTATTCACAAACTCTGTGATAAGTTATTGTTCAAATGAATTTAGAAACGATTTAAAACCTAACGTTATTCCATTATTATCTGTTTAATTTCATATGTTACTTTTTCATGATCTCACTATTATTCGTGAATATTCAACCCAATAGAAAAATTAATTAAAATTCATGCCTCAACCTAGGAAGATGAATGGCAGAGTTAGTTTCATTACATACTAAATTTTTTTAACCATTTTCAAAACAAACTCTTGAATTCCGTGAATAATCCAAGCATGAATGAAAATATGTGATTATAACAAAGAAATGCATCTATTAATTGTATTTATTTTTCTGATATCATATTGGCATAGCAAATACATGACTTAACCCCTTAATGCATGATTTTTTTTAAATTGATTAAAAAAAAGGTACAGTAGGAAAAAGACATATTTCATCAAAAAAAAAAAAAAAAGCACAATATTCTTTGTCAAAAAAAAAGAAAAACTGGTTTGTGCCAAATATGTCACAGCATGCAACATGAACTAAAAATATTTTATACAGCCAATATTTCATCTTCATCTGATATTTTGTATTCACTTTCATTTTTATTAAAATTATGTATAGCTACATTTTTGTATGCATAAAATAACTTTGGATCCATATAGGGTTGCCAACCCTCCCGGATAGCCCGGGAGACTCCGGTAATAATGGTTATCCTCCCGACCTCCCGGGTTACAATAATTTCTCCGGTTTTTCTGAAATTATACGTAACCGTCGCTGTAACAAAACTTCGATCTTTAATGATTATGATTTTATGGTGAAAAACCGTCAAATATTAGATACTGCTCGAAAGCAAATTGAATATAAATTTAAAATTGATTGACAATTTCTTACACCCCCTCCCTTAGTGGATTTATAAAATTCTCCCGGGTTAGTCCTGTCGAGAGTTGGCAACCCTAGATCCATAATATATCAGAAAAAGATTTCTTTCACATCTTCTAAATTCATAATCGGCAGATATGGTCAAGTCAGATATACTTTTGAACTGCATAATGTTCCATATATGGCACAATATGGTCAAGTCAGATATACTTGAATTGCATAATGTTCCATATATGGCAAAAAGTTATTTTTAGATGAAAAATGTCAATTATTCAAAAATACGAGTACTTGCCACTATGAGGCAGTTACTAGAAGTATATTTTTTACAAAAACAATTTTTATTGGGTAGAAAGTTACGTGGATGAACTCAAAACTACTACTCAATCTACAATAATACTGACAAGCAGCTGATTCATCGTCACCATTTTGAAAAACGTATATAACTCCGAAATAATTACAGAGAGGGTGCTGCCTCTTTGGAAATATGTTTGTATGTGCCAGAAATGGTAATTCATGCAAATAAAGTAATATTTCTCTGACGTATGTATTAAAGAGATGTAAAACATTGGTTTGTGCCATATTTGGCACACGATGCAACAAGGGGTTAAGTAATCAAAATATATGTAACAAAACAAATTGCAAGAAAAATTTGAATTGATAAAAATTTTTTACTTGAAGATAAAAATGGAAATATTTTGTTAGAGGAGTTTTGGAAGTCATGCAGTTTAACGCTTAAAACACCCAAATTTCAATTCAGATTAATATTGATGAAAAATTTTACACTATCAAGCTCATTTTCAGACTCACAATTTGAAGGAAGGTTCTATATGAATTTAGAGAATGGATTAATCGAAGTAACAAATTAATTTAAAATACTAAAATATTTTTTTCGTAAATAAGGATCATGTAATGCATAAGAATCAACTCAAAAATTTAACACTTCACTAAAGTATATTTTTCTAATTATTCAATATATTATTTTATTTCAAGCAAACTTTGAGAAAACCAGCACAGTCATTCAATAACTATATAAACAAAGCAAAGCAGCAAATTAACTACTATTGAAATAATATATATATATCTTGGTTTATATTTTGTAGCATACATATATTTTTCAACCTGAACTGTTATCTCAATTTAACAAAAATTTCAACATTTAATTACACATCGAAGAAATAAGAATATACACAAGAAGTTTTCAAATTTTCTTTTCTGAATCAGTTTAGATAAATTTGAGTAAATTTATGATGAAAGTGGAATTTTTTTAAAAACGAAAATGTTGATATTTACAGCTACTGTTTTTGATAGTGCTCAAATATTTCATACATAGAGTTGTATGCATGATCATTTTATTGATTTATATTCCAATAAGTTAACATTACCATATGTATTACTAATTTAAAAAAAAAAATTGTTTTGGATCGGACTACTAATTTTGATTAAGGCGGCGAAGAATGAAATTTTTTTCAGATGTTATATTTGATTGCGTATCTACTGCTACATACAAATTCGCGTAGTCGAAAAAATATTTTTGTCTATTAAAAACCCCTTTTTATTCAACATTTGCATCACAATATTTTTACTATCTACAAAAAAAAGGTTAGTCTGTTACTATATCCTACAAGTAAGCCGTTTATGGATGCAATTTTATGATTCATACCTATTATTGAATACGCTGAATTTAGCCAAGAAGTGATTATAAATAATATCTTTTGAATCAACTGTAAACATGTTTGAGACCATCGAAATATTTATTAATATTTTAAATAGGAAATCTTGGATGGAAGTTTATTTTAAACACGATGAAAACCTGAACCTTATCAATTTTTTATTTAATAAATATGAATCATATGTATGGTGCAAATTTACTTATTCAAAAATTGAATTACCATTTGATATCGGGTTGCCATGTTATTATTTTTGTCCTGAAAAAATCAAGCAAAAACAAATGTATTTCAAACAATTCCGTAAATAATGTGCTAGGCAACTCGTTAGTGATAAAAATTGTGCGGAACTTAAGAGAAAGTATCATCACCTTGCGAAAACCGGGGGCCGTTTCTTCTTAGCTGCAGAGGAATTATTTGGTTCCAAAGGATCGTCTACAGTATTGAGTCGTCTTTCTCGAAACTCTTTGGAAGCTTTTGTGACCACCAGAAGATAACCATACGATGTTTCCTGAAAATGTTCACTATAATTACTCTACACATTACAGCAAAAAAAAACAATTTAAATAGAAGTTATATTAACTAAACTAAAAAATATATTTGAAAAGCAATTAAAATTTTCCGAATTATTGGACATAGCTTTATACTAGAAGTTTTTCGCTGATAGGAAATAATTTAAAAATTCAAATATTAGTTCTAATATGGAAAAATTACAGATTAAAAAACTAAAAAAACAAACTTTAATAGCAAACTGAACTAAAAGTTAGAAAATTATTTATTTTATTGTACCCCAGTACTTTCAAATATATTTTATAATAACTCTACTTTTATGAATAGCTAGGTACCAATAAAACATTTGATTCAAGCCCCCCCCCACGCTTCTTTACAAAAAACTAAATTATTTTCTACTCTTTAGTAAGAAATAAGCTATTTAACCAACCTTCATCCCACCATAATAAAGAAACAAGAAATGTAACAAAAAACAATTTAAATATACCTAATACACAATATTCTACGACTCAAAGACATATTTCATACATCCTCCCAAAAATTTACAATTTGTTGCCAGAAAAACTTAAGAAAAATAAGTCAACCAATGTTGACAATATTAAATTAAATGAATGGATTTTGGAAACTCAGGGAGAATCTATGAAACTGCCCCATTCTTTCAGAATACCGGGACTGTCCCGTTCAAACCGGCACGTATGGCAAGCCTAACCTTACAGCATAAATATGAACATTTTAGCAGTTTACTGAATTTTGCTTGAAAAAAATCTCACTTGTCCATCAGATCTTCTTTCTATGCCCAAAGAATCAAATGGATCTAGACCGTCTCCACTAGAAGATAATGGGCGGTTTAGAGAGGTAGTCCTCTTTCTGTGACCTTCCCTTTTAGCTTCTAACCTGAAATCATCATGAAATATTAAATTATTTCAACCATACCGATTTCTCGCCTTCCTCATACCTACTGCTCTTCACATAAGGTATTACCGAACAAATCGCAAAAGGAATACAAGCGTTTCCGATAAATACTAGACGTTCGTTGTTCCTAAACTTATATCCTTTCGTAGGTTTGAAAACCTTTAGAGATTTACAATCTTCTGGAATACAAGCAGGTACTGGGCTTGACTTACAACGACCTACAAAAATGTAAAATATTAATTATGTTCAACATATTTCGATATTATTTTCTCACCGGAAATTGGTCCTATGCTCTCCGTACTGCTCTCAGGGTATCTTTCGAAATCGAAAGTTGCGTTATTTGCAGCTCGTTTACGTAACAAGTTCGTTTTATAATCAGATAATGCATCAGTGGGCTTAGTTCTGAAAACCAAAAAATCTTAATGGTCTTAAAAACCTAGTTGTGATTCGATAACAACAATTTAAATCTAAATCGACATTTGCTTTATGTAGTAGTAAAATAAATATGGTATTTATTAGAAAGTTCGATAAGTAAAGTTGTATTATCGTTACCAGCAATATTTTTTTATATAAATTTGAAACATTCAGACACTGACGACGTTTACCTCAGGTTTTATTGTAATTCGATAATTCTCTACTGTTATTTAAATGAAAAATATTCAACTGAATCTACTATCCCTTTTTATGATAAAAACTTGCGTTTTTGACCTGGGAAAAATTTTAGTTTTTTTTCTTTTCAATCAAATTGTACAACATTGACGTTTTATACGGGTAAAACCAAGTCCATATGATTATTTGAAACCCACATCGATGGATGCTCTAATTGGTAAAAAGTTATCCGATTGATTTGCTAAGACCAAGTGGCCTTCTTACAGCGATTCATTGTCTTGGGTCTAAGATACGGAAAGTGACCACAAGGTGGTTTTCTTTCTGTTTAGAGTGAAAAATCTACCTAACAATGAATATGGTGGGACTTCTGCAGATAAGCGCTAGATGACTTTCCCCAATAATTAATGCTGTGAGTTATGACAGTCTCTTAAACATTTGGCTCAAGAATGATTTGAATGTAGACGAATATGTAGCTTCGTTTCTGAATGAATGTCTGCTAAGTGCCTATTTGTGATAAAGTAGTCTCGAGACTAGACACACAAATGGATAAGGGGCCGAGAGCAGTCTCAGAGACAAGCCCATGCAAGTGTCACAAGTGGACATGTTAATTGCTCTCGTTATTTATTTTCCAGTCTTTCGTCATTGCTAAAACATTTTCGTCAAAGCAGAGAATTGATTCAATTATTTGAATATTCTTATTTTAATTTCGCAATAAATATAAATCATTTACTTAATTATGTATCAAAATGAACGAAAGGAAGGTTTTACCGATAAAAGAGAGATGACTGAATTGTTGAGTTAATCCATATCTAAATGAAACAACCTCTACAAATTGATTTGGGAGGTCAAGAATTTGTATTTAAAAAAGAAAAAAAATTAAAAGTAAATACTTGTGACAGAACTATGCTGCGCAAGCGCTTTATTCAACTGACGTTTTATCACTATTTTATACGCAACCTAAAATACGCGATATCACTAACAAATTGGTACGAAATGTTTTTCTGTGCTAATACTGCAGTAACTGCCGAGATTAAGCAAACTCTCTAAAGCGTAAGTGGTCTCAAATGAACAACACGCTGAGGTTAATGTCGAGATTTTCTCTCAAATGGACACTTTTCATAAGACTGTTTGCACACTATTCTAATAATTATCCGCCATTTAATTTTAACTGGAATGGTGGCACCGAATAAAAACGATATTGAAAAGTGGAGCCTGTAAGGAAGTTTTCAACACAGAAAATAAATCTGTGTTAGGCCCGGTTTTTCAATGCTCGGTTAAAGTGATTTAGCTTTCGGCTAATCGATAACCTTTAGGTAAACCGTTTTTCCACCTCTCATCTTGCGCTAACCTACTGCTATTCTATCGGGTAGAGTAACTATCACCTGAAAGTCTTTGTCAAATGGCTAACTGTAAGCTATCTTGCAGACGCGTGCGCTCCGTAGGTTAACTACCCCGAACGGCCCGAACAGTCGAGTTTGTTCAACTGCTTTGTAACCAGTAACCTCATTTTCTATTTTGTTTTTTCTACGAAAGATGGAAGCATTTGATTTTTTAAGTGATGATGATGAAGAATAAATTAATAGACTTCATTGATCACCAAAGAAGGCCATACGTGGTCAGATAAAGAAGTAATCCATTTGACTATTTTGATGAATTGGATTTTTTCACAAGATTTAGGTTAAGAAAAGAAACTGTTCTGAATATATTAGAACAAATTGAACAACAGATAGAGATCATAATAGATAGGTGAATTATTTCAAACTCCAAAAATCCTTTTCCAAGTTTCTATTTTTTCCGTCCAAGTAGTAGAAACTTTTTTTAAATTCAATTATTGCTTTTGAACCATTTGCAATTTTTAACAGCAACGATCTATCAGAAGGACTAAAGTTTGCCACTCTTTTTTTCTTCAATGCTTTTGTTTCACCTATTTTATTATAAAATAATCAACAATAACATACCAAAACATATATTTCTGAAATCGACAGCAAAAGGGGAACGACCAATCAGAAGTGCTCCCTGAAACATCAGTACTACCAACGTTAACAAATATATCGCAAGGGCGGATCCAGCTTTGGCGCCAGGGGGGGGTCACATAGTAGTGGTCAAGTCAAGAACTTATAATTTAATTTTGATAACAATAGATACAAGTAAAAAGTAGGTATTTAATTAATGTACGTAAGTACTGTGCTTAAAAATATTTATTCGTTATTGTACACTTAAAAAACTCAACACATAATAACTTGTACATATACACGTACATATTGCCATCTTCTCTTGAAGACATCCAGAGAAGCACTATCACGCACCGAAGGAAAGGAAACACACGTGTTTCATTCCTCCCTGAAATATGTGTCAGGGAGGCGGGCAGCTTGAGTTTGGGATTAACTCCTTCAGCCAGATCAGAGAATACACTTGTATGTACAAGTGCATTAAGGATAGGTGAGACGGGATATTTATGAAACATAGGAAGTGTGGGTAGGGTTTTAGGATTAATACTGGCCCAGCACTCACCTTATAAGTTTTCAAGCAGTGACTTACATTACCATGAACACTGACCGGGAACGGAGTCACTTGCCTCGGCTATGCTGACGACATAGTCATCATGGCCAAAGGTGAATTCGAAGGAACCCTCTGCGACCTCATAGAAAGGGAGCTAGAGACTACCAGAAGGTGGTGCCTCTCGGTGGGATTGAGAATTAACGCATCAAAAACCACAGTGGTACCCTTCACTAGAAGAACAAAGCTTCAGCACTTAAGGACTATTCGTCTCGACGGAGCAGACTTAGAATGGCAGCAAGTTGTGAAGTATCTAGGGCTCACCCTAGACTCAAAACTACTCTGGAACATGCACGTAGAAAAGATCGTTAACAAGGCAAAATCATCACTGATGGTGTGCAGGAACATCGCAGGAAAAACGTGGGGCTGTAACCCATCAATACTGCGATGGATGTACACCATGATAGTGAGACCTATGATCACCTACGGAGCAGTAGTGTGGTATGGCAGAACCGAACTCACCACAGCAAAGAAATCCTTGGAGAAAGTGCAAAGACTAGCATGTCTTTGTATAACAGGAGCAATGAGATCGACTCCAACAGCAGCACTAGAGGTAGTTCTGGACCTCACTCCTCTCCACATCATGGTGAGGAGAACTGCTTGGGGAGCAAACCTCAGGTTGGCTAAAGTTGGACTCAAAGGTGCTGCATACGGTACAAGGGACTCAACCCTTACCGGAAGAGCACACCTTCCTGACCTCCCAACTGACGAAATTACCAGGAAATTTAGTTTCAAGAAATTATTTCGAACGGAACTAAATACCAAGAAGGAATGGAGCATAGAATCCATTCGAGCACTAGAGAAGAACACCATAATATGGTATACGGACGGGTCTAAAACTCCCGAAGGAACTGGAGCAGGAGTCGTTGGGCCTCGTACCAAATACTCAGAACCCATGGGCCAGTTCCCTAGTATTTTTCAAGCGGAAATTCACGCCATAGAAAGGTGCATTCAGTTCAACTTCGATAGGAAATACCGGAACAAGGAAATTGCGATCCTCTCCGATAGCCAAGCAGCCATCAAAGCGTTGAGCTCTTATAACATCAACTCAAAGATGGTTTGTGAATGCCTAGACAAACTAAACGATCTGGGCAGGAACAACAAAGTGATCCTCCTCTGGGTGCCGGGGCACGTCGGAGTGAAGGGTAATGAACAAGCAGACACCCTGGCACGAAAGGGTGCGTCAACGCCACTAATCGGGCCAGAGCCTTTCTGCGGACTTGGAAAATCTTACTTCCAAGAAGAACTCAATAAAGCTGAAGAAGCAATGAGAGCAACATACTGGCAAAGACTTCCAGGACTGAGGCAGGCCAAAGATCTCCTCGGAAAGTTCAACCGAGCAAGATCAAAGACACTGATTAACCTCAGCAAAACTAGTCTAAAGACAATCACAGGATTTCTTACGGGGCATTGCAGACTCAAAGAACACCTAAGGAAGCTAGGTTTAGAGGGGGACAGCACCTGCAGATTCTGCAAGGAACGTCCAGAAACACCTCACCATATACTGATGGAGTGCTATGCTGTGCACCATGAAAGACTGAACACACTGGGATCATACCAGCTGACTGTAGAAGAAATACCACGAATAGACCCCCTTAAAATCCTCAAATTCCTGAAGGTATTGAGGCTTGAGGGGCTGCTGTAAAACGAGAACACATCGAGAAGCAGAAGAAGATGGGGCACAATAGATCTAATAAGGTCGCAGCGCATCGGTCACCATCCAAACCTACCAATACCAATACCAATACATTACCATGAGGAAACCTCTGAAAACAACTCATGGCAGACCAGTCGGCCCCGGGGTTTGAACCCGAGACCTCCCAAATACTAGCCAGCGTACGCTAAGTACTCGACTAACTAGCTTGGTATCACGCACGGAATGAGGCAGCCTATTTATATTCCATAACCGTGGTGAATGATTTCTCATAACAGCTAGAGGTATGTCAAGGGGTATGACGCAAAACTCCGCAAAAGTGAAGAGGTGGTACGACAAGGGTTTTCAACAAACAAGTGCGCGCAAGTGTGGCGCGGTAAAATTCAAATTTTTGATGGGTTCGTTCCCAAACGTTTGCCATCATACAAAGTTATTATATTATATTAAATTAATTAAATATTGAAGGCATGTAGTAACATAAAATCTGTATGGTGACAAAATATATAAAAAAATCATTATGTTGAATTTGTGGTCCACCTAAGTCCTGGAACCAGCTCAGGGGGAGGCCATGACCCCCCCCCTGGATCCGCCGTTGATATATCGCTAGCTGACAGTTTGCTAGCCTAAAGTCAAACATTCGAAGGAGAAACGCAATAGTTCTTAGTTGGAACTTTAGCTGATGGTTAAGCTTAACCTATAGTCAACTAACTGTGAATTTTAACCGACCATTGAGAAACTGGGCCTTAGGCATTATCAACGCATACCATTTTGTGCATAACGCAACATCTGCATTGATTAGATTAAACAAGAAATGTCAAATAACGTACCTTGCACGTAAACTTCTGGTTTGTCCATCAGTGCCGAATTTTGAAGGGGATATGTCTGAATCAGAACTGGGTGAATGGGAATCTAAATCTTTAGACATTTTTAATTTTACGGCTACATCTGTATTGGTAGTCTGCGATTGGTTATTATAGCATCCGTTCTGATTAAATCTACCTGAAGTGCACGGTTGTTGTTCACTGTCTAATTCTTCGGTACAGGGTAGAGCATCGGGCTTCTTTTGGTAGATATTCCTTCCAGAATGAAGTGTTGAAGTGGTATCTCTGTGAGTACCTTTGAGTTAAATCAAATTAATTATTTATGATGTCAAAAATCGCATATGATATATAAATTATTAATTTATTTCATAAATCAGTTGTTAATGATGATGAACACAATTCTGCAATAAAAAAAATACTGTTGCTTTGATAAACTGCTAAATGCAAAACGCTGAGTGCATACGCCTACGCAGTGGCAGATTAAAGGATTCAAAAAAAAATTATTTCAGAAGGATTTCTTATAAATTGTATAACATCTTCAAAGACAGAACTTCATTAATCATAAGCCATTTTTTATGTTCATGGTTTACGTTCATGCTGCCTATGTAAAACATATATAACATTTAAACTAAAATTTTTATGTTTACGGTCAAATTTCGACCACTAGTTATGATAATTTGGTGTCTAAAGTGATTTAGATAGGTTTAATTTATTTATCACGTCGTTCCTCGTAGCAAATTAAAACAATCTGATAAATAATGACTATTCATAATGCACAAGTTGAATTCTTCGAGTAATGAGAGAAAGAGCATAGCTAATGCATTCCTTTCGTACATTTCTCTTATTTTGACTCTCATACCGATACAACTTAATAGTGTGAAGCGGAAACAAATAAATTGACTTACATAAACTCAAAATTTTTTTTTTTATATATATATATATATATATATATATATATATATATATATATATATATATATATATATATATATATATATATATATATATATATATATATATATATATATATATATATATATATATATATATATATATATATATATATATATATATATATATATATATATATATATATATATATATATATATATATATATATATATATATATATATATATATATATATATATTTACTAGCTGACCCGGCAAACGTTGTTCTGCCATATAAATTATTTTTATCCATCTATCTTTCTATCTATCTATCAATCTATCTGACCCGGCAAAGGTTGCTTAAATTATGAGAATGGCTATGAAAAAATATGTGTTGTTGATAGAAAGGTGAAAATTTAGAGTTATATATATTTTTTGATGCAACATCATAAAAAAATGAAAATAAAAAATTTTGTCCAAAAAATTTATAAAAATGTTTGTGGTGAACCACCCTAATCACCTATTATATTATTATAGAGGTAAAAATATATTACGACCTATTCTCAGACCGACTATTGTTATTTTCGATTGCCATCTTGCAACCCTATTGCGGATCTGTGGATAGAATAAAGAAAAATGAAAATTGCGATGGAAAAATAGGGGTTGATCGTAGAAGTGTAAAAAATTGAGAGTAATATGATTTTTTTTAATTCTAAGTCATGACAAAATAAAAATAAAAATCTTGCCAGAAAAATTGAAGTTTATAATTAACAAATAAAAAATAGGAGTTGATCGAAGAGGGTTAAAAATTTAGGGTTGTATCTATCTTTGAATGCTGTATCATAAAAGAAATAGAACAGAAAAATAGATGTTGTCCGATTCTCAGACCTAACCGATGAAAATTTAGGGTTGTATGTATTTTTGAATTTATATATCATGAAAAGAACAGAAAATTTTGTCTGAGAAATAAAAATAAAAATTAAGGGGTGGACCACCCCTCGGTCGACCATCAACATTCAGGGGGATGAAAAGTAGATTTTGTCCGATTCTCAGATCTAACCGATATGCACACAAAATTCCATGAGAATCGGTCGAGCCATTTCGAAGAAATTTAACAAATAAAAAATAGGGGTTGATCGTATAGGGGTAAAAATTGAGGGTTGTATGTATTTTTGAATGCTGCATCATAAAAAAATTGAACCAAAAATTTTGTCTGAAAAATAAAAATAAAAAATTAAGGGGTGGATCACCCTCAACATTTATGGGGATGAAAAATAGATGTAAGCCGATTCTCAGACCTACCCGATATGCACACAAAATGACATGAGAATCGGTCGAGCCATTTCGGAGGAGTTTAACTTCTAACACCGTGACACGAGAATTTTATATATTAGAGATATATATATATAATATATATATATATATAATAGGTTTTTTTTTTCACCTTTAGATATTTTCCTTAATTTTTTAGCAATAACAAAAGCGAGAACAAAAGTTTTAATAGAAGAGGTAATATATAATAATAGACAAAGAATAAGATCAATTGACAGTTTTATGCTCTTTCAAAATTCTTCTTACTGTTATTCTAGCTACTTCAGCATTCCATTGCTCTTGCTGTTTAGAGAAAGATTTATTTCGTCCAAAACTGTCAATTCCTCTTACTCTCTGTCTATCATTAGATTTCAATAGGTTGTTGGTCTTGGTTTTTTAAATGAATCATGTGATATTAGGTTTTGCTTCAGTCTGCTAAATATTCTACGAGAAGGTTGCCTCTTCTTTGAATATGGCTCATGATACATTCGCAATTATAAAGCTATATTTACATTCGCCTCTATAAAACATTTGAGCATATCATATTTTTCGAAATGTTGAAACATTTTAATAAATTTTTGATCGAAAATGACAACAGTAAGTATTTCTTCGTTACCATGGCAATATTTATAGGTTGAAATAATCAAAGACTTTTTAATTTCATTAAAGCTCACCCTGTAGTTTTAAAAGAAGTTTAGAAGGCATAACTCACTCGATTTAATGTTACACACAATGTCAAAGTCGCAGCCAACTATAGTAATTTTTAAAAACGTGAAATATTGAAAAAACTAATAATCAAAACTTTCCGTGTGATAAATCAATTTAAAAAAAAAAATTATGTAGATTTTAACAAAAAAATAAAATATGGCATGTTCCGTAAGAAGAATATCAAGTTTGTGTAATATCTCAAAAACGAAATGTTATTTGACATTTTGGTTTTCAGTGGTGAATAGGTCTTCAAAAAAACTTTGAAAAATTCCTTTTCGAAAAAATCGATAATTTCGATAATAAAAAAGATATCGCGACTTTTCAAAAATGCAATCTTTTGAAAGCCCCTTGTAACTTGAAAACGACTTGACTTATAGAAAAGCAATTGTCATATTTAACCTTATCTCGAAAATCGAGTCCAGGACATGTCTAATCGTTTTACGCTATCTATATTAGAAGTACCCTAAACCCTCAAATCCCTTCGAAATTGGCCCACCCTGTAAATATACTCCCTCTAGATCTATTGACTACAAAAACCACAACTGTTAAATACAATAATAAGTACATTGAATTTCCAGAAGTAGAACCAGCAATTTATAACTTTATATTCTCAAATGAGGACATATTATATATATATATATATATATATATATATATATATATATATATATATATATATATATATATATATATATATATATATTAAACCCAGAGGGGGTGTTACTTGACACACATATATATATATATATATATATATATATATGTGTGTGTGTCAAGTAACACCCCCTCTGGGTTTAATAACCCTGTTTTCGTGAATATTTAGGTTCACTATGAAAGAAGTTAGAATTGTGGTTTGTTTCAAATTTAATAAAATTTAAAAGATACGTTTCTTACAGACACTTTCGCTTGATTAATCAAGTAGAGGTAGACCAAATAAAGGATAATGTGAATAAATATTAACCTTACTTCAAAACAATACCTAAATAAACTTTTATTTGTACAAAAACAATCAATAAAAATCCATAAATCAACATTGACTTGAACCAAATAAATAAGTGGAGTACTTAAGATTAGAAAACATAAATGATGTCTCTTAAACTAATGCCACTTGCACCAATTAACGGCCCCCAACTGAATAATTTATCTTCATCCACTGGCAAGCGAATTGAGAACGTAAACGTACTACAAATAGTAAGGGAACGTACCCAAACTACGTGACCTATTTTTTACAACTTTTTATAATATATCATAATTCCCGTTGGATTGTGAATGTAGAATTCGCAGCTCGGAATACATATAACCAGCTCCCTTGGGAAGTTGTTTGATATTTTTTTAAATTATTGAGGAAATGTCCTTGTTTACCTTATGTAATATATTAAATTGACCATGGTCAACTTTTATATTTTTCGTGATAAGATAGCCGATTGTTGATAGTTTGAAAATTATTGCCGTTTTCATTTATTTTCTAAAAATCTTAGTAGATAATTAACAGCTAGGATATTATTATTTAATTGCTCGCTATTTGTGGCGAGTGTTGCTCTGAGCATATTTTTGCTATTAGTAAAGAGAACCCCTACTACTTTTTGTGATCATTTTTGTGGTTTTTTTTTAGTCTGATTTTATCCCATAAAATACATACTATTGCAGTGTATCGAAGGAAAGCAGTCAGGTGCGGGAGAGGTTTTTTTTATCCGTTTTAGATCTCCTAGACCAGAATTCTCGAAAAGTTTTTCATGTCTTACATATATGTTGGCATCTTTAGCGGCTCACATCGACTCAGATGAGCTGAAATTAGGTACCTGATATTTTTTTCTAAATCAATAGGCAGATTGCCTAAATGGCCTTGACCTGTGTCATCAGCCAACAATTTTTTTCATTTTTTTCGTTGCAGAACAAAAGTATCAACATTTAGGTAAATTTCTGCAACCGCATACTGGCATCTCCAGCGGATCGTATCACACCCAATGAGCCGAAATTTTGTATTCGAAATGTTTTCCGAGGCAGAACTAAACTATTAAAATTTGGTTAAATTTTTCCAACGGTCGCTATTTTGCGTAATTTAAGTACAGATAAATTCCCAAATCTCGCATCATGCAATGAAGATAATGACAATGGTCGGCTCATCTTATATATGCGAACAAATCTTTTCAACAATGAAGCTTAAGAAAACTTCTTTAAGAAACAGAATTACAGATGAGCACCTTTCATCAGTTTTAAGAATTTCTGCTTCGCAAATGGAACCGGACTCTGATGAAATTTTGATGAAACAGTCTCAATTTCATTTTTCTCATGTACCATCAACCAGTAACGACACCAGAAAATAAAGTGATAATACTTCACATCAAGAACTACACTAAATTCATTTTATATTTTGTGCTTATAATTTTCTTACCTTTTGCTTTTTTACTACCTATTAAAATAATAAGTGTATGTAATAATATATGTATATGTTTATAGAACACATACATTTTTTAACGATTAAGCATTATTCTTTGGCCCGCTACGATTGTCTAGTTATTACAAATGACCCGTCTTAAAAAAAGTTTCCCCACCACTGCTTTATAGTGTTAGCGGCTCAGGCGACCCTGAGTAACACGTGTGCTGTAATTTTGTCTTGTTACCTTTTAATACAGAACGTTCAAATTAACCATTTCAAAATTTTGATCATACACATTATGAGAATTAACCTCTCCCAATATTTTCCCTCCATTGCTATTTTAATGAAACCCGACTGATACATCCACACAAAAAAATCTACTTAAAACTTGGCACAAAAGAACGGCTAATCTATCTTTAGCATAAAAAGAATATATATAACTTATGCCGAAAGAACGCACTTTATATAACCAGTAAATTACGCCATTTAGAACTGTTCCTATTTTCGTCGAAAATAATAGACACAGAGTTTCCCAAACTTTGATCCGCGACGCCCCACGGCGCAGTGGTCACTTCACAGGGGTGTCGTGACACATTTGGCATAACCTTTTTTTTTTTGAAAAAACCTACAAATATCGGAATTTTTGGGGCGAACTATTTTTACTTGATTCTGTGTAAAATTAGCTTGTGCTTATGCCAAGGTATAATCGGACTAGAGATTATATCAAAATTTTTTTTTAATATTGAAATAGGACATCCAAAAACTATATAATGATGAATATTTGAACGCAAATGCACTAATATGAAAACCATATTTCAAAGGTATATATCACAACACAACTCATTATTTGCGACAAAAGTTTGAAAACCAAATTTGACTGCATTTTGACCGAATTTTGGATTTTAGTGAAAAATGAATACCTCCCCGTTGAAATGATAAATACAAATGAGAAAATACGCAACGGTTTGAAAGCTCATCCATCATATAAATTATTAATTAGTTTCATATTATCTACTAAAATGAAAAAAAAAGTTAAATTATGAAAAATACAAGTTTTAGTTTCTTCAATAGGTATTCTTCTACCTATTTATATGAGGGTAGGGCGCCCTTGAATCATTTCAATTAGAAAAGGGCGCCACGACTCGAAAAAGTATGAGAACCCCTGGACTATTGCATTGATTCAAGCAAAAGTCAACAGTGGGATGAGGGAGTGATTTTTAAATGCGCCTCCTGGGCTACGATTTTCGAAATTTTTTTGATGTCTGATTGTACCTATATATATATATATATATATATATATATATATATATATATATATATATATATATATATATATATATATATATATATATATATATATATATATATATATATATATAAATATATAGGTATATGGGTCATTCTACGATAAGAGGTAATGTTCACGGCAATCAATATAAAATACTTACCTTTTATAGGTATTTTATATCTTGTTATTTTATACAATAAATCACAGCATCTCAATGTAGTTTATCGATTATATCATGATTGAATACCCAATTGAAGCACATTTTTCTCAAATTACTAATTTAAGCATGAAAAAGTCTCTACCCTGGCTTGTCAATTTGACGTTTTTAGTTGAACATGTAGACATTGCATATCTTCTTTTTCGTAGTTGCCCAGTTAAATCATATTTAACAAATATTCAAATAAGTATACTCAATTATTAGGAAGAAAAAATACAATAATATTTGTTAAGTTTTAATAATTTTTAAACATTACTTTTGTCCCGCTTTTTTTGTGTAGCTACCCTGGCAAATTCCGATCCGCTAAAACAAAACAAATATCGAACGGCCATTTTGCAACGACAATTCAGTAATACCAAATAAAGAAGCGGTTCAATGGTAGTTATATGTTAATTGGTGCGACGCAACACTGGGGTGCAATTGTTTTAGCAGGGTGAACGTGTCTCTCCACTGGTAGGTTGTACTATTTATATAATTTGCTTAGCATTAGTTGTTTGAATTCAACAATAGTGTGACAGTTAACGTGTGACAGTTAACGTCTGACATAATATTAATCCAAATTTAACGTGCGTTAATAAAAAAAATTCAGTTTATGAAGAAAACGTCTCTCCCCTGTTGTATTTCCCCTTGCGAGATTATTACCAGGGGAAGTACTGAATGACCAGGGGTGATAATTTGGATAATTATATATTTGTATAAACTAATTTAAAGATAGTTAATGTTCTAATTCAGAAATAGTTAAGTACAATGTTTCATGAAAGTTAATTTTAAAAATAGTTTTATCACATCAAGCCTTTCCTTTGACCAAAAAAGTCTTAATGTCTTTACCGTGCCTTATGTATTTTCCTAAAAAATAACTAAAAAAGGAGAAATTGACTTGCCCTCACGTGAATGTGCACTCAGAAGAAACTAAAGTCGTAATATACGTGTTAAATCAAAAACTCCAACTTTTTCCTTGGCCACATCCTCTATGTACTTGAGAACTCTTATCATAGATTGACCAATATATAAATTCTATCATTGAATAGGTAAGTAGTTATCAACATCCAATAATAATCACAAATTCAACTTGGATCATTTTATTAATGATAATGAAAAATAGTTTGAAAGTTAGATACCTATTTAATTTGTACTCTTTGATTATCTTTTAGTGAGTTTCATGGTGTGCTGAAATTAAATTCTGAACTAATTTAATTTCGAGTTATATATTATGAATATGAGAAAACCAGAAACACAATAATGGAAGTAACAACATTCACAAGCCAAAAAACAAAATCAATGAAACAAATTGAAATCATTTATAAGCAGTTGCTTTCAGAAATATTACAGATGCTTACTTATCCCCTAGGTATCTATATTGATATATTTAAAATAATAAAATAAAATCAATAAGTGCAAATAAATGAAAAATCCTTGTTATTGAAAATGTATACAAAATTTCAAGGATGTAACATACGTTTCACCTTCTGGTTTTTGACTATTACTACTGTATAAGTACAAAAAACACTGATAGGGATGTACTTAATGTACGTCATACAATAAAAATTTTTAAGTAGAACTTGAAAACTATCTGTTCTTCACTTCTTGTTGAAATGAATTTAAATCAAGCAACGGCCTCCAAAATGAATTCTCTAAAACTAGAGCTCATATAGGTATCGATTTCCAAAATCTAGTTAAAAATTAATAAGAAATTTATTTTTGCATACCATCAAGGGATATATTCGATAAAAATGATAATGCAGCAATCCGCCTTCGTGACCGGTTCCGTTTTGATGAATTTGCCATTGATTGTGTTATAGCCTAAAATAGATCGGGTAATATGGATTTCTATCACTGACAGTTTATTTCGGGAATAGTTCTTTTATTACACATAGGAAACATAGTTTTTAAACCACATATATGGAACTCCTGGCTGTTCAGCAGTAACAATATCAGAGACCTGCACATTTTTATCACTTACCGAAGTTTTAACACTTTTTAGTAAATAAAAAAAATTATCGTCCTACCGCTGTCAACATTAAAAACGTTTTTGTTACAATAATAATAATAATAAACAACAACCAAAAAACTAATATAACAAGTTTTATTCCACGACCACGAGTAGTACTAACTAACTACGCATTTAATCTTTGACAACCACACTTTTGTTGACTTATCCTGTTGTCTAATCTAATGTGATTGTATGCAAAACTGACAAACTGACAACCGATAGTGTGAAAAATTCTCCGATCGGTGGTCCGCCGCGCCGAAAGCAGGTTACCTCTAAACTACTTGATGAATTCATAACTTGGAACTACCGACCCTCGAGAGATATATGCTTCTTCTTCAACTGAAAAGTATCGTACTACTTACAAAATAATTTATATGCTCACAACTGACTTTGTCCCTGCTCTCGTTCGTTCAGCCTACTATTACTATCATCGTTTGCGGTTTGGTATTGCAATATATTCAGATTCATGATTCATTTATAAAAATCCAATTACATATAACTTTCCAGTGATATAATATTATGTAGGTAATGTTTTTGACTATAATTTATTATTACTTGTGACTAATTAAACATCTGTACTTACTGACACTTATTCACCTATTTCATAAAAATTCAATTACATAAAAATGTAATTATCAAAAAACTGCTTTCAACTGCAATAATAGTTTTATCTTTTGCAAAATGTCAAACTCGATAAGTTTTTCTCTGTTTTTGGTAATGCTGATGAACTTCTAATGTCAATAATCATTTTAAGATAGAATGACCAATATTGTTTTTTGAGTTCATTCCTGCATAAACATTTCTGCGTATGTGTTCTATGGAGGGCAAAGGTTCCTTGTTACCCTCCATAGTCCATATAGTGTGCATACCTCCCAAAACATTGACAGATTCTGCAAATTGTGTCAGTAGCACAAATCGCTAATAGTTCAAATTCACAATCTGTCAAATATCAGACCAATAGAGGTTAATTTTTTTCAATTTCAATATTAAAAGGTAGCAGTCTACTAACAAAATAAATTTAGAATTGTTTACCTGTTATTCAAGTGGTTGAATATTTTACATCATTGAAGTGGGTATAATGTCTATTTTAAAGTGTTAAGATAAGATATAGATATCTAAAACTCATTGTCGGGACTATCTTTCAGTTACATTTTTTTTGTCTTAAAGAAAACCGAGGTATTGATAATTGGATTTCTTATTTTTATTCTGTTCTAGATTTTAACAACTAACAATCATGCCTCCAAAAGCAACTGGTAATCTTTTGAAGCAAATTCGGGAGATTATGTTGAATACAAAATATGTACCTGAACCACTGCATGCTTACATTATACCAACAAATGATGCACATTCCAGTGAATATGTTGCAGATTGTGATCAGTATAGAGCATTTATCACTGGTTTCACTGGATCAGCTGGTACAGCTATTGTCACAAAAGATCATGCTTGTTTGTGGACAGATGGTAGATATTTCTTACAGGCTTCTCAGCAAATGGATGAAAATTGGACTCTAATGAAAGAAGGAGTACCTACCACACCTACACTTGGTGAGTTTTTAATAAAAGTATTTGTAGATCTTCATATTTGTATATATATATATATATATATATATATATATATATATATATATATATATATATATATATATATATATATATTTATATATCCTAATAAAGTTTCGAAAACTTGTTATGGGGCACAGATTATCACCTTAAAAATAACTTTTTAAGTCGATTCCCCTTGGAGAAAAACCTTTAAATGACTAAAAAAACTTTACAACTTTATCTATTATATAAATTTTTGAAGAAAATCTATATTCACAAGGTAAAATATGAACTTATTTATTTCTAGAAAACAAGTTTATTTTCAGAGAGTATGAATTGAAAGATAGATCTTTTAGAGCATAGGATTATTTTCAGATTCGGAAAAAACTATCATTTGGTTTAGTTTATAATTTCAAAAATAAATATGGAGTGAAGTTGTCACAATGACAATAACTAACAAAAATCAACAAAATACCACAAACTGGTAGAAAATGGCAATATTCTCTGTCCAACTGTTTGATATATACTCATTATTCATATGAATTATTATTTCATTTTCATTTAAATAAATTTAATTTGAATTTTTACTGCTGAGTATATAAGATAGAAGTTTGTTTTCAATAAAATTTTTTGGCATTATAGGAGTAATACCCATCTGTGGATTGTAAGATGCAACAGGAATATTATATCATGTTCATTCAATATATTATCTGACGAATTCAATGTAAATCTCATTTTTTTTGTAATTTATGGAGAGCTGAACATTTTCACATCTATTATAAAGCGGAATTTGAAATGGAAAAATTGTAAATTAATAAAATATATCTTAATATAGATAAAAATTTTTTTGATAGAATTATTACTTTCAGCTCAATGGTTATCTAAAACATTACCTGTTGGTTCAACAGTAGGAGTTGATCCAAAACTTTTCACATCTGAAATGTGGAATAATGTGAATAACCCACTCCAATCATCTGGTCACAAATTGATTCCTGTCTTACAAAATTTGATTGCAATTCTATGGAATGATAAACCAGTTAGACCTGCTAATCCTATCAAACCTCTACCACTTAAATACACTGGCAAATCTGTTGAAGAAAAATTGAAACTAGTTACCCAACAGATGAATGAAAAAAATTGTACTTCTCTTGTCATATCAACTCTTGATGATATAGCATGGACCCTGAATCTCAGAGGTTCAGATATTGACTATAACCCTTTATTTTTTGCATTTCTTGTTATTCAACCTATACATGTAGCACTTTTTGTTAATTTGAAACAAGTCAATCCAGAAGTTAAAAAACATTTAACAGAAGAAATTGGTGCCTTTACATTAAGCATAAATCCTTATGATGAAATTGAACAATACATCAAAAATTTTCACAACCAAAGAGTTTGGTTTCCAGAAAATGTGAACTACTTTTTAACCAGTTTAGTGCCAAAACAGAACCAACATAATGAGATAAGTCCGGTGACTTTAATGAAAGCTGTAAAAAATGAGGTAGAAGCTAATGGGATGCGAAATGCCCATGTAAAAGATGGTGCAGCACTTTGCTGTTATTTTGCCTGGCTTGAGCAAACGGTACCTAAGGGTGGAGTAACAGAAATATCTGGTGCTTCTAAACTAGAATGGTTTAGATCTTTGCAAGAAGATTTTATGGGTCTTAGTTTTCCAACAATCAGTAGTAGTGGACCAAATGGAGCTATTATTCATTATCAGCCTTCAAAAGAAACAGATAGTGCTATTACTACCGACTCATTGTATTTATGTGACTCAGGAGCTCAATTCAGAGATGGCACCACTGATGTCACAAGAACATTACATTTTGGTACACCAACAGAATATGAAAAAGAATGCTTCACTAGGGTTCTCAAAGGACAACTGAAACTTGGTAATGCTGTGTTTCCTTCAAAAATTAAAGGAAATTATTTGGACTCATTTGCCAGGGAGTTTCTTTGGGAGGTAGGTTTAGATTATGGTCATGGAACTAGTCATGGAATTGGTTCATATCTTAATGTTCATGAAGGTCCCATGGGTATTTCTTGGAGACCATATCCTGAAGACCCAGGTCTTGAACCTAACATGTTTCTTTCTAATGAGCCAGGTTTTTATGAAGATGGTAAATTTGGAATAAGGCTTGAAGATATTGTACAAATTGTTCATGCTAATCCACCACATAACCACAACAATAGAGGATTTTTAACGTTCGAAACCATTACTTTATGTCCCAAACAAAAAAAATTAATTAAAGTTGAAATGTTAACAGATAAGGAAATAGATATTTTGAATAACTATCATCAACAATGCAGAAATGTAGTAGGTCCTGTTTTAGAAAAACAAGGTCAGATACAAGCTAGAGATTGGTTATATAAGGAAACAGAACCCATTAGAAGGATATGAAGTGATTTACTCAGCTTCTAATTTTTTATGTGAAAAATATAGAAGAATCTTAGATTTAGGGCATTTTCTTCTGTGTTCAACCCATACCGAAAGTAGCTGTTTGCCAATTACCAACTTGTGGCTCACGTTAATGAAAACATTCATAACTTTCATTGACTAGCAATTCATATAAACTGAAAACACGTGAAAAGATTTGTCAACATGAAATGTGCTTTTCTGAAGGGTTAGGTAATATACAGATCATATTCAGTTATTCATTTTTATTGAATCAGTCTAAGGTCTTCTATTCAAACAATATTTTTCAGTGTTTAAAATTAAATTAAAACAAAAACCTCTCAGAAACGTATGTTAATTTCATTATACTTTATAATATGAATATTTTATATTTCAAAAAACTTTTCTTGTTATTCTTGGCTTAACCATGTTGCTCAGTATATATTGATATATTTATCACAATGTATGTTTGCACAACAAATAATTTTGAAATAAAATCATATGAAATAAATTTTATTTTTACAATTTCCTGTATTAAATTGTGTAATAGTTTTTCTCCATCTATCGATTTGGAAAATTTTTCAAAAGAATTCTTTGCATTATTCAACTTTAAGAAGGGATTTTGTAAACTTCTCATACTTAAAATTTATATCCTATGTAATACTTATACAAATATATGTTATGGGCTAAGTGATTAATTGACCATTATTTATAATGTCTGGGCTGTTTGAAAAATGCCTAATATGAAAGGGCACTTGATAATGATAATTGAATTGTCCGGGGTTTATGAACAATGTTTTCACTCATTGAGTACAATAATAAAAATGTGTCTTATTAAACTCTTATGATGATAATATATTCTTTCATATGATTAACATCGAAATGATGGGTCTTACTTTCAAGGTTATTATTTTCTAATTCATTATCTTAGCAGTAAGGATGAATGAAGTAGGAAAATAAATGTCACGAAAAGAACTCATCTTAATTAAAAGATAAAAACCATTAAAGCAATTTCCACGTTGATGGTATTTTGAGTTGAACCGTTTTTCTCTTTGCGGCAACTGCATCTATCGGTCTTACAACCACCTTTACAACTATTACCTAGGGCGACATTCTAACATACTCTCGCAGTGAAATATCTGACTCTTAGATAACTACATTTGAAACGGTTATTCCCTTGCATACTGCAAATTGATTTAGCGTACCGACTATGTTAATTTTAAATTCAAAACTAGATTGTAAACCTCTGGAGGGAGCAGAGAATGAGTCACATGATTTTTCTTGTTTCCAGCCAAATATACACGTACGTTATCAAATTGCGCGCTCTTATGAATTAGAAATATTAGTAATGACAAGGTACTTTGATAAATAATGAATATTAATAGTATATTATTCAACGAGCGGTAATGTAGGTCACGCAGATGAAGTTTGCAGTTTCATCAAGTGAGTTATGACCATTACCGCAAGTTGAATACTATACTTTATCTACGACTATAACAATAATACTAAGATACAAATTCACAATAATTAAGTAGGTAGTATCAGGCGCGGATCCGGGCCCGATTTTGGGGGGGGGGGACTTTTATATATTCAAAAAGCACTGGTATTTTGGGCAATGGTAAATCGAGTAGCTCCCAAACAAAACAATTAGGTGGGTCCCGGGCCATTTGGGAGGGGGAACGTTCCCCCAGTTTCCCCTCTCTGGATCTGCGCCTGGGTAGTATTAACTTAATTTGAAAACGTCAGAATTATTCAAGTGACATTAGCAGATGAGTGACGGTCGATCTTACTTGGGATCTTAGTAGACTATATACTTAGTGAGTTTTAGCAGTGAGTTATTATTACTCACGCTGTTTGGTAATAGATACTATTAATTGCTAAAACGCAGTTGAATAATGAATATATTATTCAATAGGAGTAGATAAATATAATTATTAATTACATTGGCCGATTCGTCTTGTCAATAGTCAAACTGTCCGGGCATTGTGATTAATGCCACCATTAATCACTTGGTCTATAACATATATACCCTAACTAAATCGACCTGACAAAATATTGTGCTGGTTTATGGTTATTAATCTTATTGTTATATGAATGGAATGATTTTTATCAAAATGTATTATATTGATAATATTCTAAATAATACACAGTACTATGTAACCAAATACATGTATAAACAATGCTTATTCAAAATGGTACTAATTTTTATTTAGGAAAAAAGCGGGCTAATATATAAATGTAGCCCGTGAATTATAAGAGCAAATTGTTTATTACATTACTGATATATTTGTGTGTACTTAGTACTGCAATTCCATACAATATCATAAGTATTTTCGTATAGATATTTGAATGAATTAGTTAATCTTCCCTGAAATTGATGACACCTATAATCTCATTTCCGATATATTTCACTTTAAGCATTTGATAGAATATTTAAAGAAAAGCATTTCTCAATGTTTACTGTGTTTTTGAAAATTCAAGAAAAAATTATTTCAACGTTCTGAATTATCCTTAATAATTTTGAAGAAAACTATTTTACTATTTATATTACATCATTCTTTTCAAAAAACTCTAACATTCATCACTTATATATTTCATGTGTTTTGTAACTTTTAATATTTTTCCTTGAAAATTTAACACATGTGATAGATTAAAAATATGTTTATTATTGAATATACAAAATTAAATCTAAAGTTTTTATAAAAAATATTATTAAATACTATTTCTTCTTCTTCAGTTTAATTGACTCCTTCCTTGAACCACTCTCAATGTCGTAGTCGTCATCGGATTTAAGATCTCCTACTGTAAATCTTTTTATTAATTCTTTTTTCTTCTTAAATCTAGCTATGGTTAAGAGGGCGCAACTTATTAAAACCTCGTAGAATTCCAAAAAGGTCATAGGATAATTCATATTGCATATAATTCCGTTATGTTTAATAGGAGGACATACACTGCAAAGGCATTCTGTAACAACCTTGGGACCGAGTACACGGAATTTGCTCAGATCTTGAAAGAAGGCATCTTCTTCCACAAAATCAGTGATCGGTTCTTCAGGGACCTTTCCTATTTCTTCTTCCTCTATAAGTATGGTTTACTCAGTACAATTAGAGACAAGGAAAGCGAACTGAGCAAATTTCAAAAATACATATTTCTAATAGTATAATAATAAGTTCATTCTAATAAGTAGAATAGAAAGTTATTCTATTTGTTGAAAAGGTTAGTAATGGAGAAGTATGCACATCCACTTGGTTGATGACTTGATTCATTGGATTTTTATTTTATTATTCTAATGTCAGTGTGTAATGGTTCAGGTGTAGAATATACCGAAAGATTTTATTATGTTTTTTCCAGTTGGATCGAAGCATTTAGTTAAACTATTTTTCTCAATTTCGGTTGTCAACTGAATATTTGGGTGTAATAATAATTAATAAAATTATTATTTGCAACTATCTGTAAATACCGTTGAAACAAACTACCATATGGATCCACATATTTGTAGGTATCTGCAAATTAAATATATACCTATTGATAGGGTGATTGTGCAATTTTTAATTCTAGATTATCTATGAATATTTCAGTTAATTACGGGGGGTTGAGTGGACTCCCCATAATCAAATGGTCTTACTGCGGTACATTTTATAATTAAAATTGAAATAGTTATGATTCATAAAACACACAAGTACTTAATAAGATAATATCTGACTATATAGAAGAATAACATAGAAAATTAAAAACGTACAAGAAATTAGCAATTAATGAATTGGAATACGCTGAACTTATGGAAAAGAACTTAGAAGAAGAATCACAGAACATAGACGGAGAAACTTTAGTTATAAAATATATTCAAATTATGATTTGGCTACACATTTAATTGAGGAGAAACTTGACTTTAATTCAGATTTTTTTTATAAGGAGCAGAAGTTTAATATTAAATTTTATATATCCATAGGTTTCAAAATTGAGTCAATAACCAAGTTTTTTTTTCTCCAAGTTACAACTTTGATAAAAAGGCACGTCAAGATGTCTCAATCTGGTGTACTGATAATAAAAATTACAATATCCAAGTGGATCTAAATATATTATGATATTTAATCTATTCGATAAATACAATCTGTCCATCTTTTTCGTTAATTCTACTGAAAACATGTATGAGGTAAGTAGATTAGGGTGAAATTTGCATCCAAAAAACTGTATAGTTTTCTATAACGTCCACTTCCTTCTCCCCAGAAAACAAGTTAGCAACATAAGTGAGCGTAAAGCGCACTCCGTGTCAGGGAATTAGGACTTTTTATAGTAATGTAAAATGATAGGAAAGTAATATCATTTTTTAGTAACTTTAAAGGGCTGAAGATGGTTTCAGAACCTTATAACTGCCCATAGGTAATATTTAGCTAGCAAAAACATGTACCCCCCCAAAAAAAATTTTTTTCAATATACTTTTATGATTGATTGATTGGGATTTCTAAACTACAAACTGGTAACAAACGTAGTATGTAGTAGGGGAGCCCAACCTGGGATTTACTCAAGCGCGGCATAATAACATATTGGGGGAAACCTTGCACCCTGTTAAGTATCCCCACCATACATGAACCCTTAATATGTGGGCGTTCGTCTAGGGCAGCCGATCAAATTAGTAAAAAAAATCGATCGTTCGAAAAACTCGAGCGTGTCAGAATGAGCCAAGATGGGTTAATTACATGCAGAAGATTATGCATTTCACTAATCTGACGTTTTGCAAGTTGCATAAGGAAATAGGAGACTCACAAAGTTGCAAAAAGATAACGTCGCCTTGACATTCTCGAGCATGGTTAAATTTTTATTGAAGGAAATGTCACGATATTTTTTTGCATTTTTGAATATCGGGGATGAGTTTTGGTATCGTACGGTCACCCCCACCATGCAAACCGACAGATTAACTTACCTTCGTTATCAGAGACATTGTGGGGCGTATAAACTATTAATATCTGATGCTCTCGAGTATTTCTATATAACGATTTTTTTTTACATTTTTGAAAATCTGCACACGTTTTACCCCCTAGTGAAATGGCATACATCATATAACCTTTTTCGTTTTAGCATCTACTCTTCACAATCCAAAAGCGTCGCTCGAGTAAATTCCCATTTAGCATCTCGGGCTCCCCTATTAGGTATAGAGGTTTAACAGTCGTATGACTCACTTGGGCTTTTTTGAGCAAACTCAAAGACAGTAGTAGGTTATGTGCGTATAGGACAAACATAAAAAATTTAATCAAACCGGAAGTAACTCATTTAAATTTTTTTCTATAAGATTTAATAATAATAGGTCATAGGTCATCGGAGTTTTCAACTTTAAGGGTATATCGACCATCCCGGTTCAGAATCTGGTGAAAGCTAAGCTGTATCTCTTACCGTTCTTCCGTTGAAGCATGCGTACAGACAGACAGACAAAGCCGTTGTAAACGACTTCTACTTTTACGTTTAGAAGTCTAAAATTACCTGGTACAAAATGAAAGTTGTGCCCGACAGTATTCACATTATGTCCCATAATGTTAGCCTTTAAGGATGCCCTGCTGCCGGACCAAGCTTTATAACAAGGTGGCTCTTCGTTTTTTCTGGTGCAAACTGTATTCAGGAATGTACGCGCAGTATGTGGTTCTCCTAACTGCAGATATAAGGAATACACGTTTTTTATGGGAAGTACATCCTTGAATTCGAATAAACATCTTCCTAAAAATGTGTTTCAAATATAAATAATTTGAAATTTTGAATCAATAAAATAAGCGAAACAATTGTCATGTTAACAAAATATAGTGAAAATTGAAAACTGTGAAGTTATTTACAATATTATAATCGATTTTCATCAAGTATCGGCCCAATCAATTAGATATATATATATATATATATATATATATATATATATATATATATATATATATATATATATATATATATATATATATATATATTATATATATATATATATATATTTATATATATATATATATATATTTATATATATATATATATATACTGTCATTTATATATACAGGTTTTATATCACTATATTTATGTCAACATTTCATAACTATTTGCATAATACATTTACTATTCATTAAAATACACTATAGTTTACGCGTTTCGACTTCTAGTCATTTTCAAAACATATATATATATATGTATATATATGTATATATATATATATATATATATATATATACATATATATATATATATATATATATATATATATATATATATATATATATATATTTATATATATATATATATATATATATTTATATATATATATATACATATATATATATATATATATATATATATATATATATATATATATATATATATATATATATATATATATATATATATATTTTATTTTTTTTATTTTCAAACGTCAGATAATGGTCATTTTGCTGATTGTTTGGAGCAGGTATACCTAAGTGTCACTTTTATGATTTTTTGCTCAAGCGGCGCATAAGTCTTATACTCCGGCGGAGTATAAGACTTATGCGCCGCTCAACTTCAATTTAATTTGATTTTGTTGGTAATAGCTGCTGCACTGCTAATATTGCTGTTGCTGTAACTCCTGGTGGCGTGAATGGTGTACTAGATTCATCAGCCATACTACAGTATCTTAGTTCTCGAGAAATGAAATTATCGATGTCATTTAATTTAATTCACTGACATTATTTACAGTTGCCATGGATTCAAGCCAAATTATTTGTCCATCGTTAATTTGTTATACAGAAGGTATAATTAGATTATAAACACTTTTAATATCCACAAATTTTCCGATTTTTAAATGCAAATCGTTTGAAAATAAAACATTGTATTTTATTCGGAGCATAAGGTACATACATTAGTGGCTCCGTAGTTCAGTGGTCAGTGCGTTGGGCTACTGAACAGAAGGTCGCTGGATCGAATCCCGGCCGGAACAACGAATTTATGCGGAGCCACCTCTCGGAAGGCAATGGCAAACCACCGAGCAGTATTCTGCCTAGTAAAGCCTCTCTGTAAAGACGTTCGGAACCGTCGTAAAACTGTAGGTCCCTTCTATTCGTGTATCGCTGTATCACGCACAGCATGAGTAGTTGTAGAGAGGTCGCTACACCCTGAACCGGGTACGGCACCACAAGAAGAAGATAAGGTACATTATGTGACTCGCAGGGATTTAATTCGCCTCGCTACGCTCGACGTTTAAACATCCCTACTCAGTAACATAATGTATACCTTATACTCCCAATAAAATAAATATCTAATGATATATATATATATATATATATATATATATATATATTATATATATATATATATAAAAATATATATATATATATAAATATATAAATATTATAAAAATATATATATATATATATATATATATATATATATATATATATATATATATATATATATATATATATATATATATATATATATATATAAACACTCCGAGTAGGTAATGTTTTTTTTTTTAATGTTACCTTTATGAGATCCTGCATGAACGAAAACGTATTTCAACAAAAATTTCTCAAAAATGTAGGGCGTTAATCCTTCACTCGAACGTATATCATCTCTAACATCATGGTGTATCATAAGTGCAGTTCCTAATAGAGACTGGATGAATTGGAAAAAATAAATATGTTCAAATGGGTGATGACAAGATTCGACGTAGCTTGCTGGATTGTTTGAGAGTGATTCATCAATTTCCACAAGAGAAATTCCCATTTCTGTCATGCCAATGTCCACATATAATTGCCATAAAAACATCCTGACCATGTAATACTTGAAGTATTGCTAAATCAAAGAAATTTCAATGGATATATTACTGTTGAAATGAAATGAGTGGTTGGAAAAAATTCCAGAAAATTACCAAATATAGGAAGATTCTAAAAAAGTTAGGCTAGGCCCTATAGTAGGGGAGCCCAAGCGGGGATTTTGGGATTTACTCGAGCGCGGCAGAATAACATATTGGGGAAAACCTTGCACCCTGTTGAGTATCCCCACCATACATGAACCCTCAATATGGGGGCGTTCGTCTAGGGCAGCCGATCAGATTAGTAAAAAAAAGTCTATCGTTCGAAAAACTCGAGCGCGTCAGATTAAGGCAAGGTGAGTTAATTACATGCAGAAGAGTATGCATTTCACTAATCTGACGATTTGCACGTGGCATAAGGAAATGGGAGACTCACAAAGTTGCAAAAAGAAAACGTCACCTTGACATTCTCGAGCACGGTTGAATTTTCTATTTTTATTTTGAAGGAAATGTCACGATTTTTTTTTGCATTTTCGAATATCGGCGATGAGTTTTGGTCTCGTACGGTCACCCCCACCTTGCAAATCGGCAGATTAACTTACCTTCGTTATCAGAGACGATGTGGGGTGTATAAACTATTAATATCTGACGTGATCGAGTAAATCTATATAACGATTTTTTTTTTACATTTTTGATAGGGTTGCCATCCGTCCGGGTTTCCCCGGATTTGTCCTAGTTTAGGGGCGTCCGGGGGTCGTCCGGACGGGGTTTTCAAAATATGTCCGGGTAAAACCCGGATAAATTTTGTGTCCGGGTGTGTGAAGCTAGAGTGTCAGTGACGGAGATGAGCTATTAAATGCAAACCAGTTGTGGCCGAATTTTTTCGAAACATCTTTATTCTAAACTGCTCAAAATTGCATAGTAATATTTTTGTATTCCAGCTTACAATGCGAATGTGATGTGCTACATACACATACGCTTTCTTCTCTGATCAAAATAAAGTCTAATTTTAAAGACTTGAGTTGCTCGACTTTTACAAATTCATGATGAAAAATAAAGACATTTTGAGCAAAATTGGCAAGTCTGAAAAATTCCAAGTTAAGTTGAATTAGTAAAAAGAACTTGATCTCGTTAAAATTAAAACTTGTTATTTACTTTTGATTTATAGTTAATAAATAATTTAGACTTTTGGGTATCTCACCTATCTAACCGAACTAGAGGACCTATCCTATAATTTGCTATTACAATGTAGAATCTAGTCTATTTGATTTTTGATGTACCAAAAATTATCGTCAGTAGTTGTTTTTTATTTGATGATACCAAAAAAAAGAAAAAACTGTAAACTGAGTATAATAGAATTTTATTTGTTTTTTGTTGTTCTGATGGCGAACAAGCCGTTTAAAGTTTAAATAAATATAATATAAATATTATATATAATATAATATAAAAATAAAATTGAAATATAAACGATGCTTTATTTTATTAAAAAAAATTTTTTTTGACGGGGTGTCCGGGGAAAAACAAAATTTCACAGAAATGTCCGGGGTTTTTAAAATGTTTGTCCGGCATCGGCAATTCAGGTGATGGCAACCCTAATTTTTGAAGATCTGCACACGTCTTTCCCCCCAGTGGAATGGCATACATCATATAACCTTTTTTTCGTTTTAGCATCTAATCTTCACAATCCAAAAGGTCCCCACGACGCTCGAGTAAATCCCCATTTAGCATCTCGGGCTCCCCTACTACTACCATTGTAGACTAAAGCAGTCTAAGTATATGTATGTCATTTTAGTAGGGGAGGCCGAGATGCTAAATGGGGATCTACTCGAGCGTCGTGGGGACCTTTTGGATTGTGAAGATTAGATGCTAAAACGAAAAAATGTTCATATGATGTATGCCATTTCACTGGGGAGGAAAACGTGTGCAGATTTTCAAAAATGTAAAAAAAATCGTTATATAGAAATATTCGTCAGATATTGATAGTTTATACACCCCACATCGTTTCTGATAACGAAGGTAAGTTAATCTGCTGGTTTGCATGGTGGGGATGAACGTACGAGACCAAAACTCATCGCCGATATTCAAAAATGCAAAAAAAAAATCGTGACATTTCCTTCAAAATAAAAATAAAAATTTAAACTCGAGAATGTCAAGGTGACGTATTCTTTTTGCAACTTTGCGAGTCTCCTATTTCCTTATGCCACGTGCAAATCGTCAGATTAGCGAAATGCATATTCTTCTGCATGTATTTAACTCCCCTTGCGTTAATCTGACGCGCTCGAATTTGTCGAACGATCGATTTTTTTACTAATCTGATCGGCTGCCCTAGACGAACGCCCACATATTAAGGGTTCATGTATGATGTCCCCATCATACTTAACAGGGTGCAAGGTTTCCTCCAATATGTTATTCTGCCGGGGTTGAGTAAATCCCAAAATCCCCGCTCGGGCTCCCCTACTATTAGGTATCTGTGCACATTCTAGTTTCTGTTAACTAGATAATTTTGACTTCTCATAGATATTCAATATTTGCTGAGAATCTTCCTACACACTATTTGCCCAAAACCTTAACTATAGGTATTTGAATTTCTTTCGTTTCAACATTTTTCAAAACAATTTCAATACTTGTTTAATGATATCAATACAGAGTGTTCTACAAGCTCTATGACAAACTTTGACAGATTGGTAGGTCACTTGATTTAAAAATTTTTTTAAAAATAAACATGGGTCCGATTCGTTTTTGTTTAGAAGTTACAAGCATTTGAAGAATCGTAATTTTTTCAGTCAACCAGGAAGTGACAGAAAGTCACTTAGCATGTTAAACAATGCACACTTATAAAATATACACCTGCTTCAATAAAAAACATATGCATTTATTCTCCACTGAGGAATATGCAGATATTGTGTTTGTATATGGGTATGCAGCTAGCCAAATAAGAAATGATCCAAATCTCATTCTTCGAATGACCGAATCTTCAGTTCGTCGATGTGAGGCTTGCATTCAAGCTGAGGGTGGACATTTTTTATAGTCTTTAGTTTTGTGATTATCATTTAATTTGAATTTTTATTATCAATTGTTAATAAAGTTTAAATGCTTGTAACTTCTAAACAAAAACGAATCGGACACATGTTCATTAAAAAAAATATGTTCAAAATCAAGCAACCTACCTTCTGTCAAAGTTTGTCATAGAGCTTGTAGAACACCCTGTATAACTAAGTAGAACAAGATATTATAACA
This sequence comes from Cynegetis impunctata, assembly GCA_030704885.1. NCBI lineage: Eukaryota > Metazoa > Arthropoda > Insecta > Coleoptera > Coccinellidae > Cynegetis > Cynegetis impunctata. The sequence goes on from JARQZK010005056.1 coordinate 956,955, forward strand.
AACCATATTGATAACAGCAATTCCATTTCAATCTTTATACTTTCACAAATGCTGTAGGTATAGGTATCTTAATTTGATTGTGTAAAGTTACCTTTTTGGGACAGGTAAGGCAAGCGTAATGATAGTAAACTTCTGTTAGTTTTGTTAGATGCCGGGTAATCACATTTCGAAGATATTTCTCCTCATTTTTAATAGTTGATTGAAATCTGCTATGTGACTTAAAATTACTTGTGCATTGACTAGCAGAAGTTCTTCCGTAGATTACATCTTGGAAAAAGCTTTTGTTTAGTTTTGGCGGTATAGTGCAGAGCGTCATCAGATTCCATTTCGATAACTGAAACTTCGAGTCGAAAGAAGAGGCACTGTAATTTGTAAAACATTGCTATTAACGATTTTAATCACTTTTAAATTGATGTGGTTATAATATAACGATATCATTATGATGAAGTCACCATTGTAGTGAAACTCGTCATAGGTCAAAAAACTCGAGGGACCTACAGTTTAACGCCGGTTCCGAACGGCCAATGGGCTTGTAAACAATGTACATTACCCAACACTCAATCTCATAACTAGAACCACTAAATTCAGGACATTCACAACGCCCAAGAGCAAGGTGGGACTCGAACCCACATCCTCGGTCAACAAACGGTACAAGGCGGTACTCGCTCACCGCTGGTCTACCGAGGCCCTCGTCATAGATTTAATTTTAATAATTGAGCATGTGTTTCCCAATGATATGGTTATAGTAGTATAGTTACTAGGATCTGAGTATTCACAGTTTTGAAATCGTTTGTTAATCAAACCATTATATAAATATTAATGAGAAATCCTTCTATAATTATTACTTTCTATTACCTAAATGAATAATCTTATTTGATAGCAAGAACATTTGAGAAATAGTTTCTCATCGCATTAATCCAAACAATACATTTAATTATCACTAGCTTAACGAATAGTTTAATGAGCTATCCACTAAAATGTACAAAACGAAATATTATGCAGTCTAAAAGAATTCTAAAATACTGTAACAAACCAGTAAAATTATAAATCAATCTCTTTAACAATTTTCGGTTTTCAATCAAATTTCGGCACAATCTAAAAAACTTTCCTGGCATGAGAAATAATATTCGTAGCATGTATATATACAGGGTGATTCAAAACTCTAGTCGAAAAATTAAGGGACGTTTACAGACTGATATTCTTGATAAAACTTAAAAGAAATTTTTCCCAGTTATTTGACTTTGAAGTTTCTGTATGCAACCAATTTGATTTCATAAGTCACAGTAAGATTTCGTAGTTCACAGTAAGTAAATTGTTTATCAATTTGTTAGTTTAGTTTTTTTTGTTAAATTTCTTCAGAGAGGCGCTTTGGTCGGACGAAGCTACTTTTACTCGGGGTGGCATGAATAACTGCCTACGGTCTCTAGAAAATCATCACGCTTTTGGAAGAAAATATTTTCAACAAAGATTCTCTATTAATGTATGGGGTGGAGTCTTTAATGGACAAGTTTTTCCAAATCAAGTCCTTTCTAATCGTTTGAATGCCGATTTGATTCAATTATCTTTGTATTTTTATATAATGTATTTTAGTTGAAATTGATGACATGCAGAAACTTTGAAGTCAAATATCTCGTAAATAAAGCCATATTAAAAAAATTTATTTTACATTTTTATCAAGAATAGCAACCTGCATGCGTTTTTAATTTTGAATCACCCTGTTTATATATATATATATATATATATATATATATACATATATATATATATATATATATATATATATATATATATATATATATATATATATACATATAGGTGATTTAGGTAATTTTCGTCTTACCTAGATCCGGTCGATTCTAAATCGAATTGAATTGTATCGAAAGCATTCATATATAGGTTGAGAGCTTTATCGACGTAGTAATAAAGTTCAATGTCGTCTGGTGATGAATTGATCTGTATTTCTGAAAAAAAAATTCGAAAATTCTAACTGGCAAATGAATTTTGTTTCTGTAGGTAACTTGAAGATTTCAAAAAAAATTAGCAAAGCATTGTAAGGGTTTCGTCCATATACCATACTAATTAATATCAACTAAAATATTTCATGTATCTACGTCGCACACTATATGCATTATATAAACATACAAATATATATATATATATATATATATATATATATATATATATATATATATATATATATATATATATATATATATATATATATATATGATATACATATATATATATATATATATATATATATATATTATATATATATATATATATATATATATACATATATATATATATATATATATATATATATATATATATATATACACTTTGTCCACTCTAAGGACTTACCACCCCTGTAAAATCGTTATTATTTGATCGATTTTGAAAAACTTTTATTTGTTAGATAGGTATTAGAAATGTCCATCCAACAAGAAAGTGATAATAATTTTGGACTGTTATCGTGCCCAACTGCGACCAATTTTATTGACCCATATTTCACGAAAAATAATGATAGATTCTGAATTAGAATCATTGGAAACATACCCATACCGATTTTCATCATCATAAAATACAAGGTGTCCAAAAAACGTTATTATATTTTTTTCAATAAGTCATCAAAATATGTACTATTGTGGTATTTTTGGAAAAAAACTAGTGACAAAATATTATTTAGGGTTGCTTTGAACATATCTGTATCAATTTTTATCAATCAAATATACAATTTGACTGTCGGAAAATTGAGTAAAATTGAACTGGGTTTAGTTGATACTTAGTACCTATAACATATTTTCTGTTGTACATTATTGGATGTCCTATATCAGCCTTGAGATTTTATGTTATAACGATTTTGTGTAGAAACGAACAATTTGATAACTCTCCAAAAATATCTAGAATCAAAATCGTCTAGGAATTAGAATTATTCGTGTTAAATGATTGACCAGTAATTTAGGTTCTCACAGTAACAGCATCATGAACGGGTACTCCACTAAAGTGATGTGAAAAATATTATGTTATTTATTATCTGTCAATTAATGATAGTTTAGTAGTTTAAACTGTTTCAAAGGCGTGGAAAACACGAAACATTTCATATTCTTCACGGGAAAGAGTGGAATTAATAAGATTCGTTGGTGATAGAACGCGTACTTTTCGTGAAGCTGCTAATGAGTTCAACAGACGTCAAACACAACCTTACATTAACCATGTAACAGATTTGTTGATCAACATGGGAACAGTAGGAAAACAGAGCCGCCAGAAGTTACTTATTTTCTCAGCAATAATATCTATGGGATGAAGTAGTGTTCTTATGTACTTTCAGTGTATGGGTACCTGCTACTTTGGTGCTAAAGATGGAAAAAACTCAACTCACTTTTATTATTTTCTCAGTCTTGATTGTTATATATGATACCCAGGACTCTATTTAAATACCTTATGCAAGCAGCCAGACCGATCGTATGGGCCAAACATCCCGCCAGATACAAATAAAGTGTCCCTATGAATATGACTCAACAAAGGATTCAAGAAAAATGACACCATTTCTTGTAATATACCTGTGATGTAGCCATACGCTAAATAAATACAAAATTACCTTTCTTGATTTTTGTATAAAATGATTTTCACTACGATATTTACTAAAAATAACTTGTTGACATAATTATAAATTGGTTCATAACATCATTTTGATGTTATTTTTTCTCGGGTTTCCTGCTCAGGGATAAGTTACCTTCAAAATCATGAATTTCGGTACAGATATGTATAGAGTAATCTTTAATAAGAAACCATAATTGCTTATTCCCAAAAATACTACAATAGACAATTTTTTTAAGACATTCAAAAAAAATAATTTTTTTTTTCGGACACCCTGTATACTAAGATGACAAAAATTAGTACAGGTATGTTTCCAGTGATCCTGATTTATGATCCATCATTATTTTTTGAGAAAAAGAATCCCTACTAGTACTTTTTGAGATATGGGTCAGTAAAATTGATCGCAGTTGGCCACGATAACAGCCTAAAAATATAATTACTCCCTTGTTAGATTGGCATTTTACATACCTTTTAAAAAAACAAAATTTCAGAATCGATCAAATAATAACGATTTTACAGGGGTGGTAAGTTCTAATAGTGGACACACTGTATATATACCTATACCTATATATATATATATATATATATATACAGGGTAGCGAGAAAGTCTGGCAACAAGGTATATTTTTGCAAGATCTCCCGACTTGACTCCACTTTATAACAGATATGATTCAAAAACTCCCAAATGTCTTGAAATACTAACAGTTTACCCATAAATGACAAACAATTCTATTCGAATACTTCAAATACAGATTATATTATTGCTAAGACACAGTTGGTCATTATTTGGAGCTCCTGTTACAAGGAAACTATTAATATTTTTGTAAATTAGTATGAATTAAAAAATTACATATTGTCTCTCTTTGAAAATTATTTCTCTTTTCTCTTTTTTTAGTAATGTTTTCCGTATTCTTGAAAAGAGGACGAAATCAGCATTTCTACGATATATAACTCGACCTACGGTGCTATTTAAGAAAAATCAAGATGGCGGCGGTCCACTGAATGCTGATGTCACTCAAGTTTGACAGGACCTCTGAAAAACGAAAAAAATAATCCTGTGCATAACCCTAAAATATGATAATTATACGTTTAATCGTTTCAAAGAAAATACCTTGTTGCCAGACTTTCTCGCTACCCGGTATATATATATATATATATATATATATATATATATAAATATATATATATATATATATATATATATATATATATATATATATATATATATATATATATATATATATATATCAGTGGCGGCTCGTGAGGTTTTGGTTTAAGGAGGCTACAAGAGGTGTACAAAACTACACCATAGGCAAAAATTTTTAGGATTTCAAGGTCAACCGCCTTATAATTTAAAGAAAATCAAAGTAAAACAAGCACCCTAAGCTATTAATTTGTTTTCACTTTCGAGTGTCTACCTTGAGACCTACAACTCCTGTTTACAATATTCACAAAAACTCTTCTCAGCCAATTAATCAATTCATCTAATCATCAAATTTTCAATTTTTTTCTTTCACATAATAGGTACCTACCTACCTACTTAACGAATTTGTTAACAGCTGGTGAGAGCAAATAAAAAGTTATTATATATTTTCGAAGATTAGCGGGATTCTGCGATTTTTAACGTTAGCAAAATGATCTATAATATCCTCATAAAATTTTTTGTCTTTCGCCAAAAGTTTTACCAATTCCTTTTCAATAGACAACAAACTAATATTTTTCAAACAATCCTGGCTCATTGAATTTCGTAAATAAGTTTTTATTCTCTTAAGAGTGGAAAACGAGCGCTCTACGGAAGCCGATGTCACCGGGATAGAAACAATTAGACATAAGAGTTTATAAACTTGGGGTAAATCTTGATTCAAATCATTATCAAAAAGGTATTCAATAGTCCTCACATGATTTTCATTTTGCCCCAAAATTTCATTGTCATTATAAACAACACACAGTTCACTTTTTATGGCCACCTTATCAAAAAATGTGTATTTTTGACATAAATTTTCCAAAAGGTTATCTGGAAAATTAGCCGAAAATCCGGTTAACAAATTTTCATTGAGTAAGTCGAAGAAATGCAGATCTTTCAAATCAGAGAACCTTATTTCTATTTGACCCCTAATAGTATCCAAAATTTCATAAAATATTTGCTTATAGTGAAGTTCCATATCTGCGTAACTGAATTTCTTTCGTTTTGGGCTAAATTGAGTCGTATCATCAGTAGTTTGAAATACAGAAAATAGTTTTTTAAAATAAACTTCTGCACGAAATTCTGAAATTTTTTCCAAAAGAAACTTGAGCCGATTTCGTGAGTAAATTACGTCTGAAAACTTGTGCTGTAAGATTTGAAAAACTATTTCTGTTTGTTCAAAAATTAATTTAAAGATGTTTATAAAATATATAAAAAAATATATAAATTCCTTATCTTGTAAGTAAGATATTAATCCGCGTGCGGTATTTAAAGTTACTTTATCGGTGAAAAATTCCTCACTTTCAACTATAGAATTAAATCCTCAAATCCTAAGCGGCCCCAAACAGAGACATTTTGCCTAATGAAAAGTAAACACTGCCAACAAAATAATTTATTTTTTACCTGTGATCCGGTTAGGCAAGGATGTCTCTCATAATTTCTTGTATTAAAACCGCGGTTTTGTTGTCTGTTACGCTGCACCAAATTGTTTAATTCAGGGGTAGGTCGCAATGTTTTTATCAAAACTTTATCCTCATAACTTAGTGCACTAAAGTTATGGGATAACAAATATTCCACTAAGTCACCATTGAAATTTTTGAAATTAACTTCAGTAACCAAACTCATTTTAAAACAATACGCGAGCAATATAAGTAAACAAGCTGTTTTCGGCCATTAGTCACTACGATCACACTACGATTAAATTAATGCTTTCCAACGAATTCACTCGATTTTACCCGAAATTCTATAGTTGTGATTGGTCGACATTGTATGAGACTCAGGCTCCATCGGTGTTGCCATTTACATGTGTTTTGCTTTTCTATTGCAATGAAGTATTCATTGGCAGTATTCGCACCGTTGTTTGCTTTTCTGTGGCAGGCATAATGAACGTTGAGAATATACCTTTTTAAGCCTCCGCAGCGTTGCCACAAATCTTGAAATGAATGAAATGCAGTAAATGTAAATACCATTATATAATGTAGGTTGAAAGGAAGGTAGGTGCATAAAATAATATGATTTTGATTAATATGAATATGCTGAATGCTGACTATTCAATATAATATATTAGTGATACACGGAATATTATTGAGGAGGAGGCTTAGCCTCCTTAGCCGCCTTTGAATAGCCGCCCCTGAATATATATATATATATATATATATATATATATATATATATATATATAGGTATATATAAATAATATGCACCTCTGCGTTAAATGAGGAGCTTTCCTGAACCGCGCTGCATTTCGCGAAACTATTTCGTAGGAATCGCATCTCGACCTGTTTCGCCATCAGTACGCGATGCTCTTTTTTTTTGAATAAAATAAAATATTTTCTAATTTTTATTTCGATTTTCAATCAAAGCTTGCTTTCTCAAGCCATATTTTATTCCGTTCGTATCGCATGCGAAAGCGATGTACTTCGCTCGAAAAACACGACTTTTGTGACGAAGCTCTGAGCAGCTCACGCGTTTTTTCATTATTAGAGTATGCTGTATGATTAAACAGTTGATAAGTTAAAAATTTAACTTCTGGTGCTTTCTTACTTCACTTGAATAATTCAGTTACTGACCTATTGGATTGCACAATACATCATTTTTCTGTCTAGTGGTATCCAGAAGAACGATAGGATATACGGGATAATCTTTTGAATATTCACGCCTAGACGTTTCTTCTGTTTGTTTGATACTAAATTGTTGATTGAATCCTTCTGATGACATGTTCGGTACTGAATGCAAAGAGGGCGGTTTATGAATAGGTTTATCGTTGTAAAAGAGAGGATTTTCCTCCACACTTCTCCCGTTTCCGCAGACGACCACCGCCGGACCGTGTTTGAAGTTATCCTGAAACATGCCGGCCATCTTTGAGCCGTTTTCAGTGCCGAAGAACATCAAACCTGAAACGATAAGTGTCCGTCATTCTCATATTCCCTATATACTTAGTCTAAGAGCCAGCGTTCCGCAGACTTACGGTATAGTAGCAAAGTCCTTATTAATGCTAGGTATACTATTTCACCTGCCGAAGGTGAAGTGGAGATTCACTATTCCCATCGAGGGTTCCTTTGGCCGTGTCCAGAAGTCGAAGGACATCAAAATTGACTCTGAAAACGTGATCGTAGCATGTCTGCGTTTTGATATCTTAAAATATATAATGTTTTTCATGATAAACTTAATGGCAGACACTTCTTCCGGTTCCTACTATAATTTATAGAATTTCAAAGCTGCGAAAATTTTGACAACTTTGCGTTATTTCAGCAAAGCTAAAAATGATGTATGTCATTTATATTATTATTACATTAACATATTCAAAAAAATCAGGCAGACGCATAATACTTTCTCAGTCGTGCTAATAGGAACCAGAAGAAGTGTCATTAAATTTTTACATGAAGAAAATTATATATTTTCAGATATTATCAGACATTCTGCGATCACGTTTTCAGAGTCAATTTGGATGTTTTTCGACTTCTGGGCGCGACCAAAGGAACCCTTGATGGGAATAGTGAATCCCCACTTCACCTAAGGCAATTAACGTATCGGTTAATTCGTTCGTCGTCGTGAGAGACACGTTTCTGTTTCCAACAAATGTTCCCAACTGAAAGCGTAGCCACACAGCGAAAAAATATCTGCAACAATCGTATACTTTTGATGTTTACCACCAAAAACGATTTCCAACTTTTGTTTACAATTTTTGTTGCTAACAAAGGGGAAAAACTTTTGTCACAAACCCTTGTTAAAAACACTAAAGTTCTAAAAAAGTACTTCCATACTGGTTACCTTCGAGGTGAAAAGTGAGGGAGTCAGAATCGTGCGCTTTCATTAACACCACAGATAAAGTATTATGTGGTCTGCCTGGACGTCAAAACTGACCTATCTGTCTCCTTTTTTATATATGTTTATGTAATAACAATATAAACGACATATAATTTTGAAGCTTTGCTGAAATAACTCGAAGTTGTCAAAATTTTCGCAGCTTTGAAATTCTATAAATTATAGTAGGAACCGAAAGAAGTATCTGCCATTAAGTTTTTACATGAAAAACATTATATATTTTAAGATATCAAAACGGCAGACATGCTGCGATCACGTTTTCACAGTCAATTTTGATGTCTTTCGACTTCTGGACACGCCCAAAGGAACCCTCGATGGGAATAGTGAATATCCTCTTCATCTTCGGCAGGTGAAATAGTATATCTAGCATTAATAAGGACTTTGCTACTAGTAGGGGAGCCCGTATGCTAAATGAGGATTTACTCGAGCGTCATTTTGGATTTTAAAGATTAGATGCTAAAACGAAAAAAAGGTAATATGATGTATGCCATTTCACTGGGGGGGACGGGGGGACGTTTGCAGATCTTCAAAAATGTAAAAAAAATCGTTATATTGAAATACTCGAGCGCGTCAGATATTAATAGTTTATACACCCCACATCGTCTCTGAAAACGAACGTAAGTTAATCTGCCGGTTCGCATGGTGGGGGTGACCGTACGAGACCAAAACTCATAGGCGATATTCGAAAAAAAATCGTGACATTTCCTTCAAAATGAAAATAAAAATTTAACCGTGCTCGAAAATGTCAAGGTGACGTTTTCTTTTCGCAACTTTGTGAGTCTCCTATTTCCTTATCGTGCAAATCGTCAGATTAGTGAAATACATACTCTTCTGCATATAATTAACTCACCTTGCCTTAATCTGACCCGCTCAAGTTTTTCAAACGAGCGATTTTTTTTACTAATCTGATGGGCTGCCCTAGACGAACGCTCCCATATTGAGGGTTTATGTATAGTGGGGATACTTAACAGGGTACAGGTTTTCCCCAATATGTTATTCTGCCGCGCTTGAGTAAATCCTAAAATCCCCGCTTTGGCTCCCCTACTAATATGTCTTGTTAGATTACTTACCTTCCCCTGTTCTCTTGCCATTTACCCACGAACCTTTGTAATAATGTTGTACAGGAAATGCGAAAGCATCATTGAAAACCGTGTTCCATGAGTACTCTCCAAACCCGTTAAACTTTCCATCAGACCACTGACCAATATAAATCTAACAAAAAGAGCTTGATGAAAACATTCCAACAAAACATACCTAACCTAAATTATGTAATGAATTGAATGTAAGTGTACTCATATTATTGAACAATCACATGTTTAATTTTAACGATTACTATAATTTTTTTAATCTCAAGAACCTACAGTTTTACGCCGGTTCCGAACGGCCAATGGGCTTGAAACTGAGTAATTTCCCAACATTTAATCATATTTAGAAACTCTAAATTTTATTGGACATACACCCAAGAGCAAGGTGCGAACCCACAATCCTCGGTTAACAAGCCATACACCCTACCATTGGGCTACCGAGGCCTCGATTACTATGATTGAATCTATGACTCTGCCTTTCAATAAACAGTGGCTTCATTAGATAGAAACGAGATACACGTAACATATTTATAAAGGTAATTCATTTAGAGCCCTTGTACCTTTTGATTGATTTCAGTAGTAGAATTCGATAATTAAGATTTTGAAACTAGACTCTGAATAAAGAAGTTAATCAAAGGAAAGTTCAGATTTCAGAAACAAAAATAAAACTCATCAATTTCCAAAAATATACTCGTAAAAATATCAGTTCGCGTACTAATTTCATGCTTTCAATCATCTAAAAAACGAATATAAATATTTCAAACCTATAAAACGAAAATCTCTTCAAGATAACTTGATTTTCAATAAGAAACCCTATAATAGATTTATCATATATAATACCACTAGAGTTGAAATTTTGCCGGCAAAATTTCTCGATTGTAAATGAAAGTTTGTTGCTTAGGCGATTTCGCGAATGACATTTGTATCAAAATTGGAAAAAATGTCATGAGCGAAATTGTCTAAGCAACAAACTTGAATGTTACAAGAGAGAAATTTTACCTGCTTAAATTTCATCTCGAGTGGTATTCGACATGACTATTTCACGAGAAAATATGTCTAACAGTAATATGATCACATTTCAGAAAGTCAAGGAAATAACGATTCATATGAAAAATGTCAGAATATTGTCGGGGGTAATACCACTAGAGCTCAGATTTAGCCGGATATTTTTTCGTCGTTGTTCAGACAAAATCACTCGAGCTACGCTCTCGTGATTTTGTCAGAACAGCTCTCGTTAAATTGCCAATGAAAGTAAGTATGAGAAAACAACCACAAAAAATATCCTGCTAAATCTGAGCTCGCGTGGTATTTGGTACGACAATTCCATGAATTATTGTTAATGCCAAATCAGTGAAAGGATTGAAAGTAACATAAAATTTTTCGAAATACATGGTTTGCAACATTTTCGCGGTTGTGTTCCACATTGTTTTCACCACGTATTCTTTATAATCTTTCCCATTCTGTTTCTTCATATTAAAGCCCCAGTCCATCAATATTCCTGCCACATTTTCCACTGACTGTTCGGTTTCCAAATTGAAGTTTCGTTGTTTACAAAATTCGCTAAATTGATTCCAATTGGAAGAATGACTTTTTTTGTATTTTCAGGAGTTGATTTTTCGATCTCCCTTATCATTTCTGCCTCGCAAATATTTCCAAATCTCAACATGTTTACTGGAATATTAGGTATTTGTTGTAGAATTCTGTTTTTGACATTTACAATTGTCAAACTGATGCAACGCTTGCTAAACGAATAATTGCTAGCGTTGGTAAGGTAACGTAATTTATCCGATATTTTTATCCACTTGCATTTCTGTTCCTTCCTATTTATTCGATAGCAAACTACGATTTTCGTTCTCTCAAATGGGAATTATTATACATGAGTGGAATTGTCGCTGAAATACTAACATAGTAAGTTTTGACGGCTTGCATGTTTTATCGCTGTGAAACGGGAGTAGCTATGGAAACTTTCTCACTAAAAATGGAATGAGTGAAATAGTCAGTAATAATATCACAAGAGCATCGAAAATAATCGATTATACTACCGAGTCACGAGACGTATTTGTGGTGTTTTAAAAAAATACGCCGAGTGACGAGGTCAGTATAATCGATTATTTTCGATTGCTCGAGTGGTATTCGTTACGATTATATAACGAATAAAAAATATTAATTTTTTTTGACAAACGTCAAAACACCGTGAATATGAAAATATATATACATTTTGACACGAGGCGAAACACCAAAACGATTATATCACGTCGTCAAGGGTATATTCACTTATCTATACTACGTCGTTATGCAAAATTCACGGATTCTATTGGCTTATTCATACATGAGTTATATAATCATAATTATATAATATCACTAGAGATGAATTTTTGCCGGCAAAATTTCTCGATTGTAATATGAAAGTTTGTTGCTTAGGCAATTTCGCGAATGACATTTGTATCAAAATCACGAGCCGTCAGGAGAGCTATTTTGGAAAAAATGTCATGAGCGAAATTGCATAAGCAACAAACTTGAATGTTACAATAGAGAAATTTTACCTGCTTAAATTTCATCTCGAGTGGTACCTATTCGACATGACTATTTCACGAGATAATATTATATTCCAATCCACTTTTTGATACGTATTGCGCTATTTGATAAATAAGTATTCATCATAGATTAACTAAACGTTGTTTGTTTTCGTTATGGTATTCATTTCCCAAGCTATATATGAATGTGAGAAATGTCAAAATATTATCGCTGAAATACTAACATAGTAAGTTTTGTCGGCTTGCATGTTTTATCGCTGTGAAACGAGAGTAGATATGGAAACTTCCTCACTGAAAATGGAATGAGTGAAATAGTCTGTCTAAAACGAATTACTTTCTACTTTTCCGGTAATTACAGTATATTATCAAAAATCTAAAGGATACATTTCAATTAAATTTGAAGAAAGTTGTAAACGGAGGTGATAAACGAAAAAGATGAACAGAATTATTCAAAGTAATCCTTTACCTCCAAAACTCGACTAATGAAGCCACCTTGTAGTGAAACGCCGCGTGATATATTCCATTGTAGTGATAGTTAAAATGAAACATCAATTGAAAAAACGAAACCTATATGATAACGATTATACATACCTAGTTCTAACTCTGCTTGAAAAACATTTTCTAAATCAATAAATATATATATATATATATATATATATATATATATATATATTTTTATATATATATATATATATATATATATATATATATATATATATATATATATATATATATATATATATATATATATATATATAGATTTGTTTTTATAATATTTTGTTTAACATTTGTTTATATATATATATATATATATATATATATATATATATATATATATACAAACCTGTAATTCAAAATACTTAATAACCAAATCCATAGGTGAGTATTTTATAAAGTCAATGCAATAACGCAATTAAGTTCTCGATTTTGAAACTCACATCGTTATTTGTCCACCGCATAGCTCCGTGCCCTTCCCTTTTATTCATTACATATGATCCTTCGTAGCAGCCCCCGTCTTTGAATTGAAAAAATCCTTTTCCGTGTCTCAAGTCATCCTTAAATTCTCCCTCATACCACATGCCAGGTTCAAAGAGCAACCAACCAGCACCTAGAAATCGGAGATCACTAATACCTGTCCGTCACTGTTCTAGTCCAGAACTCTGTCAGGTGACGAGCACTTCGGCCTAGACGTGCAGATTTTGTAAGAACAACTGGTAGTCCAAGATCCCAGAGCCGTCAGATGTTACTTATTTTCTCAGCAATTATATTTGTGGGATGAAGTAGTGCTCGTATGTACTTTCAGTGTATGGATACTCGCTATCTTGTGCCGACGGCCAATTTCCAGGTATCAGGCGCTAAAGATGGAAAACACTCTACCAATTTTCTTATTTTCTCAGTCTTGATTTTTATGTATGATACTCAGGGAACTATTTCAAAACCTTATGCAAGCTGCCAGACCGATCGCCCATTTGAACGCGATAGTGATTATCAATGCTCGTCGAACTCCTAGTCCAGTCAATTACCATTTTCCCGTGTATTTATCCCATACAGCACTAATTTTCATGAAAAATTGGATTTACGTTCTACTTACCATCTATTTCAAATTCTACCCTGTGCCGGGGGTTGCTTTTTCCTGGGCGTGGATGCCACCCCTTCTTGGGGATGAAAAATAAAGTACGGAAATCGATACATTGACTAATTCTAAGCAACTTTTGTTTCATGAATTTTTTTCTGAAAATCAATTCTTTTCCACTTATTCGCGAGTGAAATTATCGGATTTCAGGGAAAAAACACGTTTGCAGATTCTTTCTCGCGAATAATTGGAAAAATATGCATTCAATCGAAAACAATAAAGCAAATTTATAGCCTATAAAAACAAACAAGGAAAATCGTGTATTTATGATGTATAGAGGCCCAATAAAAACGGAATTATTGCTTTTTGAAAGTAGATTGGTATTTTCAATCGCTAAAATGGAAAGTTTCTACGTACAATAACCAAAAACCAATGCATTTTTCGGGGAAAACTCATGAAATTTTTTGAAGTCCTTTAAAATACACTATTTTTATTTCTTATGAAAGGTACTATCATCAAAACTAAGCGAGTTATGAAGAGAAAAATGTCGATTCCTCTTTATTCGTTGGAAAAAAATATTGAAAATCTCACCCTCTCTTCCACCTCATTAGAAAAAAATTATTGCCACTCTACAATTCCCTTCATTCATGTTTTTATAATACGTTCTGAGTGTTTGACCAGTTTAAAGTACTTATTTTTGAAAAAAATTGAGTTTGGAGAGAGAAAAAATTTTTCGTAATTTAGCGAAAAATCTTTTCAAAATAACTTGAAAACAGTTAATGATACGTACAATTTTGTGGAGTACGAAATTGTAGTTTTTCCTTATTCAAAAATTTTGGCGTTTCATTCTTTTTGAAGGATAAAAATTGAATAAGATATGGCCATTTAAAGCTTGCGCAAAGTATCTTTTTTGAGCCATTTTAGCATTAACCTTTTTAAAAATAAAATCTGAAAAAGAGTTTCATTTAGATAAGCTCATAGCTTTTAAAAAACCTACAAAATGCTATTTTGAGAGACTTGATTGCTTGAAAACTAAGCGAGTTATGGGGAAAAACCAAAAGCACATTTTTGTAAAAATTAGAATATGTATAGGTATTAGTATATTGATGAATATACATAGTGGTAAATACCAATCAACTTTCAACAAGCAATAATTCCATTTGTATTGGGTCGGAATACATTAGAAATACACGATTTTCTTTGTTTTTTTATAAGCTATAATTTTGCTCTCTCTTCGATTAAATGCATATTTTTCCAGTTATTCGCGAAAAAGAATCTGAGAACGTGTTTTTTTTTGCCTGAAAAACGACAATTTCACTCGCGAATAAGTCGAAAAGTATTGACTTTCAGAAAAAACTTTATAGAACAAAAGTTGCTTAGAATTAGTCAATTCATTGATTTCCGTACTTATTTTTCATGAAAAATTTTCCAATTCCAAGGGGTGGCATCCACCCCCAGAGAAGAAGCAACCCCCGGCACAGGGTAGAATTTGAAATAGATGGTAAGTAGAACCTAAATCCAATTTTTTATTAAAATTGGTGCTGTATGGGATAAATACACAGTTTACACTTTTTTTTTACCGTCATTGACTGGACTATCCCTTCTATAATAAAATTACTATCTACTCAAGCATGCTCTATGTCTGAGTATACGTACTTTCGATATTTTTATTTTATTGAGTCTGTTCAAAACAAAGATAATCACTATCTCGAATCATGACACTATTGGCGAATCATGACATTTCGCTCATACTGTCATACTCACACTTAATGTGTGTCTGGAGGGATGTTTGGCCCATACGATCGGTCTGGCAGCTCGCATAAGGTATTAAAATGGTTCCCTGAGTATCATATATAAAAATCAAGACTGAGAAAATATGAAAAGTGGGTCGAGTTTTTTCTATCTTTAGCACCTGATACCAGGAAAATGGCCGTCGGCACAAGATAGCGAGTATCCATCCACTGAAAGTACATACGGGCACTACTTCATCCCACAAATATTATCACTGTGAAAATAAGTAACGTCTGGCGGCTCTTGCTCTAGGGGGAACGTTGTGAAAAAATGAATATGAATGTCAAGTTTGGATTAAAAATCAATTATTCAAAATAGAAACGTGGAACATTGTATACAAAACAGCCATTTTATAGATTTAGGTAACTCTAAAATACTACCTTCATCGAATAAAGGAAAGCTGATGGACCTTTTAGATGGAGATTAAATCGGCAAGCTCAATGAACTTATTCATCACTAATGACCAAATAGACCTTAGTGTTTCCCCACTCATCAAATCAGTATTATAAATAAATAGATTGTCAATCAAATCATGAAAAACGTACTTGTTGACCATGGTCAATTTCATTAGACCGAAAATGCAGAAATTCGTTGCGCAAACACGTGTTGTAGAGTAGATATCTTCATGTCAGGAGGTACGTGTTAGCGCAACGAATTTCTGCTTTTTCGGTCTAAGCGGTGAATTGTTGGTTCCCAATATCTTTGGTGGGAGGGCGCTCTAGGTTGTTATCCAGACAGTGCTACTGACCACGATTTGTATTGGGGAACAATTAGAAATTTGTTAATTCACTCCGAGTCAAATAAGCTGCACTGATGAAATCTAATAAGATCGAAACAGCTGTATGCAGATTTTGAGTCGGGGTGACTTGACAATTTCTATAATTCACCGTTCGATTGTGAATGCAGATTTTGCGTTGCGGAATACGTATAACCAGCTCCCTTGGAAAGTTGTTTGATCATTTTTTAAATTATTAAAGAATTTTTCTTTTTCACTTTTGTAAGATAGATTGTCACATTTTCAACGTTAGTTTTTTAGTTCCAGAGCCTTTTTTTGGGTTTACAATTACGCTGAAGTGCTCGTCACCACTGAAGATGTCTCTCGCAGTTATAGATGAACAGTTTGGAAACTATGACATCTTGACATCCTCATGTTTCATGAAATAGTTCTCCATTTACCATGTTTCTGTCCATATTTCCATGCTCCAGTGTAAACCATATTGGTGGAACGAATATTGTATACTCCATTTCCGTGGAAATAACCCTTGTAAAAATCTCCAGTGTATTCGGTGAGATCAGGAAGTAGCATTTTACCCTTTCCAGTTGGTGAACCTTCTTCAAACTGGCCCTACAATTCACAGAAATGCCACGAGTGATATATTTATGAGTACACAATGAATTTTCGCTAGTAATTTATTATCAAGAAAGAGAATTCTAAATTTGTCACTGCTGTTTATATCGACGAGCATTCTGAGAATACCGAATAGTACATGTGTCTTTGTATATCATTCAAATGGTAGCGACTTGCGAAAAAAATTTTAACTACGCAAAGACACTTGCGTAGGTTTGTAGGTACTGACTTGATACTAAGTTTCAGTTCATTTGCTCTAAAGGAGGCCCCTGGATATATATATATATATATATATATATATATATATATATATATATATATATATATATATATATTATATATATATATATATATATATATATATATATATATATATATATATTATATATATATATATATATATATATATATATATATATATATATATATATATTATATATATATATATATATATATATGTATATATATATATATATATATATATATATATATATATATATATATTTATATGTAGGGTGTTTATTGAATTTAACATACGGCAAAAGTTTTAGAGATTATTCCTTCGACTTTTATAAAAATACTTTAGCCTATGATGATTTTTGATATACTTCTTTGATTTGAAGATACAGGGCAAACAAAAATTGTTGAAAACTACAAAAAAATACATAACAAATTTCTCATATTTATGTCGGAAACATTAATTATTTTAAAAATGTCGGAATTGATTTCGTCGAAAAACTATTCCGCTATGTATTTTCGAAACATAGAGGTTTTCCAAAAACCATCAAAGGACATAATAATCTTAGAATAGTCCGGGAAACAACCTATTGAATATTCGCCTAATGTTTGAGAAGTCGTATATTTGCTGGATGTATATCAATAAGAAAAGATTATGGTGTTTTCGAAAGAGTTCTTTTAGTATAAGAAACGTTAGACAAGTTTTAGTAATTAAATATTGTTGTCGCTAATTTTTTGTTACCTGTATTCAAAACAATGCAGCTTTTCAAAAATTATGAAATGAGAGAATATTCTCAGAAAAACTCAGTAATTCTTGGACTTATGTTTGAGAAATATTCTATATATATATATATATATATATATATATATATATATATAAAATATATTCATCTTAAGTTGTTATTTTCTTATCGATATTACTGTTAAATTAGCAAATATATAATTTTATCTTGCCTCGTAAACTGTACCGTCCGCCCACCAGAAAATTCCGTTTCCATGAGGAACTTTATCAAGTACATCCCCCTCATAAACGTTTCCATTTTTGAAGGTTAACCTTGCAAAATCTTCATCCCTTTTGACTAACCACTGGTATTCTGAATCTGTTGTGGTTTCTATTTTCTCTGATTCATGCGTCTCATTTTCTGTAATGGGCATTAGACCTGAAAAAATCCTGAAATGTAGCGAGGAAAATCCGTTTATTTGATATTTATTGCAGAATATAAAGGAACGTATAGCGAGTAAGTAGTTTATAAATATACTGAGTGGAAGAAAATCTGGAATAGCCTAGTTTTCTCAAAATATTTATTGATTTCGATCCCTGATTATCATTACATGAATAAATAGTAGATTATTTGTGAAAATTATAATGAATTCTCCACTTCAAAATCACACATAATCTATGATAAACAAATTTTTACTTCGATATAAAATTCTAAGGAATATTTATATGCTTGAAAAAAGCAATATTACATAGTTTTTGATCCATATATTGAATTTATGCCACTCTGAAACTAGAAATAAAAAAGATTAAAATACACTTGGCTTCAATTTCACTAATATAATAATAATTCAAAATATAATTCGGGTTTACAGCTCATTCTCAAGGGAAGGTACGTCGATATTATAAATTGATTGAATTAGTTTTTATTTTTGCAATCCCAATAATTTCACCCGGTGAGAATAACAATAGTAATACATAATATCTTATAGCAGAACTTTAGAATTTCAATGAACACAAGTTAACATCCAACGTTAACCTGCGTACATAATGGCGAATGCGCTAGTCAATTACAAAAAATTATTAGAATGGCCCAACCTAGCCCCACATTGCCACCCAAAACTGTTTTTTTCCGCAAACGTCAAAAAATGACGATATTTTTAACCGCAGTTCTTAATGTTGAAGTTTGATCTCACAGACGTCATTTTGTTTTTACTCTTTTGTCCGGCCGTGAGCGTACATCAAAGTACAATTTTTTGTACGTTCACGGCAATTTCAAGATCGGACGGCGTACTCTTGGGTTAGGCCAAGCTACAGAGATTTAGAGTGAGCATTTTGTGCAAAAAGTGTTAGAAGAAAACCAGCTCCGCCATTGTGTGTAAAATAGTTCCACATGATATAGTGATATGTTTTTCACTTAACTTTATTATTTATGTCTTTGTTATTAACAATTTTATGCAAAAAATCGCAATTTTTTTAGTTTTTTGCTTATAAAATTGAAACTATCAGAGTAATCGTAATGATGTCAATAGACTTATTGTAGAAAATGAAAAGGCGAGAAAAATGAGAGGTCGGACGACTCGATCAGACCCTTAGTCTAAGGGAAAATTGGAAAAAATCGTCCAAAATGCAGTTTTTTCAAAAGTTCATAACTCAGTTATTTTTCGATTTGTAGCGTAGATCCTCCGACCAGTATTAGCTATTGATATAAACTTTATTTGTGCGAAGAGCAGGAACTGTCCGATGCATAGTTTTTGATCTGTGGCCATTTGATTATGTTACTATGCAATTTTCCAGCAGATCTGAATGCGACAGGTATGGTCCGATTTCAATTTACTAAAAAGATTTTGAAAGTAGAATTCTCATAGTTCAAAACGTTCATCTTGGTTTTCCATAAAAATGCTGAGAAATATGTTAAAAATAAAGCTGAACATGACGAAAAACGGCCGAGCGCGTAAGAGTAGTTGAAGAGTGGGGGTAGAGCAGCATGCAAGGAGAAGTATTCGAAAGCGTCGGCATTTTGAACGTGACAGTAATTTCTAAACGTTGTCAGATAATAATTGTAAACCCACACTCTTCAACTACTCTCACGCGCTCGGCCGTTTTTTGTCATGTTCAGCTTTATTTTTAACATATTTCTCAGCGTTTTTATGAAAAACCAAGATGAACGTTTTGAACTATGAGAATTCTACTTTCAAAATCTTTTTAGTAAATTGAAATCGGACCATACCTGTCGCATTCAGGTCTGCTGGAAAATTGCATAGTAACATAATCAAATGGCCACAGATCAAAAACTATGCATCGGACAGTTCCTGCTCTTCGCACAAATAAATTTTATATCAAAAGCTAATACTGGCCGGAGGATCTACGCTACAAATCAAAAAATAACCGAGTTATGAACTTTTGAAAAAACTGCATTTTGGACGGTTTTTTCCAATTTTCCCTTAGACTAAGGGTCTGATCGAGTCGTCCGACCTCTCATTTTTTTCGTTTTTTCATTTTCTACAATAAGTCTATTGACATCATCACGATTACTCTGATAGTTTCAATTTTATAAGCAAAAACTGAAAAAACGCGATTTTTTGCATAAAATTGTTAATAACAAAGACATAAATAATAAAGTCGAGTGAAAAACATATCGCTATATCATATGGAACTATTTTACACACAACGGCGGAGCTGGTTTTGTTCTAACACTTTTTACATGAAAAAATCTCTGTAGCTTGGCCTAGGTTTCGAATCCGACATAATGTAATCTATAAGAAAAATTGTATATACAGTGTGTCGCATTCAAGATGAAGACACCTCCATATTATGGTTATTTAAAGAAACACAGATTTGAATTTTTGTACAGTCACTAACGGTGATGTGTCATATTTTTTAAGATACTTACCTGAATTCTGAATTTCAAACTCGGCCTACTACGAATTGACAAATAGGGCCAATTCTCAATATTTTGTTTCGCGTTAGAGATATGGAAAAAAGTTATGGGAAAAAGTTTCTCAGAAAATTTTTTTAGGCTTGTATACCAATTTTCATGACTAAATTCGCATTTTCAATTTTTTCAAAATTTTGGTTATAATTCAAAATTATTAAGTTTATTTCTCAATTTTATAACTAGTACGCTATGGAAACTAAGAACTTGACTACTTGATGATTTAATAGTGTTATGTATTCAAATATTTCAATAAAATAATTAATAACTGAGATTGAATTCTCGCACATCACTTGGTGAAACATCATAAAGAATAAAGTATAAACTTTAAAATAAAAACACTTGGCTTATGTTTCACAATATAAACACAAGATGAACCCAAATTTAACAACTCAAGCAGTCAACGAAACAATGTCTGCCTTAAACTTATGTTTGAAACAGAGTTATTTCAAATTTAATAATATAATATACAAACAAGAAGACGGATTGCCCATGGGATCACCGTTATCGCCTTTGTTGAGTGAAATTTTCATGAATAACTTAGAAGAAAAAATTTTCAATATTGATAATAATTTAATTACTAACGTTTTATTATGGAGACGTTATGTACATGATATTTTTTGTATTTGGACCGGTACAGATAGGCAGTTAGATAATTTCCTTAAATATATAAATACTTTCTATACAACTCGATTCAATTCACAGAAGAAGTAGAAAACGAAAACGGTACCTTGAATTTCTTAGACGTTCAGATTGCTAGGAATTTGAATTCTCTTACTTTCAACATTTATAGAAAACCAACCTTCACAGATACTTTAATTCACAGCGACAGTAACCAACACATTAAAATAAAACTCAGTGCTTTTCATTCGTTCATACATAGGTTGTTCACGATTCCATTATCGGAAACAAATTTTCAAACTGAAGTTAATACAATTAAATTATTAGCCATCAATAACGGTTACAATGAAAGTCTTATCGACAAGCTCATTGGGAAAAAACGAAGAAAGTATCTGTTGCATTCAATATACCCCACGCAAACTATTAATGAAGAACAAAAATACTTCCCAATAAATTATGTGCCTAATTTGAGTAGCAAAATTTGTAACAGACTATCAAAAAATAACGTTAAAACAATTTGTACAAATAAAAGAAACTTGAAGTCATTCTTGGTCAATAATAAAGAAAAATCTAACATCGGAGAAAACAGTGGTATTTACAAAATATTTTGCGACGAATGCCCTGCTTTCTATATTGGACAGACAGGAAGGAATATAAATATTCGTGTTGAAGAACATAAAAAGTCAATTTTACAAAACAAAAATACCACTGGCTTCTCTGAACATTGTATAAAATTCAATCACTTCCTGGATTTCAACAAAACCAAATTGTTACATTCAGGTAACAAGGGTAAACGTCTTGACCTTCTCGAAATTCTCGAAATAAGTTCCGCCCATAATAGTCAATTACCCCTTGTAAACGAACAAATTGATTTTCAGGTATCACCTTTGCTTTTGTCTGTTTTATAAATTACGATGCAATACTCTCCTGTAGTCAGTCTTGATAATGAGTTCATAGCTCGAAACATGTCGACTTTTTATTACTGCTAAATACAGTATCTAAATATTTTTTATATTGTGAAACATAAGCCAAGTGTTTTTATTTTAAAGTTTATACTTTATTCAAAATAATTAACACAAAGGAATGAGAATTTTATTTTATAATAATTATTTTATTCTTATAACTGATTAAATTTCGAGAAGATTTATGAAACAATAATTTTTCTGATACAAAATAATTAATTAACCGTAATTAGATGAGGTCTCTCAACTAGATCTCCGTCTATTCGAATACATTTTTCAATTATTTTTCTATTCTGTCTAGCTACTAGTCTAACCTCAGGGATGCTGATTTGACATGCTTGTCTTATTTTCTCACAAAGTTCATCTCGATTTCTGGGTCTTGTTTTATAGACCTTGTTTTTTAACATGCCCCAAAAATAAAAATCGAGTGGTGTTATATCGGAAGACCTCGGAGGCCACTATTTGTTCCTATACAGCGCATAGGAAAATTTTTGTTCAACCACTCACGAACAATTGTTGAGGTATGAATAGATGCGCCATTTAGTTGCAAATACATATCCTGTCGCACATTAAGAAAAAAAAAACTGACCTTTTGGGAATATTGGTACAATTTATAAACCAGTGAGGATTTTCTGTGACCAGTATCTGCAGTTTTGAGACGACACAACCCATTGTGGTGAATGTAGCCTCATCACTGAACATAATCTTTTTCAAAAAATGTCTGTCGTTTAAAAAATTACCTTGAGCCCAATAACAATAGTCTAATCTTTTAGTATTATCGCCTTCTTTCAATGAATACAAGAACTTAGGTTCATACGGCTTAATTTTGTGACGTATGAAGCATCTTCTAATTTTATCCTTGCCAATATTAAGTTGAGATAATAAATCTCGGAGGCTAATGCATGGATTTGCTCGATTTGCCGCCAATATATCGTTATCCTTAAGATGCGGGTGTATTCGACGAGCTTGCCCACTGAACAAGAAACATAATAAGTCTATTTTGTCATGTTCTTTTTAGAGACTTTTCGTGATGTTTATTTAAAACGTTAAAAAGATATCTCTTAAATGTTAAAATTTTATAACCAACTTCATTAACATCCATTTTCTGTAATTTAAACATATTTTAGATGTACACAATACTACTTGAATTTGCAGTGATATACACATCCTATGAACTTCTTTTCAGCAACTTCTTTGAGGAAACATCCATACGATGTTAATTTGTATAGGTCTCACTAATGTTACATACAGAACATTACTGCAATATTACAATTTAACATGTTTCTGAGATGATCACATTTTGTAGTTACTTTTACAACTTTCGAACTACTCTTCAGTAACTTCCTGCGACTGGGTGAGCTGTTTGAATGATGTATTCATAAAATTATAAAAAAGAAGAAAACAGAAGACGAAAAAAACAATGACAAGCATGATATATGGCGGATCGTGGAGTGCAAGAGTAGAGGTTACGGACCTTGTTATAAGTGATGGCAGCTTCGTTTTCAGTTTCGCGGTTTTATTTCAGTAAAAGCATTTTCTTGTTATAATGGACGAACAGTTATCGGTAAGTACTTATTCCAAAATCATAATTATTAAAACATAAATATACTCATTTTAATACTTTAATCGGCTATTCAACATTGAAATTCCGGGTGGAGGGATATACCGTTGATATACCGTAACGTTTCGTAAAGTTTTGATAGTTTGAAATTTTTATAGTTTTAATATTAAAAAAATATTCTAATGAATATTCTGTAAACCAGCTATAAGTTATCAGTAATCTTTATCAATTCAGTTTTAAATCGTGTTACGTTATAGCAACTACAGCTTGATATATACAGTTGCACACAAATTCAATTTTTGTTAAGATGTGTCATATATCACTTTCCACACTTGTATATGTAATATGCTTACACTATTATTTTTTTTAGGTTGGATTCCTGGACAGGATATTTGTTTTTAGGTTGGATTTCTATTTCTGGACAAGATATTTATTTTAAGGCTGGATTTGTTTTATTTTTTTATTTTCAGTGTTCTATTCATTCATAGTTAATATACTATTTAAATCTTCTATTGCTTTTTTATTTTAAATGTACAGGGTGAACAACTAAGAACAGCTGTAGGCCACATCTCCGAAAATAATATTGGTACAAATAAAAAAAATTACCTTTTGGAAAGAAAAATCGCTAGAAAATATTTATGAGTTTCTAAAATATCCACTAGGGGTGGAATGAGCACTCGAAATCATAATACTGTGATTATTTCCAAAAAAGACATATAGCAAAAGGTGACCTAAAAATGCAACTTTTGAAATCTTTATGATTGTATATTCAGGATACCTTTAGTTTTTCTTTCACCTTATTATATGTTTTTAAGTGTATATTTTTCAGGTTCATTTTCCTTGAGGTATTTTTTTAAAGTTGAATCATGATTCTTTTTCGAGATATGGCCGGCAGCCGGCGTTTTTAGTTGTTCACCGTGTATTTGCTGAAACATATATAGGATGTAATCTAGAATATTTGAGGTATATTATTTAGAGGTTTAAGTAATATCCATACAACATCTAAAAGAATATACTGTATCGTTTTTGAAATGTTGCATTCAGTTCATTGGTAAGATGTTGTTTCATAGACATTGCATCAACATGTACTAGATGTTAAAAGGCATTTCTGAATGTAACAGAAATGTTGCTTTTAGTTCATTATAAAGACTTCCTTTTGAGGAAGTTCTAGTAACATCACAGTAATGTAAAAAGGCAGCGCTTTAACATCGCTGATAAGTTCAGTTGTAACATCACAAAAGTTAACAGCCCTAAGCTGGGCATAAGCGGTTGTGAAGATGTGCATGTGATGAAAACAAGAGGAAAAAAGGGAAGAACATTAGCACAATGTGATGTTAAATTAACGTGACTGTAACAATTATTTGCATAGTGGGTGACTATTCTGATACATTTCAACAGCACTGCCAGTTTCATTGAAAAGAGTATTTACAGCGGCTGCTTTTCCATGAGTAACAAAAGCACGTTCGGTGTGTCTCAAGCTAAACTCTGCAGCAACTTGTCTGCTGCTACGAAAAAGGAAACACACGTGTTTCATTCCTCCCTGAAGTATGTGTCAGGGAGGCGGGCAGCTTGAGTTTGGGATTAACTCCTTCAGCCAGATCAGAGGATACACTTGTATGTACAAGTGCATTAAGGATAGGTGAGACGGGATATTTATGGAACATAGGAAGTGTGGGTAGGGTTCAGAGGATTAATACTGGCCCAGCATTCGCCTTATAAGTTTGCAAGCAGTGACTTACATTAACATGAGGAAACCTCTGAGAAAAACTCATGGCAGACCAGTCGGCCCCGGGGTTTGAACCCGAGACCTCCCAAATACTAGCCAGCGTACCTAACATACTCGACTAACTAGCTTGGTGCTGCTACGGGAATTATCACCAAACAACCGAATTATTTCGATTTTTTCACGTAAAGTTCATGGCATTTTGATTTTCTGATCACTAATTCACTAAATATAACTTAACGCAATACTTCAAACTAACTAGTATTTGACACCTCTGTTAATTTTATTATTTTCCATGGCCCACTAACTATAAAATTGAAAAAAGAAAACTCGAAATAATTTTGGGTTACAAAAATATTGAAAAAATTAAAAATGCGAATTTTGTCATGAAAATTGGTATATGGGCCTAAAAAAATTTTCTGAACAACTTTTTCCCATAACTTTTTTCGATATCTCTAACGCGAAACAAAATATTGAAAATCGGCCCTATTTGTGAATTCGTAGTAGGCCGAGTTTAAAATTCAGAAATCAGTTAAGTATCTTAAAAAATATGTCCCACCACCGTTTATGACTCTGAGAAAATTCAAATCTATATTCCTTTGAATAACTGAAATATGGGGGTGTGTTCATCTTAAATGCGACACACTGTATATATTGGATCTGACATGGAGGCGGAGCTAAGGTGATAGCGTCAAAACATGGCGTCTCAAAACCAACTGTCAACACGAATTATATGAGAGATTTGAAAGTTTTTTGAGTTTTTTTTATAGCAATGTTAGTTTCGAGTGAAAGTGTAAAGCTTTATGTAGGTGAAAATTTACTCCAGCGAAAATATAGGCTGGAAAGATCCAAATTCATAAAACAATGTGGGAAAAATGAAGAGAATTCGAGGCCTGGTATTTTGTGAACTTTACTGCTTTTTGCTTATACCTATATTTTGATTTGATTTAATTTGAAGTGTAAAATACCTAGTCTAAATCAACTGTATTTGTTTAAATTATATGAAACTGTTAATTCGAGCTTTTTTATGCAGGAATTTTATAATCGGCCAGATATGATGGGCAATTATCAATAAACATATTTCAAAACTTTTTATTGATGATTCTTTATCACACTCTAAAAATTAATTATTTCTGAAGAACTTTGGGCAAAGTATATTCGAAATTTCACGAAAAACATTCATTTAGTAGTATACATGGATTCAATGAGAAATCATAATATATATATGTAATCAAATGTGGTTTTCATAATAAAACACCATCAACCATAATGCAACTCAAGATGTATTACCTAATAATGAATATACAAAGAAAAACTTTTTCATTCCGTGTGTATTCTTCTAATAACTAACTTCAATCTAATAAGCATCATATACATAAATTTGTTACTCCTAAACTTCACTTAATCTTCCATAAATTTGTCATCTTCTAAGATCAGAGAAGACATATTTATTGTACCACATATCACTGTAAAAATTTCTTCTAATAATACCAATAAATTTCCAGGCAACACATATCCAACAATTTTAAATGTTTTGGCTGTAGCATCTGGAATTTTTATTAATAAATGGAACTAATCTAAGTTTCAATCATATAGGACTTAATTACCTGGAAAAATGTAATTTTCTTTTGTAAAATGCAAAGAACACACCGTCATTCTAGGAGTTGTGTGATTCTTTTTCAGATTGATTTTCCATACCTTCAATAAATCAATCTTTTCCTTCTCTCCAAAATGATTTTCTCCCAATACACAAAATAAAATATTAAAAACAAATTATTTGTTTGGCTTCGAAAACCGATGAAAGCTAATACTTGCATTTGTATATGCTTTAGAATTACAAGTTTCCACGCAAAAACACATTCTAGACTTGCTGATCCTACATTTTGCAAAATGAACACTTTCCATTATACACCTTTTGCGCCCTCATTTGTAAGAAATCAAAAACTTGTCATGCAATTGCATATATAAATAAAAGCTTCGTCTATCTGGCCGCTAGAGTTCGCCAGCTGACATGTCAGATCCCAATATTCGTAGATAAGTGACTTTAAATGTTTCTGACAATTATTTTATCGAATTGTCAAATTTGTGTTGCCTTGACACCTACAAAACCAGTAAGCAAAGCAATCTAGTATTACGTTATTTTACATCTAATCCTTTTTTAAAATATTATCTTAATTCTATCGTCTGAACACCGTTTGCGAAAAAAATCGCATGTTTCATTCAGAGAAAAGCACTTTTTGTGGCTCGACTAATATTGTCGGCTGAACGCAGTGAGGATTAGATTCGCCACAAAAAGAATCACTTTTACTCCTAATATAGTTATTAACGTAACAAGGCCGATATGTAGCAAATAACGGATGAGGTTGGATATTGTAATCCGAGGCGCAGCCGAGGATTATAACTAACCGAATCCGTTATTTGCGTATCGGCCGTGTGTCGTTAAAAATTTTTCGTAATCCCGTTGAAAGATTATATTTTGATTCCGAAGAAAGAAAAAACCCCGTACCTCGCAATTCTAAAGAAAAATCCTAACGTCGTGCACTCTGTTGTCATGGAACTGTTTGGCAATTTTATAAACAACGTCAGTTTTTTGTGTTCGCAAGTTCGCTGTAACGACGACTATGGATGAAATTGAGGAACAAAATGAAATTCCTTTTGAAATATTGGAAGAATCATGTGCAGCGAGAGTTGATTTACTGCCGGCAATAACTCAACAGCGGTATAAAAAAGAATATGAAAATTTTGAAAATTGGCGTAATAGCAAGAATGTAAAGGTGGTTAATGCGGATGTTTTATTAGCCTATGTGAAGGAAAATCGAAGGTTTATTCTCCCAACTCGCTGTGGACGAAGATTTCAATGTTGAAACTTGCTTTGAGAGTTTATGACAACATTGACATTTCAAGGTTAGTTATTTTAAATCTTGCACCATATTAGAGTATTATCAACAGAAATGTATTTTCAGATTTGGAAAATTATTTTTATTCTTGAGACGAAAGTCTGATGGATACAACCCAAAGAAATCAAAAATTTTGTCACAGGGCACTCGTTTCGCAGATCCTCGACTACCATGCTTGTAGAAAATGGTGGCGATCTACTATCGGTAAAAGAACTTGGAGGTTGGGACTCCTCTGCGGTGGCGGAGTCGTATATTGAAAATTCAGTTTCGAAGAGAATGAAGATAACGAGACAACTTTTTCATAATAATGAGGTTTCACCGACAACAAGTTCAAAAACTGTTGCTATAGATGGTAAATCTCTAATCAATAAGATAGACATTTCAAATAATAGCAATTGTCAAATTACTTTTCAAATAAATAAATAGTTAGTTTTATTATAATTGTTATTGTAACCAGAATGATGTTTTGAAATAAATACTTGAACACGTGATTTCTTAACGGCCGCCGGCCGTTATAAAATTATAACGGTCGGCGGCCGTTAACACTGACTTTTCAATTGTCATCTGAATACCGTTAAATCAAAATAAGAGTATGGGATTACGAAAAAACATTATACTATTCCGTGCCTTGGCTCATAATTCTCTGACGTATACTTCACGCTGCAGACATGTAGCAACAAAAATTGGGAATATTTCTTTTAGCAGGTTTTCACTTAAAATAGGTGCGATTAGCAAAGTTGGACCTAGGACCAAGATAGTTTTTCGTTTCATGACTTCTTATGATGTTTGGCACCAAAAGCTTCATATATCTGTAGGAATATATATATATATATATATATATATATATATATATATATATATATATATATATATATATATATATATATATATATATATATATCTATATATATATAAATATATATATATGTATATACATACCGGGTGTCCCAGTATACCTGTTCCAATGGATTATCTCAGCCATCTCGAAAGATGAAAATTTGAAAATTTCATGATCTCCAATTCGTTCAAAGAACCTTCAACTGAGAAAAACAAAAATTGAAAGTCACTTCTGGGTTGACCGGAAGTGTCTCTAACTCTTTTATTTCAAATAGCACTCTGTATATTTTCTGCAATTTTTCATTTCTACTCAAAGTTATCTTTCCAACGATGTATCACACTTTGAATTTCATATTTGATTTGATGGAGAAAACGTAAATTGAATTATTGATGACGATTAAAAGTGAGTAATATTTCCTTTGCTACGTTCATGAAAAATACAAAACTTTATTTGGTGAAAAAACTGGTTCTTTATTGCACTGATTGCAATAAAGACTATATTTAACTCTTCTATCATTCTACTATAGCGTTCTGTCATCATGACAGACATAAACTTTCAAATCGACTCCAAATTTAGTCCATTTTCTGTGAGATTGTATTACGTTTCAAATAGTTGAATGTTTCATATAATTGTCATCATATTCATTACATAATGGACTATGAAATCACTAGAAAATGAAATTTGTTAAAAATAATCAGTTCCTTCGACTATCAACTGAATTACATAAAATTTTTTGTATTACTTTTAACACATAGATTTAAACAAACAATGTCTTCCTTACAGTTTAGTGCCACCTAAATGAAACATTCTTTGGTTTTTGCATGAACGTAAAAAAAATATTATATGCAACTCCTAATAAAAATAAGGTATAATTGTTCATAAAATATCAATTATTATTGAAGTCAAAATCAAGATTACACAAAGTATCGTAGCCACTGCAATTCTTTCAACTTGAAATTTCAATTTACGTTTTCTCCATCAAATCAAATATGAAATACAAAGTGTGATACATTGTTGGAAAGATAATTTTGAGTAAAAATAAAAAATTGCAAAAAATATACAGGGTGCTCTTTGAAATAAAAGAGTCAGAGGCACTTCCGGTCAAACCGGAAGTGACTTTCAATTTTTGTTTTTCTCAGTTCAAAGTTCCTTGAACGAATTGAAGATCATGAAATTTTTTTCAAATTTTTATCTTTCGAAATGGCTGAGATAATCCATTGGAACAGGTATACTGGGACACCCAGTATGTATATATATATATATATATATATATATATATATATATATATATATATATATATATACATATATATATATATATATATATATATATATATATATATATATATATATATATATATATATATATATATATATATATACATATATATACAATCATATGAAAATGGAGTGTAAATAAAATTAAGAAAAATGTGAGTTCTCGGCAAAATTTAAAAGGGGCCAACTAATGTGAATACATAACCAATTTGTCAATCATGTCTATATTTCGGATAATGATTTATATCCTTCCTCAGGACTCTACAATATAAATATACAATGTCAAAAAAAAAATTAAACATTGAACAACAACTTACAGTTAACGAGGTTGTATGTAAATATCACCATCATAAGAATTACAGAAATTAAGTTAGAAATCAAAAATTGTAAATACCATACCAAACAGGTCCGACAGTGTTAAGCCATTATCATCATTTATAAAATATATATATATATATATATATAAATATATATATATATATATATATATATATATATATATATATATATATATATATATATATATATATATATATATATATATATATAAAAGAGCGCAATTTAGGAGCAATGGAGTTGAAAGTTTGTAAGTAGGTAGTTTCGTATGATATCTTGGATGGGATTCCTTTTGGTACGAATTGGTTGGGGGTTGGACGCCCGGGGAAAGGAAATAAATCTTGTTTACACTATTTAGGCCGCAATTTTGGAGCAATGGGGTTAAAAGTTTGTAAGTAGGTAGTTTCGTATGATATATTGGATGAGATTGCTTTTGGTACGAATTGGTTGGGGGTTGACCTCCCGGAGCAGGAAATAAATCTTGTTTACACGCAATTTTGGAGCAATAGAGCTGAAAGTTTGTAAGTAGGTAGTTTCGTGTGATATCTTCAATGGAATTGCTTTTCGTACGAATTGGTTGAGGGGTTGACCCCCCTTGTTTACACGGCAAATGGTGCTATTCTGGAGCAATAGGGTTGCAACCTTGTAAGTATGTAGTTTCGAATGATATTTTGGATCGGATTGGTTTTGGTAAAAATTGATTGGTGGTTGACCCCCAAAGGAAGGAAATAAATCTTGTTTACGCGGTAGACGGCACAATTTTGGAGTAATAGCTTTGAATGTTAGGTAGATAGTTTCTTATGTTATTGATTTTGGTACAAATCGCTCACGTGGTTGAGCCGCAGGAGAGGAAATAAACCTTGTTTACCCGATAAAGGGCACAATGTTGAAGCAATAGGGAATATGGTTCAAAGTTGGTAATCTAAATAGACGGAAGGCTGGTTCGAATTTCAAAATTTTGAATTTTTCAATTGAATAAGTAGATTTTTCCAACTGGATACTGTATGAAAACCTGCTCTTCTGATGCAGCTTGCTGCAATAGAATTTTTTAATTAACTTTTGATACGTTCTTGTTATGCTACGGCGAGAAAGAAGGAGAGCAGATCGTCAGGGGAGTATTATGATATCAGTGAAACTGAAGCGGATTGTGTTTTATTTTCTTGACTATCATCAAGTGTCAAGTGAGAAGTCTTTATTGATTACACACCTACTTTTACAAGCCTAACTGGGTTATAATCTAGAGAACTTCGCGTTTTCCGAGATACCTCCTCTTTCGTGAACATTTCACTGCTTACAGTTGCTCTTATTGGTTTAACTGATCTAGAACCTCTTCTATTGAATCCGGGATCAATAACGCTTGCTCTTCGTTTTGAGTAAGCCGGCATGCTACTTTTTTTAAGCTGCGTATTGAAGGTTAGGGCAGACTGTGGACTAGTTCAATAAATTCACTAAGTAAATATTACACGTTTTCTATACATAAAAATACTAAATGTTGCTCAAAAGAATCAAACGGAGTAGGGAGTGGATTTAAAAATCACTTCAAGATGCACTATGGAAAATCAGACGTCAATAAAAAGTACTTACTAGGTAGATAGTAGAAAATGGAAATAATTGCATCTATAGATTCAGAAATTGATTCGTATACGGCTACCTGATGATCTTATTTTTACAATACCTACTTGTATTCATAGTAGACAAAACACTTGACTCTTTATTTACCGCCTATTTTAAATCTTGAACATACAAA
Organism: Cynegetis impunctata; assembly: GCA_030704885.1. Lineage (NCBI taxonomy): Eukaryota > Metazoa > Arthropoda > Insecta > Coleoptera > Coccinellidae > Cynegetis > Cynegetis impunctata. The sequence continues at coordinate 989,747 of JARQZK010005056.1, forward strand.
ATCATGTGAGTGTGGTATGAGTAATTTTTTTATATAAGTATGTTTTAATATTAGGTAATATTAGGTAGGTACAACTGTATTTGCCGAATGTGTTTGAAGATTTCCTGAAATTACAATATATAATATTTTTTTAATGGAACGTTTCAGAGTTTAAGAAAAGATTTAAACTCATCTTATTGTGATGTCACAAGCAACTCTGCATTTCCTCTTTTGGGCAAATTTGAGTATCATGAGATGTTTCATTCATAAAAGTAATAAATTCCTGAATAATTACCTTTAAAGGTGATCAGATAGTTTTATTTTGACTTCTTGGAATAAAAAAGGAAAGCACTATAAATTTTTTTTATACTCACCTTAAAATGGTACAATGTTTTTTGATAAACAAATAACAAAATTTAGAGGAAAGATTAAAATTACACTTACACATTAATTATTGTAAATTTTAGAAGTAGGAAAAGATAAGAAATGTATATATATATATAGGGTTTCATATAGGAAAATTTTTAAAATTTGACAGTATACTAATGTTGATAGGGACAACTCGACTGAAATATTTTCAAGATGGTGGCACTTCCGGTTATACCGGAAGTAGATACCAACTTGCTTATTTTAAATTGGATACCCTATATATTAATACATTTTTAGATTCTACGCAAGATTATAGGCAGATTTTATGTATTATGTCCTATACCTAAGTCCAAGCGTTTTTGACATATTTAGGTTTTTATGTCAAAAATGACAATTGCAAGCCCTAATATAATTATCAATTGTTCCTATAAGGATTCCCGTATTATCTACTTTGGGGTGGATTCCTTGTTAAAAAAGACTTGCTTTAATAGATTTTGTATAGTATTTGGATAACTAAACCATATAGAGTGTTCAAGAAATAAGATCTAAAATGAGATTGAGAAAACTGACAAAAACAATTTTTTCAAATGGAAACCATTTTTCTCATTTTGTAGTATTTAGCATTTAAAAAGAAGGTAACTTTGTATGAAGTTATCTATACCTAAAATTTGAAGTTTTCGAAATATTGCCAATTTAATATTTTTATATGACGATTTTGCATTTAATCGTTAGATCTAGGATAGCCACGATCGTATTTGACATTTCAAATCATAGTAAAGGCACCCCGGATAAATTATACAAACGAGGATTATTTAAACTTATTTATTATTTATGGACAATGTGATAAATTATTTCAAGAACATGTGATACATGTGCGACACGATATCCTCATAAACAAAAACCATCACCAAATACTATTAAACGAATTATAGAAAACTTCAAGAATTTTGGATCCGTAAAGGCATAAGTGTACAAATAGAAACCAGTTGTTAACAATGAAAATATTGAAATAGCAATTTTGGGATATTTTGAAGCATATCCAACAAAATCTTCAAGGCAGATGGCATTAGAATCAGGCTAATCTGAATCGTCAGTTCTAAGAATTTTACGGAAACACAAATATCATCCCTATGCTATCCATATTTTCATTAGTACAGCATTTAAATGAAAATGATTCAGATAAGCCTTAAAGGTTTAAATAATTTTCGTTTGTCTAATTTAACCGGGGTGCCATTACGATGATTTGAAATGTCAAATACGATCGTGGCTATCCTAGATCTAATTGTTTAACGATTAAATGCAAAATCGCCATATAAAAATATTAAATTGGCAATATTTCGAAAACTTCAAATTTTAGGTATAGATAACTTCATACAAAGTTATCTTCTTTTTAAATGCTAAATACTACAAAATAAGAAAAATGGGGGGTTTCCATTTGAAAAAATTGATTTTTGTCAGTTTTCTCAATCTCATTTTAGATCTTTTTTTTCGAACACCCTGTATTGTTAGTTATCCAAATACTATACAAAATCTATTGAAGCAAGTCTTTTTCAACAAGGAATCCACTCCAAAGTAAGTAATACGGGAATCGTTATAGGAACAATTGATAATAATATTAGGGCTTGCAATCGTCATTTTTGACATAAAAACCTAAATATGTCAAAAACGCTTAGACTTAGGTATAGGACATAATACATAAAATCTGCCTATAATCTTGCGTAGAATCTAAAAATGTATTAATATATAGGGTATCCAATTTAAAATAAGCAAGTTGGTATCTACTTCCGGTATAACCGGAAGTGCCACCATCTTGAAAATATTTTAGTCGAGTTGCCCCTATCAACATTAGTATACTGTCAAATTTTCAAAAGTTTCTTATCTGTAGTTTTCCATATACAGATCGCGTTCTTTCCCGGTGGGACACCCTGTATATATATATATATATATATATATATATATATATATATATATATATATATATATATATATATATATATATATATATATATATATATAGGTACATATCAGACATAAAAAATAGTCGTCCTAGAGGAATAGAATGGATTTAAAGATTATGCCAGCCCCTCTCCGTGGTCCATTATTTTCCGGAAAAATAATACTAATTAGTAGAAGAAATGATTTATAGAATTCAATTTCAAAAAAAAATAATTTTAACAATTTCATGTACTCACCTTGAGTTGATAGCATGAGACCAAAAGTGTATTATTATCAACTACTCACCTTAGAACACATTACAGTGAGCAACTTACTAATTACAGAAATTCAGCGAATGTATAGTTCACCTATGTTTTGCAAATTTAACTACTTTATCTTCATCGGTATCGTAGACATTAGTCCAACGACGATGTCTGCGGTTAGCATCGTCCGACAAACCATCTCCCTTCACTTGTACTTGGAAATGCGTTAATAACCTCCTCATGATGTTATGGTAAAAATAAAGTGTCATTTCTTCTTCGAAATCACATTCTCTGCACAAACATCTTTCATCCACTATATTGCTACAAAATTTGCATTTGCATATTTTAAGTGAACTTAGTCCACGTAGTCTGCAAAATTTGAAGCTGGATAAGATTTTTCGGCGAAATTGATTATAGCTCTTGAAAGATATGCCATTTTCGGCAATGAATTGATCTGACATTACTTAACTTCTTTACTATTTATATTGAACGATATTTTGATACTGCTTGAGTTTTGACAGTTGTATTTAATGACTAAAATCGTATTGTCAATTAAGAAAAACAGAAAAAATTGAAAGTTTATTCGACAAAATTTTTTTTGTCGTATTATCCCAGAAAATAATAGACTGTTTCGAAAGTCAATTGTGATGTGCAGGAGTGGTTTTCATATCTGTTTTAGATCTTCTGGAACAAAATTTTGAAAGTTTTCTGATGTCCGAATTATACGAGTATATATATATATATATATATATATATATATATATATATATATATATATATATATATATATATATATATATATATAATATATATATTATATATATATATATATATATATATATATATATATATATATATATATATATATACATATATATATATTTATATATATATATATATATATATATATATATATATATATATATAATATATATATATATATATATATATATATATACTAGCTGACCCAGCAAACGTTGTTCTGCCATATAAATTATTTTTATCTATCTATCCTTCTATCTATTCAACTATCTGCCGATGTATCCCTATCTATCTAACTATCTATCTATCTAGATAGTTATCTATCTATCTAATTATGTATCATTATATATATCTATCTATTTGTCTATCTACCTACATATCTAACAATCTATCTGAGATGGAAAACGTTGTTCTGCCATATAAATTATTTTTATCTATCTATCTTTCAATATATTCATCTATCTGCCGATGTATCTCTATCTATCTAACTATCTATCTAAATAGATAGTTATCTATCGTTCTATCTATTTAACAATCTATCTATCATTATATTTATCTATCAATCTATCTGACCCGGCAAACATTGTTTTATTTATTAAAATGGCTATTAAAAAATATGAGATGTTGATAAAAGGGTGAAAATTCAGAGTTGTATGTATTTTTCAATGCAACATCATAAAAAAATAAAAAATAAAAATTTCGTCCAAAAAATTTATAAAAATATATGTACCCTAATCACTCAGGGGTATGAAAAATATATAACGACCTTTTCTCAGACCGACTATTATTATTTTCGATTGCCATCTTGCAACCCTATTGTGGATCTATGGATAAAATAGAAAAAATGAAAATCGCAAAGAAATGTTTATTCAAGTCATGACAAAATAAAAATGAAAATCTTGCCAAAATAATTAAAGTTTATAATCAATAAATTAAAATGGGGGTTGATCGTAGAGGGGTGAAAATTTAGGGTTGTATGTGTTTTTGAATGCTGTATCATAAAGAAAATAGAACAGAAAATTTTGTCTGAAAAATAAAAAATAAAAATAAAGGGTGGGACCACCCTTAACATTTAGGAGGGTGAAAAATAGATGCTGGCCGATTCTCAGATCTGCCCGATTAGCACACAAAATTTCATGAGAATCGGTTGAGCCATTTCGGAGGAGTTCAACTTCTAACACCGTGACACGAGAATTTTAAATATTGGATATATATATATAGTTAATAAGTTTCTTAAAACTTTTTATTGAAATATGCTTCGATCATCGACAGTAATTTCATTGTCATCTCTCAAACTAGTTTTCTTGTAACCATCAGTAACTGACCATGTTTTCTTGGGTTTGATTTCCTTTTGCATTAAACTTGAATACAGGAGTAATCTCACACAATTTTGAGATGTGCATTGTTTAAATTAGTGTAATTAGTTTTTATATGTTTTTATATGTTGGTTTGGTGTAATTTGTACGTAATTTTATCTCTCAACTTTAAATGACTCAGCCCCAAGCTGTTAAACTCACTTTGTTGTAAGTATGAAGGCTTCACCTTAATAATATTTTGTAACTTGTAATTTAATAATTTTTAGAGCCCTGAAGATGGACACGTCATTGTCCGAAAGCTTGGCCTTATACAATAAAGAGCTTAACCAAGATCTCAAGTGACTTTTAAACCCAATATACTTAACTTTCTTTGGTGTAACCTACAAGTCGATACTTCCACCTCATTTATTTTATATATGTATGCCAACGAACAGGGAACATGTTTACCTCTGCGGAATTTACTTGATGCTAATTTTACGATTTGAATAGAAAAATAATGAAATACATCTACATAAGAATGGTGAATTTAACCAATTTCAATCCAACCTCCTTATTTGTAGAACATAATGTATATAGAACATAATGTAGATTTAGAGAAGAACGATATAGTTCATGCTAACAAAACTATTAATGCGACTTATAGGTAGGTACATACTTTTTCTATTTTTCGATATACGTCTAGGGGGCTTGTTATTTCTTATTTCAAATCGTTTCGTTCTTTTCATTATAAGTTGGTTTCCTCCAGCTCCATACAAAGTCTTTCTCGTGTCATCCTGAGACAGCTTTCTTATGTCTTTCTGTATAATAGGTTTAATTTCTTCTGATGATTGTACATTTGTTACATACTCGTCTGAGAATATATTGGCTTCTTTAATAAAGAGTTTTTCCATGATAGTATAGAAAAAGTAAAGAGTAAATTCTTTCTTGTGAGACACTTCTTCACAGAGACATTGGGTGGATACTGATAGGAGATCTGGGGGTTTCGAAGTATCACAGGGACAAACATGTTTCCATTCACGTTCATTTTCTCTCAATTTAGGAAGAGACCTCATAGATGATACCAAAGAAATCTGGCTTTTTTGGGCTGAAGAAGAATTGAGAACCATTATAAATATAAAAAATATATAATATATAAACTTTTATAAAACTGGTTGTCAAATATGACAGACGTCTTAAAAATAATAATTCAAAATTCATTTTCGTATTGAAAACTTTCTATGTAGTGGTCAGTGAATTTTTCAAGCACCTTATGGAAATATTTAACTTGATGTTTTTAATAGCACTTTTTTCTAAAGTATTTTCTCCTGAACGTTCATGGCTCGTGAGGTTTTGGTTTGAGGAGGCTACAAGAGGTGTTAAAAAATGCACCATAGGCGAAAATTTTTAGGATTTCAAGGTCAACCGCCTTATAACTTAAAGAAAATCAAAGCAAAACAAGCACCCTAAGCTATTAATTTGTTTTCACTTTCGAGTGTCTACCCTGAGACCTACAACTCCAATTTACAATATTCACAAAAACTCTTCTCAGCCAATTAATCAATTCATCTATTCATCAATTTTTTTTTTCTTTCACAAAATAGGTACCTACCTACCTACTTAACGAATTTGTTAACAGCTGGTGAGAGCAAATAAAAAGTTATTATATATTTTTGAAGATTAGCGGGATTCTGCGATCTTTAACGTTAGCAAAATGATCTATAATATCCTCATAAAATTTTTTGTCTTTCGCCAAAAGTTTTACCAATTCCTTTTCAATAGATAACAAACTAATATTTTTCAAACGATCCTGGCTCATTGAATTTCGTAAATAAATAAGTTTTAATTCTCTTAAGAGTGGAAAACGAGCGCTCTACGGAAGCCGATGTCACCGGGATATAAACAATTAGACATAAGAGTTTATGAACTTGGGGTAAATCTTGATTCAAATCATTATCAAAAAGGTATTTAATAGTCCTCACATGATCTTCATTTTGCCCCAAAATTTCATTGTCATTATAAACAACACACGGTTCACTTTTTATGGCCACCTTATCAAAAAAATGTATTTTTGACATAAATTTTCCAGAAGGTTATCTGGAAAATTAACCGAAAATCCGGTTAACAAATTTTTATTGAGTAAGTCGAAGAAATGCAGTTCTTTCAAATCAGAGAACCTTATTTCTATTTGACCCCTAATAGTATCCAAAATTTCATAAAATATTTGCTTATAGTGAAGCTCCATATCTGCGTAACAGAATTTCTTTCGTTTTGGGCTAAATTGAGTCGTATCATCAGTAGTTTGAAATACAGAAAGTAGTTTTTTAAAATAAACTTCTGCACGAGATTCTGAAATTTTTTCCAAAAGAAACTTGAGCCGATTTCGTGAGTAAATTACATCTGAAAACTTGTGCTGTAAGATTTGAAAAACTATTTCTGTTTGTTCAAAAATTAATTTAAAGATGTTTAAAAAATATATAAATTCCTTATCTTGTAAGTAAGATATTAATCCGCGTGCTTTATTTAAAGTTACTTTATCGGTGAAAAATTCCTCACTTTCAACTAGGTATAGAATTAAATCCTCAAATCCTAAGCGGCCCCAAACAGAGACATTTTCACTAGTAAAAAGTAAACACTGCCAACAAAATAATTTATTTTTCACCTGCGATCCGGTTAGGCAAGGATGTCTCTCATAATTCCTTGTATTAAAACCGCGGTTTTGTTGTCTGTCACGCTGCACAAAATTGTTTAATTCAGGGGTAGGTCGCAATGTTTTTATCAAAACTTTATCCTCATAAATTAGTGCACTAAAGTTATGGGATAACAAATATTCCACTAAGTCACCATTGAAATTTTTGAAATTAACTTCAGTAACCAAACTCATTTTAAAACAATACGCGAGCAATATAAGTAAACACGCTGCTGTTTTCGGCCATTAGTAACTACGATCACACTACGATTCAATTAATGCTTTCCAACGAATTCACTCGATGTCACGCGAAATTCTATAGTTGTGATTGGTCGACATTGTATGAGACTGGGTCTCTATCGGTGTTGCCATCTACATGTGTTTTGCTTTTCTATTGCAATGATGTATTCATTCAGAGTATTTGCACCTTTGTTTGCTTTTCTGTGGCAGGCATAATGAACGTTGAGAATATACCTTTCCATGCCTCCGCAGCGTTGCCACAAATCTTGAAATGAATGAAATGCAGTAAATGTAAATACCTTCTATCTTAATTAATAGATTATATTATATAATGTAGGTTGAAAGGAAGGTAGGTGCATAAAATAATATGATTTTGATTAATATGAATATGCTGAATAATGCTGACTATTCAATATAATATATGAGTGATACACGGAATATTAATGAGGAGGCTTAGCCTCCTTAGCCTCCTTTGACTAGCCGCCCCTGAATGTAATAGTTATTTATGTACCAAGTGCGTTATATAGATCCTAAGTTAGGATCTAGTAACGCACGTGGTGCATACAAGATTTTATTTTTCACGAAAAAATTATTTCATTATAATGAAAAATCGATTTTGAAATCGGTTCATTGCTCCTATACTTTCCATTTTCCTTCTCATAGCAGGCATGTCATTTGTTGATATTTTGAAGTTTGTGAATATTTTTGTCATCATATTTAGTGAATGTCATTGCTGCTTTCTTTGTGTAGTCTTATAGAAATAAAGGAAATAAAAATGAATTCACCCAAGAATATCATAGAAAATGCAGCCAAAGCTGCGAATAATTCATTGCCGGAGAAATCCAGAGTCGTATACGACAAGGATTATGAAGTATTTAATCCATGGAAGTTGCTTCATTTCTCCTCGTACAATTAGCGGGCGTTATGATCCATTATGACTGCTCATAACGCCCTAGGGCATAATGAGTGTATTTATTGCAACCGTATCTGAGGTAAAATCAACAAATAATATACAATTGAAAAATAAATGTAATTATTGGAACGAAGTCGTAATCACACGTTACACTCCAGACAATTGAAGCGAATGAAAACTAGTCTTAAAAATCAGTTACAGTAATGTAACATTCTCAACGCAGGCAGCATGTTTTGTTTCAGAGACGGATAAATTCATTACGTCCATTAAAAACTATGTGATATTTTGAATTGGAGAATTGATTATAATTGTTTAAATAGTAACTGAAGGTATATATATATATATATATATATATATATATATATATATTATATATATATATATATATATATATATATATATATATATATATACAGGATGTCCCCAAATTCCTGGGATACAGAGCTTCCAGGTATAGTAGAGGCCAAAATAAGTCGATTGGACCCAATTTATTTATACACCAAAAAGTATCCTTTGCCGTGAGAAGAGTTGAAAGTTTACATACAAAAACACATTTTATGAAGGTTGCATTTCAATTTTTCACGTCGAATTGTCCTTATATATTGGACATTTGTTATATTGCCTTTGTTTCCACTGCCAACTGAATTTTATATTACAATTTTATTATACTTGTACTAGGAATATCTGTTAGTAGGATTTAAGACATTTTTTCACAAGAGTGAAAAAATTAAGATAATTAATCATTTTAACCTTATCAGCACTCCTCAGAATGTTCTGAAAAAATATCAGGGGTTGAGGGTGGTTTTATCCCTGTCACAATTTTTTTTAATTTATGTGATAACCGAATGGTGAAAATTAAGATAATTAATCATTATAACCTTATCAGCACTCCTCAGAATGTTCTGAAAAAATATCATAAATCTTGTTTACACGATGAACGGCGGAATTTTGTAGCAATAGGGTTGAGAGTTCGTATCTAGGTAATCTTGTATAATATCTCGAATAGGATTGGTTTTGGTTCGAATTGGTTGAGGGTTGACCCCCCCCCGAGGAAAGAAATAAATCTTGTTTACACGATGAAGGGCGCAATTTTGAAGCAATAGAGTTGAATGTTTGCAAATAGGTAGTTTCGTATGATATCTTGGATGGTATTCATTTCGATATGAATTGAAATCATAATTGAATGAATAGGTTTTTCAAATTGAAAACCTGCTTTTCTAATGCAGCTCGCTGCGATAGAGTTCTTTATTAATACTTTTGAATCTTCTCACGGGTAAACGTTACAATTTGGTAAATAAATAAATTCGGTCCAATCGACTTTTTTTAACCTCTACTATACCTGGTAGCTCTGTGTCCCAGCAATTTTAGGACGCCCTATATATATATATATATATATATATATATATATATATATATATATATATATATATATATATATATATATATATATATATATATATATATATATATATATATATATATATATATATATATATATATATATATATATATATATACAGGGTGTCCCACCGGGAAAAAACGCGATCTGCAATATGGAAAACTACACATCTCTAATCTTTAGAGATGTGCCATATAAATCATAATCCGAACAACGTTAATAAAAGAACTGACATTGCAAGGCTCAGTTGTGTCTATAGTCATCTTCTTTCTCTGAATTTTTGATTGTGTTTTTGCTCCAGGTGTTTCTTTGTCTAAAATTAATCGTGGTTTGTCTATCAAAAGTTTTGTTTTTCTGTTCTTTAGTGTGGACTTCATATTTATATTATTCATACGACATCTATAACCTCTGTTTGTTTATCTAGGTGACACCTCTTACACGGAGACTTTGATCTATGGTTACTGTAATATTGGGAACCTGCTTGACATCTGTCATTTTATTGCTTTCGGTTACGTTGGAAGGTTATGTTGTTAATTTCGATTTTAGATTCAGCTCTCTTTTTTTGTTTCAATTTTTATTAAATACTATTTTGATGACTCTTATATTCAACATACACTGCATTTACTGTTATGGTTAATTTACATCTAGCCTAGTTAGTTGTAAGTTGTGAATATTGTTGATTTTTTATTATGTTTTAATATCATGTATATTTTGTAGAGTCCTAAGGAAGGATATAATCTATATCCGGAATATAGACATTATTAACGAAATGGTTGTGATTCTTCGTTAGTTGGCCCCTTTTTATTTGCCGAGAACTCATAAACTTTGTCATTTAAATTTTACGGCAATACTCCTTTTTCTATATTATATATATATATATATATATATATATATATATATATATATATATATATATATATATATATATATATATATATTTATATAAATGTAGGGTGTCCCACCGGGAAATAACGCGATATGTGTATGGAAAACCACACATAATAAACTTTTGAAAATTTGACAGTATACTAATGTGGACTAACTCGACTAAAATATTTTCAAGATTATGGCACTTCCGGTTATACCGGAAGTAGATACCAACTTGCTTATTTTAAATAGGATACCCTGTGTATTAATACGTTTTTGCGTTCTACCCAAGATTCTAGGCAGATTTTATGTATTATGTTCTATACCTAAGTCTAAGCGTTTTTGACATATTTAGGTTTTTATGTCAAAAATGACGATTGCAAGCCCTAATAAAATTATCAATTGTTCCTATAAGGATTCCCGTATTACTTACTTTGGGTTGAATTCCTTGTTGAAAAATCCTTGCTTGAATAGATTTTGTATAGTATTTGGATAACTTATCATACAGGGTGTTCGAAAAAAAAGATCTAAAATTAGATTGAGAAAACTGACAAAAATCAATTTTTTCAAATGGAAACCCCCCATTTTTCTTCTTTTGTAGTATTTAGCATTTAAACAGAAGGTAACTTTGTATGAAGTTATCTATACCTAAAATTTGAAGTTTTCGAAATATTGCCAATTTAATATTTTTATATGGCGATTTTGCATTTTAATCGTTAAACAATTAGATCTAGGATAGCCACGATCGTATTTGACATTTCAAATCATCGCAATGGCACCCCGATTAAATTATACAAACGAAAATTATTAATTAATTAAACTTTTAAGGCTTATCTCAATCATTTTCATTTAAATGCTGCACTAATGAAAATATGGATAGCATAGTTATGATATTTGTGTTTCCGTAAAATTCTTAGAACTGACGATTTAGATAAGCCTGATTCTAATGCCATCTGCCTTGAAGATTTTGTTGGATATGCTTCAAAATATCCCAAAATTGCTATTTCAATATTTTCATTGTTAACAACTGGTTTCTTTTTGTACCCTTATGTCTTTACGGATCCAAAATTCTTGAAGTTTTCTATAATTCGTTTAACAGTATTTGGTGATGGTTTTTGTTTATGAGGATATCGGGTCGCACATGTATAACATGTTCTTGAAATAATTTATCGCATTGTCCATAAATAATAAATAAGTTTAAATAATCTTCGTTTGTATAATTTAACCGGGGTGCCATTACGATGATTTGAAATGTCAAATACGATCGTGGCTATCCTAGATCTAATTGTTTAACGATTAAATGCAAAATTGCCATATAAAAATATTAAATTGGCAATATTTCGAAAACTTCGCATTTTAGGTATAGATAACTTTATACAAAGTTACCTTCTTTTTAAATGCTAAATACTACAAAATAAGAAAAATGGGGGGTTTCCATTTGAAAAAATTGATTTTTGTCAGTTTTCTCAATCTAATTTTAGATCTTTTTTTTCGAACACCCTGTATGACTAGTTATCCAAATACTATACAAAATGTATTATGACAAGTCTTTTTCAACAAGGAATGTATCCCAAAGTAAGTAATACGGGAATCCTTATAGGAACAATTGATAATTATATTAGGGCTTGCAATCGTCATTTTTGACATAAAAACCTAAATATGTCAAAAACGCTTAGACTTAGGTTTAGGACATAATACATAAAATCTGCCTAGAATCTTGCGTAAAATCTAAAAATGTATTAATATATCCAGTATCCAATTTGAAATAAGCAAGTTGGTGTCTACTTCCGGTATAACCGGAAGTGCCACCATCTTGAAAATATTTTAGTCGAGTTGCCCCTATCAACATTAGTATACTGTCAAATTTTCAAAAGTTTCCTATGTGTAGTTTTCCATAAATATAGATCGCATTCTTTCCCGGTGGGACACCCTGTATATATATATATATATATATATATATATATATATATATATATATATATATATATATATATATATATAAGTATGTATGAATATGTTTAATCTAAAATTCTTGGGGGTAGGTCATTTATGATAACGAAGAGAGTTTTTCTTTGTTTTCAACAATGAACATCTTCCATAACGTGTTTCGGCGATGAGCCTTTTTCGAAATATAATTTATTATCTTGAATCAAAACAATTTGCTTTCAGACATAAATCAAACATTAACAACAATGTGATTTAAATCAAGTGAAAATGCATAAACTGATGGATCGAAAGGCAGTCAAAACGAGCACTTATTGTTAGTTCATTTCATTGGCTCAGATGAGATCGGTGTGATAGTTATGCATTCCGATCGCATCTGGATAGAAAGATTTTACAATATTTGTGTTGTCATGATGAAGAGTATGAATAATGATAAATAGGTACAGCAAATAATCTTATTGATTTATCTAACAATTTCACATTGAATTAAAAACAGGAAACAATTAGTGAAAATAATTGAAAGTGGAAACAAAATTGTATTTATTGAAAGAGATTTTGGTAGGTGTAAATAAAGTTATAAAATTGTGTTCTTGAAGAATTTTAGATTAAATAGATATATCAGGTCAGGAAAGAAATTTTAAAATATATTTTTCTACAAGCGTGCGCTTTCAACCCTTTTCCCGCACGCATTTCAATTCGTAAAGAGTCACATTGCCAAACAGTGCGGGAAAAACCCCTGCTATTCCATTTCCGCACGCGTTTGCGTGCGGTAATGGAATAGCGGGGATTTTTCCCGCACGCTTTTATTAGAGAATAAACTGAATAATGATATGTCTCTATGCACCGGACGCCACCGACGACGTTACTATGGAAACGACATGTGAATTAACATAATATGTCATTAGTATGAAATTATTTGAATATATCAAATCGAATTTCATCGGTGTGTTAAAATCTCCGTTAAAATAAGCGCTTGTAAAAAAAATATTGTTCCTAACTCGTGCGGAAAGAGTCTTTCCGCACTTGTTAGGAAAATAACTATTACCTATATATATATATATATATATATATATATATATATATATATATATATATATATATATATATATATATGTATATATATATGTTAACAAAATAAAATGAAAATCGAAAATTTTGAATTTTTATTTACAATATATATATATATATATATATATATATATATATATATATATATATATATATATATATATATATATATACATAAGAATGGAAATCAATTCTTAAGTCTTACTTCAAGAAATAGACGATTTGATGTCTTCAATCTGAAAGATTTATTTTCTTTAATTGAAAATATAACAAACAAACTCTGATAACTAAAAAGAATGATATTACGAACCTGAAAGAAATCAAAAACAATGCTATTTCTTTGGGTTCTAAATTAACAATATTTGAAATATAAAATGACATTAATTAACAACTGACAAATCAAGGCGTTTTCTAAGCTGAAATCGAATAAAACATAAAAGATAAAATAGAAAGTAGTTTTTCAGAAGAAATGACACTGTTCATTTTTACATCCCCCCACACAAGGTATGCAACAACCACTATATGTTGGCGTTGTCATATGGAAGCAACTTTGTTACATGAAAATAATTATTGTCCTTTTTTTTATTTCCAATGTCTATCTCATAGATGGTATCTGAAATTTTCTTCCCTATTGGAAAAGATCCTATTCTTATTGCCTCAAGTTTTTTCCTATTCAATTTAGATTTATTTTCAACATAAACATAATCTCCAATTTCAAAATTATAATGTTTCCTATGCTTGTCGACTTGTTTTTTATTATATTCATGATAACGTAAAGAATTTTTATATGCTATTTCCTTATCTCTTGGTAGATTACTCTTTTGAATAAGTTCTTCTGGAGCAATGGGATCAGTTTTTCCATAAAGTAAATATTCTGGGCTATATCCAGTTACAGAATGGTCTGTCCTATTGTATTCTTCAATACATTCATCTGCTATTTTCGTCCAAGCTCTAATTTTCTTCTCATTTTGTTTGCATCTTATTCTGTTCACTAGTGTCTGATTTAATCGTTCATTCAAACCATTCGAAAAAGGACAATCTACTGCTGTGAAAATCAATTGTATATTCAAATTTTTCATGTGCTGTCTGAATTTTTCTGAATTTATTCCCGGGTATTGATCTGTTAATACTGTTTTGATTGGTCGTTTATCTTGAATTTTATTAATTAATTTGATGAAGTCTACAGTTGTTTGATGTTTTGAAGTACTCGCAAATGCATATCGAGTAAAATGGTCAACTAGGAGATGTAGGTATCTTTTTGAAGAACGATTTCCAGCAAAGCCTCCAATTGTGTCTAATGACATAATCTGGTTCTTTTGCTGGATCCAGTTGTGAAAGAAGGCCATACCTTTGACCTACTCTCGTTTTATTTTTACAACATATGTCACATGATCCACAAACTTCTCTCGCCAGCGAATCCATATTTTGAATGTAATAAAACTTCCTGATTTTTTTATTCATCTTACTAGCACAAATGTGACCATAATGCTTAACAATTTGTAAAATATATCTTTCTGTATAACAGTTCTCATGTTATTTATCATTAATAGATTATTCTGTTGATCGTTTTTTATTTCATTTAATGCCACTAAATTAACTGTTCTTATACATTCGTCCATATTTTCAGTTTCTTCCAGAACTGGGTTTCTAGAAAGGCAATCTGCTTCTACATTTTCTTTTCCTGGTTCATATCTAATCTCAAAATTGAATTGTGATAAATAATTCATCATGTCACCCAGCTCTTCATCTGGTCTTGTGCGAAATTCTTTTCCTTCTAATGGCTTATGATCAGTAACAACAACGAATTCTTTTCCCATTAGCCAATATTTCCAGAATTTTATTGCCTCCTTAATAGCCAGACATTCTAGGAATATTGCTTTCTTATTCTTCTGATATTTATTCAGTTTTTTAGAAAAATAGGCTACGGGTTTCATTTCACCATTAATCTGTTTTTGTTTAAGAACAGCTCCTACTCCTTGAATACTGGCATCAGTATATATAGTAATATAGGCATTTGGGTCAAAAATTGCAAGAACTGGTTCAGAACAAAGTATGTCCTTAACCTTAATGAAAGCTTCCTGACAATCCAATGACCAGTTGAATTTTACATCTTTCCTCAGTAAATTATGCAACGGTTCTAATAATCTAGCTGAATCTTTTATATATTTGTGATAAAAATTAACTTTACCCAAGAATTGCCTTATCTTCTTCCGATTATCTGGTGGAGAAAAATTCCTAATGGAAATCAAATTGTCATTTATGGGTCGTACTGTATTATTTCCTACAATATGTCCTAAATATTTTACTTCTTCTTTGGCAAAATTACATTTGATAAATTTAAGTCTGAATCCTTCTTCACATATTGCTTTCAAGAGTTCCTCCAAATGTTTTATATGTTGTTCAAATGTTAAAGAAAATATTAGAATATCATCTATATAATTTAGGCAGAATGAATTCAAGTTATATTTTCTGATAATATTGTTCAAAATACGTTGAAATATGGCTGGGGATATTTTGAGTCCAAAAGGTAAACATTTCCATTGCCAGTGACCATTTTGTGTCACGAAAGCAGTCTTATATCTATCTTTGATACGGACAGGAATCGACCAAAAGGCAGAATTTACATCTAATGAAGTAAAGAACTTTGCATTTCGGGTCTTGGCTATGATTTCATCGATCAATGGAAAAGGCTGTGGTTCGGGAACAATTAATTTATTGAGTTCACGGAAATCAACACACAATCTGGTCTTAGATCCCTCATCTCTTTTATATGCCAAAGTAACTGGTGCTGCAAAAGGTGAGGAAGATTCTTCAATCAGATTCGCTTTCAACAATTTTCCTATTTGGAATTCTATCTCTTTTTGATCCTCCATTGAACATCTGTATGGTTTTTTAGATACAAATTTATGTTCTAAAAGTTTTATATGTGCTTCATTATTCTGCACCTGGTCAATATCAAATTTGTGTTTTGCAAAAATATTATATATATATATATATATTTATTTATTAACATTTCAATTTTATTCCTCTGATTTGTTGTCAAATGTTCTAATTTTGCTTCGAAAAGTTCTGTTGGTATCCCTTCATTGAAATTAATGTTGTAATCATTGTTATCATTATTATTATAGAATAAATCGATCTTTCTCTCTTCATTCATTTCTAATCTTTGATAAATATTCAAATCAAAATCTTGTTTCAATTGAAAATTGAAAATAGAATCTAATCCGAGTAGAATATTATACTCGAAATTATTATCATTAATTACAAAAAACACAACTTCTTTTTCAATATCATTGATTCTCATTTTTGTAGTTATTTTTCCTGAAAAATTTGCCCTGCCATTGACTGTTTTGAATGTGTTCCTATCATCTTGAATGTGTAGACATAACTCATCTGCCACTTTCGAATTCAGAAGAGTGACATTTGAGCCGGAATCATAAATTCCACATAATTCATTATCATTTACGAACACTCTCAGTTTGATCAATGGCAACAAAGCTAGTTTTTTTGATTGGAAATAGCCTCATTTAATTCATCCTGTACCCCAACATTGTTCACCGTTCTTATGTTACCGGATACGTTCTCTTGTTTGAAATTATTAAATCTCTTATTCTTCATCCGACATAGAGCCTCTGGATGAAATCTTCCTGGGAAACCATTTTTATCACAAATTGAACATGGTTCCTTCTTATCTATTATTCTTGATGAAGGAATTTGTTCGGCAGATTTATTGATTTTACCATTTTTGGTATTTCGAGCGTTTTCATATTTTGTTAAACCTTCTAACTTTCGTAACACACCTAATAATCTCTCAATAGTTGTTACAATTGATCGATCAATTCTATCTTGTAAAAATTTTGGCAAACTTGTCACAATTAAGTCAATAATTATGTCAGTTGGAAAATCATTTCGGATATTCAACAACAAATTTTCTTTCCTAAAAGCGTAGTCAACTAAACTTCCTCCTATGTACCTAAATGAATATGCCTCTCTATACTTATACCAACTCGTTTCACAAAAACTATCTGAGCAATTGTTTTTCCATATTTGAAAACTATTGTCCAAACCTAATTTAATTAATGTAGAGTCAAACCATTCTTTCGCTATTCCATCCAGAAACAAACGTAAAATCAAAATTTTGTCTCTATCTTCATCCACTCCACAACGCGTGCATTCCGTCTCAAATTTCTTTAACCATAAAGTCACGGAAACATTCTTCCCATCAAAATTATTCAGCACAAAATTATCCTTTATCTTCTTGAAATCCTTTTTATTCTCCTTGGTCTTGCCTGACAGTGCTGTTGTATTTTGCGATTCTGCTATTTCTCGTCCAAATTCTGTTCTCACGTATTCAGGTGAATAAGTCATTTGTAAATACTCATCCCTAAACATCACATCTTCTTCAGCATCAAAATATATTTCTTTCAATTCCGGAGTCAATGAAATAACACACGTACGAAATGAGCCCCTTGTTTTCATTGATTTCAAAATATTTTTCACCTTCGGTAGAGCAAAAAGTTCATGATGGTCATATGGATTCTGTTTGTCTTCTGGTATTTCATAATATGTTTCCGTTCCCGTAGTCTGAATCCATTTAAACTTGAATATATTTTTCTTCGCATCAGTATTTGATGTTTCAAAAGCTATGCAAATTTTCATGGATGTGGTCATTATAGCTTGAAATCTCAGTGCAGTCCTTCGAATATCAACCAGATAGCTTTGTTTTTGATTTATAAGAATGGAAATCAATTCTTAAGTCTTACTTCAAGAAATAGACGATTTGATGTCTTCAATCTGAAAGATTTATTTTCTTTAATTGAAAATATAACAAACAAACTCTGATAACTAAAAAGAATGATATTACGAACCTGAAAGAAATAAAAAACAATGCTATTTCTTCGGGTTCTAAATTAACAATATTTGAAATATAAAATGACATTAATTAACAACTGACAAATCAAGGCGTTTTCTAAGCTGAAATCGAATAAAACATAGAAGATAAAATAGAAAGTAGTTTTTTAGAAGAAATGACACTGTTCATTTTTACATATATATATATATATATATATATATATATATATATATATATATATATATATATATATATATATATATATATATATATATATATATATATATATATATATATATATATACAGAATAAGTTTATCTACATAATTACTAAGACTAGTAATTATGTATAAAAATACATATATTTCATATAGTTGTGATATAATTATTCATTGTTACTATTATATGTTTTCATGTTAATATTGTGTTCAGAAAGTATGTTACATTGAACGTATTGAACGTTACTTAATGGGATTATTGTTTTTGTTTTACTAAATTCAGAATAAACTTAGCTCTCCTGAAAAGATTATCGTTTTAAGTAGTTTCCATGTGTCATCGAACATGGGCGTACCCAGCTTTTCTGGCCTAGGGGGGGGGGCAAGTCAGATTTTTTAGGTCGGATCGTCCGCGGTTGTTTTCTCATACACACTACACAAACACACCTACATGAAACATTAGGTATATGTAGTGCAGTGTGTAGGTCAAACAGCCGCAAAAGATTATACTTTATAGGTAGGTAGTTAAATGAATAAAATTACATTTGACTATGCATTCGTTTTAATTTAAATCGCTTCTACATTAAAAGTAATTTTCGAGTATCTTCTGCAAAATGGTTTGTAACGTCTTCCGTGAAAGAATCGCCCATAAAAAAAAGAAAAGGAAACACACGTGTTTTATTCCTCCCTGAAGTATGTGTCGGGGAGGCGGGCAGCTTGAGTTTGGGATTAACTCCTTCAGCCAGATCAGAGGATACACTTGTATGTACAAGTGCATTAAGGATAGGTGAGACGGGATATTTATGGAACATAGGATGTAAGGGTAGGGTTCAGAGGATTAATACTGGCCCAGCATTCGCCTTATAAGTTTGCAAGCAGTGACTTACATTACCATGAGGAAACCTCTGAAAAAAACTCATGGCAGACCAGTCGTCCCCGGGGTTTGAACTCAAGACCTCCCAAATACTAGCCAGCGTACGCTAAGTACTCGACTAACTAGCTTGGTGGAATCGCCCATACTGTTTACAAGTTTTTTATATGCACTGAGCAAACAGCCCATTTAACCTGTAATAAGGCGAGTTCATACATGTTCTGCGAGATTTTCAAGGGGGGCTGCTCACTCCCTGGGTACGCCCATGTCATTGAACTATAACATATGAATCTTAATATAAATAATTCTGATTTTTTCATATAATAATTATTTTCAAAAGTTCCCTACTCCAGAACCAAGAGAGGACAGGAGTCGCCATACCAGAGAAGCACTGAAAACTACAACTCTAGACCAGGAAGTGTATTATACATGGATGCTTACGAATCCAGCTGCCCGATAAAAGAAAATAAATCACACAGTAGCACCATTTGGTGGAATAACCACCTGTCAAATCTAAGATCCGAAGTCCGCCGGCTATTCAACAAGGCAAAGCGGCACGGAGACTGGCAGGGATACACCGAAAGGCTGACAGAATATAATAAAGAAATAAGGAAAGCCAAAAGAAACAGCTTCAGGAGCTTCTGTGAGACAATCACATCAAGCCCCGCAGCAGCCAGATTGCACAAAACCATGGCAAGAGGCAGAGAGCAAGGACCAATGTCACTCAGAAGAACAAATGGTAGCTACACAGAGGATGAAGAGCAACGAGCTCTCATCCTACTGGAGACGCACTTTCCAGGCAGCATACCATTTGAACCCGGAAGATCACGGGAAGAACCAGGCAGGGCCAAACGAGAAGACTGGGAAGTAGCAAAAACCATATGCACTCCCCAGAGGCTTGAATGGGCAATTAACTCCTTTCAGCCATTCAAGTCACCGGGAATTGACGGCATATTTCCGGCCCTTTTGCAAAAAGGGCAGACGGAATTACTGCCGTTCATTATTAAAGCAGCCAGATTTAGTCTGGCGCTCGGGTACATACCGAGCACCTGGAGGAGAGCACGGGTAACCTTCATTCCCAAAGCAGGAAGAAAGGACCCCACCCTCCCGAAGTCATTCAGACCAATCTGTCTCACATCCTTCCTACTGAAGATACTGGAGAAGATGGTAGATAACTACATTAGAACCAAGATACTGGAGAGGGTGCCATTGCACCCCGGGCAGCATGCATACAGGGCGGGCAGATCAACGGAAACCGCTCTTTATGTGCTTACCGAAAACATCCAGAAATCACTTGAGTATAAAGAAATTGCCATTTGCGCCTTTTTAGACATAGAGGGGGCATTCGACAACACCTCTCACGAAGCAATAAAAAGGGCCCTAATGAACAAGGGAGTGGACAGAACCACATCCAGATAGATGTGCCAAATGCTGGCTACAAGAACGGCCGAAACGAAGGTGGGCGAGAACACCTTTCGGATCAGTACAAACAGGGGATGCCCACAAGGAGGGGTACTATCACCTCTGATGTGGAGTCTTGTAGTGGACGAATTACTCGAAACACTGACCGGGAACGGAGTCACTTGCCTCGGCTATGCTGACGACATAGTCATCATGGCCAAAGGTAAATTCGAAGGAACCCTCTGCGACCTCATAGAAAGGGAGCTAGAGACTACCAGAAGGTGGTGCCTCTCGGTGGGATTGAGAATTAACGCATCAAAAACCACAGTGGTACCCTTCACTAGAAGAACAAAGCTTCAGCACTTAAGGACTATTCGTCTCGACGGAGCAGACTTAGAATGGCAGCAAGTTGTGAAGTATCTAGGGCTCACCCTAGACTCAAAACTACTCTGGAACATGCACGTAGAAAAGATCGTTAACAAGGCAAAATCATCACTGATGGTGTGCAGGAACATCGCAGGAAAAACGTGGGGCTGTAACCCATCAATACTGCGATGGATGTACACCATGATAGTGAGACCTATGATCACCTACGGAGCAGTAGTGTGGTATGGCAGAACCGAACTCACCACAGCAAAGAAATCCTTGGAGAAAGTGCAAAGACTAGCATGTCTTTGTATAACAGGAGCAATGAGATCGACTCCAACAGCAGCACTAGAGGTAGTTCTGGACCTCACTCCTCTCCACATCATGGTGAGGAGAACTGCTTGGGGCGCAAACCTCAGGTTGGCTAAAGTTGGACTCAAAGGTGCTGCATACGGTACAAGGGACTCAACCCTTACCGGAAGTGCACACCTTGCTGACCTCTCAACTGACGAAATTACCAGGAAATTTAGTTTCAAGAAATTATTTCGAACGGAACTAAATACCAAGAAGGAATGGAGCATAGAATCCATTCGAGCACTGGAGAAGAACACCATAATATGGTATACGGACGGGTCTAAAACTCCCGAAGGAACTGGAGCAGGAGTCGTTGGGCCTCGTACCAAATACTCAGAACCCATGGGCCAGTTCCCTAGTATTTTTCAAGCGGAAATTCACGCCATAGAAAGGTGCATTCAGTTCAACCTAGATAGGAAATACCGGAACAAGGAAATTGCGATCCTCTCCGATAGCCAAGCAGCCATCAAAGCGTTGAGCTCTTATAACATCAACTCAAAGATGGTTTGTGAATGCCTAGATAAACTAAACGATCTGGGCAGGAACAACAAAGTGATCCTCCTCTGGGTGCCGGGGCACGTCGGAGTGAAGGGTAATGAACAAGCAGACACCCTGGCACGAAAGGGTGCGTCAACGCCACTAATCGGGCCAGAGCCTTTCTGCGGACTTGGAAAATCTTACTTCCAGGAAGAACTCAATAAAGCTGAAGAAGCAATGAGAGCAACATACTGGCAAAGACTTCCAGGACTGAGGCAGGCCAAAGATCTCCTCGGAAAGTTCAACCGAGCAAGATCGAAGACACTGATTAACCTCAGCAAAACTAGTCTAAAGACAATCACAGGATTTCTTACGGGGCATTGCAAACTCAAAGAACACCTAAGGAAGCTAGGTTTAGAGGGGGACAGCACCTGCGGATTCTGCAAGGAACGTCCAGAAACACCTCACCATATACTGATGGAGTGCTATGCTGTGCACCATGAAAGACTGAACACACTGGGATCATACCAGCTGACTGTAGAAGAAATACCACGAATAGACCCCCTTAAAATCCTCAAATTCCTGAAGGTATTGAGGCTTGAGGGGCTGCTGTAAAACGAGAACACATCGAGAAGCAGAAGAAGATGGGGCACAATAGATCTAATAAGGTCGCAGCGCATCGGTCACCATCCAAAGATACCAATACCAATACCAGGAAGTGTATTAGAAGGAAGACATCGAAAACTAGGCCATGACCTGAGGAAATACATAAGGAACACTATACAACATATTTGCAATCAATATAGGTAACACAAAATTGGTAAATGTAATAGTGTGAACTATGGATAATTTATCTTAATAACAAAGTGTATATTATGTTGTTATGTTTAAAATGCAGTTCATTTTATTTTATATTAATTTTCGTGAATTTTAGGCCTCAGTACCAAGAAACTGAATCGATCTCAGAAATAAATAAAAAAAAAATTTTCATTTTGCCGGCTATTGAGTACATAATATATAGCGGAGGAAATTTCGTTCCAACTAGGTGTCCCACGTCAGATATCGCCTTTTTTCTCTTGGAAAAATAATTACGACGCGTTACTCACTCATCATTCCCCTTTGAAAATATATCAGGAAATTGAACTTGGTACCGTATATCGTATTCCCAGGATCGTGGCCTATATTTTAAGAACCGGCTTGTTATATTTAAACTCATATATAAATTAATCGAGATCTAAAATAAATATTCATAGGCAATTCGACAGATGAAAAGACAGATCTTATCAAATTGAAGGCTAATCAGAAAAAATATTGAGAGAAATAATTAACAAATTCGTTATTGAAATTGATCATCATTACAACAGACAGGAATGTTTTATTAATACTAACAAAATTTGGCATTGTGTCAAAGAGTACACGACTAATATTAGAACTTCAGATAGATAGAGCGCTGTAGGCCGCAGTTCCAAGTATCTTCTCTCGTGCCATGTGCTATAATGTGAATTTCTATTTTCTCAAGATAATTCGAGCATGAATGTAAGTCTTCTTTAAAGTAGTAGGAGTGTTTTGTGCTCAGAACCCCAAATGCCAGAGAAAAAAAATGATGGTCGCATCTGTACTTCAATCTGATTTTACTCAAAGTTCATCTGAGCTGTCAATTAGTCTGTAGTGAACAGAATTAACTCATGATTCAATCAAACTACCTTGTAATTAACCTCATTTCATTGGTCATCAAGAATGAATCGAATGAAAAATACAATTAAGTTGTTGATATAGTTTTCTCAGGCGTATTTTTACACATGCTGTATTACTTATTGAAGTGATATCAGGATACCAAATATTCAGTAATTTGTAATAGTATCTTATTTTTCTGATCATTCTCGAAGAGAATTCTAGAACTTTTAAATATTAGTTTGCATCACATTTAAAATATTCTCATGAACTTGTTATTAACGGTTGCCATGGCGGTTTAATTAAGGGCTAGTTTTATAGAAACTGATATTTGCGATATATTCCATACGTAATTTTCTGGTATATTAAAACTTATTGACGATATCATTCACCATGTGAACTTTCGTTGTTTCCAGAATATCACAGAGGAATATATATATATATATATATATATATATATATATATATATATATATATATATATATATTTTATATATATATATATATATATATATATATATATATATATATATATATATATATATATATATATATATATATATATATATATATATATATATATATATATATATATATATATATATATAATATATATATATATATATATATATATATATATATATATATATATATATATATATATATATATATATATATATATATATATATATATATATATATATATATATATATATATATATATATATATATATTTATATATATATATATATATATATATATATATATATATATATATATATATATATATATATATCTAGGTATATATATTTGTGTGTGTGTGTGAAATATTGTAGTAGGTACCACAAAAATACAGAGAATTATATTTCAAATGTATGATTATTCAAAAAAGATCACCTGTAGGTGAGAAAACTCTTTTAATTTCACAACACATTTTGTTTACATCTCAAATGACTTATAAAATTATTAATTTAGGTATTAAGCGCAGATTAATGAAAATTTTAGATAGACATACATCAATGCAATATGTGGTTTATTGTGGACTGAAAATGAAAGTTAATTAAACTGATTGTATTCTTCATAAACCAAGTTTTATATAAAGGGTTATAGAATATTATGAAGTAACATAAATTTACAATATTGAATTCCATAACACATTGATTCAATATGCAATACAAAATGGTCTATGTATATATATATATATATATATATATATATATATATATATATATATATATATATATATATATATATTTATATATATAATTTCAATTTTGCATGATTTAAAAGAGATAAATAGTGAAATTATTTTCAAATGATTTTGTTCTACATGATTATGACTTTTCATTTTTTCAATAATTTTGAATATTTCAAGGTAATAATCATAGTGCATAGAAATAAACCTATATTAAATAATTGGAATAATATTGAAATTGCTATTTTGGGATATTTCTCTGCATGTCCAACAATGTCTTTAATACAAAATAAGTTAGTGTTAAGATTATACCAATCAAAGATTCATAGAATATAAACATAAATTTGTTTTTATGTTGAGGTATCCAAAAAAAAGTTTCGAAATGATCTATAATTTGTTTAACACCAAGAATGGATAACTTGATTATGCGGATATAGAATGGCAAATGTGTCTGTCATATTTTCTTGATATAAATAATTTACAAGTTTAAATAATCTTCGATTTTATAATTTGAGCGTCCTGGCATGATTAATTAATAATTTTCAAATGACAAGTGACAGCTTCATACATCTCTATAGTTTTTGTTTTTCAACGCCGTTATAGCCATCTAAGGCTTACTGAACTGAACTTCGTAGTAAAATAGCAAAATAGAAGTATTAAATTGGCAATATTTCGAAAACAAAAAATTTCGGTATTGACAACCTCACACAAACTCACACATAGGTATGTTTAAAGTTCAATAAGATATAATTATTAATCTTGGAAAATTCCATTTGAAAAAATTGAGTTTTTCATCTCATTTTTAATCTTATTTTTTAATAACCTATATTACCAAATAGTTATACCTAATCAGTTAAGTATCATAAAAAACCTATTATTGTACTTTTCCAACAGGGAGTTCAACCCAAATTGAATAATAAAAGCTTCCTTATAATTATTTTCATTATCTATCCATTATACAAATACGTCAAGAAAGCTCAGAATTAGGTATAGGATATAATGAACAAAATCTGCCTAGAAAGTTATTTATTTTCCATTTAAAATAAGCCGGTATAACCGGCAGTGCCACCAAATATATATATATATATATATATATATATATATATATATATATATATATATATATATATATATATATATATATATATATATATATATATATATATATATATATATATATATTATATATATATATATATATATATATATATATATATATCCAAAACAATTTTAAAATTCTAATAAATCAATCTGGTTAATAAATTGGCATGCTTTAGACTAGTATTCATCAGCTGTGTTGATGAAAATATTGTGAACCTACACAGATATTTGTTACATTTCTCGCAAAGTGCGAATTGATTCATTTCCTACTTTTGTTGAAAACATTGAAATAATATACATTGTCCCATTTATCCTCAGTTATAACAATGTTTGATTCCTCATAAAATCCAGGAAGGCAATGAAAAGTAAACATTTAAAATATTATTATATCATTACATATGTAGGTACCGACAAAAATACATCGCTTTAATTTTAAAAATAGATTTTGGAGAGATGTTCAACACTTCCTAGTGAAATATTGACCTATACATGCCCGGGATATGATAAAAGGCAAAATGGTTCGACATTCAAATAACAGGAAATACATCAGTTCGCTTACGTAGTTTTGAATGGCAGTGTAGTTATTTGCATTGGACTCCCACACTCGCAAGTTGTAGAAATCGAGCTAATAAAAAATCTTATTGCTGATATGAATTAAATATACCAGTTTATGACGCATAGACGTAGATTTAGAACCTTTCTCTCATAAAATATGATTCAAAGACAAAATCATTATTTTTAGATTCTAGAGTTTTCTATCCGAAAATAAATTTATTCAATTTCAGTTCTTTTAAATAATTCGAAATAACCGAAAATAGTCAAGGAATAATAGTAAGGAAGGTACTAAAAATAGCCAATACACAAAGTTCAGAATAATTATTGTCCATAGTTTTCATATATATATATATATATATATATATATATATATATATATATATATATATATATATATATATATATATATATATATATAAATAATATATATATATATATATATATATATATATATATATATATATATATATATATATATATATATATATATATATATTTATTTATGTATATATATATATATATATATATATATATATATATATATACATATATATATATATATATATATATATATATATATATATATATATATATATATATATATATATATATATATATTATATATATATATATATATATATATTTATATATATATAAATATATATATATATATTTATATATAAATATTTATATATATATATATATATATATATATATATATATATATATATATAATATATATATATATATATATATATATATATATATATATATGTATATAGAATAGATTTTTCATGCTTCAACTCTGGTGTCGATGTTGCTTCCAGTTTGTGCTATATAAAAAGCAACAGAATCATTACAATGGATTTGTTATAAGCCACTTTACTCACAATAAGAACCTTCTCAAAATCCTGCAAACTATTTTTTTTTGGCCTCTATCATGCCAAGAGTTTCAAAAAAACTATACCTCACTCTTTGAAAAAAAAATAGTTGTTTTCTTTTTAGACGATTTTCATTGTTGGGTAATGTAGGTACTTATTTAAAAGTCCATTGGCCGTTCGCAACCGACGTTAAAATTTAGGTTCAGCGAATTAAGGAAATATTTTTTTATTATTAATTGCTCCACTTTTTCATTAACCCCCGTATTAATGGTGTCTGACAAACGGCTGCGATATTGGGAGGTTTTTTACATTTATAAGTAATTGTTTAAGTATATTGTTGACTTTCATGAACTGCATAAACTTCAATAATGAATTAAGCGTAATTTCTTCATTTTGAACGATTTAAGCAATAATGCTTTGAAGTGGAATTATAATATATTTTTTTCTAATCAATCTTTCATTGGTCTACCAACAATTAAGCATTCCTTCACATAAAATACCTTAAATGTGTACCTCAACATGTAGAAGTACAATAATCCGACATTAGTTAGAAATATGTCTGAAGATATGTTCACTGTTCACAGAGGCTCATTATAAGCAGTGGAATGACCTGAAAGCTATTCGATAAAAAGTGGTTAAAATTCGGATTAAAAAATAGTGTATGCAAACATATGTCTATACAATTTTTATAATTCCAGAACAACAATGACATGAAATGGCGCCCAATGGCAATTTCTAGCCCATCAAATCGACTACGGAGTGCCAGAAATATGCCTCAATGGGTGGTGAGTACATATTTATAAATAAATTATTATTCAAAAACGTCTTTATTACGTAGGTAGAACTGCATTAGAAAACTAATTAATCGAACATATTATTCATTTATTTATGATTAAACGATTTATAACTCCACTTGAATGTACATTCATTAGGCTGTAATATATTTTTTAACTCAAACATAAGTTTTTCTGATTATTATTGATACAAATGACTCTGAAACAATTCAGAGATTTAAAAAATTTCAGTGTCCATTTATTGCAACATTTCCTCGGGTACTTGCATCTATAATAATCAGAATACAATATGAATGATTTTAACAATAATCATTAAGATCGAACTATTCGGTGCATAGCGATATTGATGAACTATTTATTTTATGGAAATTCATTTCAAATGAACAGAAATACAAATGCTTTTCGTCTATTTCCACACAATGTATTTACAATATAAGTACTACTGGTTTCGACTATCACGTCATTGTCAATGACGTGATAGTCGAAACCGGTAGTAGGTACTTATATTTTAAATACATTGTGTCGAAATAGACGAAAAGCATTTTTATTTTATGGAAATTCATTTCAAATAAACAGAAATACAAATGCTTTTCGTCAATGACGTGATAGTCGAAACCGGTAGTACTTATATTTTAAATACATTGTGTGGCAATAGACGAAAAGCATCTTTACTTCTGTTTATTTTTATTCGGTGAATACTTGTGTTGTCCGATAATTAAAAAACCAAAATTAATAATAGCGCATCTTGATCGTCATGATGCGAGTCTATGGAAGGAAATAAATCATTCATATAGAGTTCACTAATTACCCAGGAGTTGCAAAGTACAAGGGTATTAAAAAGAATAGGGAAGATCGAGTACGGTTGTGACAATTTTCCTTTGATCGCTCACACCATTGCCACTATGGCCACAATGAACGATTAATGCATTTGAGATGAAAGCCTGGACATTTGTCTTTAAGTTTGCGCGAAATATATATAGAAATGAGTTAAATTTATTGAGTGTCTAAGACTGTTACACTCCAAACCAGGGCGGTTGTAACAGTAAAAAATAACACACAATTTAAGCATTTAAATCGGATTTATTGATAAAAAAGACACCTTTGTATAATATCACAACACTTTAAACAGTCTTTAGACATTTTTTTGGAGGTTAGGTAAAATGAATACCTACACAAAAATAATGATTTCTTCATACAGGTATATATATATATATATATATATATATATATATATATATATATATATATATATATATATATATATATATATATATATATATATATATATATATATATATATACAGAGGCGCCGACTTATAAAAAATATTGGGGTTCCCAAATATTCCAGTTTTAAAGCTTTTTTTAAGCATTTTAGAGTCATATGATCAACATTAGAACCCTGAAAACTCGACTTTCGATAACTCGACACTCCGGGAAACTCGACAAGCCTGACACATGTTTTGGCTTTGAAAAACGAAACACACACGGTATTTTCGTAAAAAGCTTATTTAATTTAAAGTAATAATTATGCACTTAGACTATTACAGAGCAGTGAATATACAGCTCAGATGAAATTATATTTTAATAAATCCTAAACTATCATTAAAAGAATGAAACATTAAATATTGCTATCGCACAGTAATAGCACTTGGATTAACAAGTGAAATAGATAATTTAAGCATAATTCGAATAGGTAAGTCTCAGAGTTCATTAAATAAAAACAATATTTCAAAGTTAATACTTTAAAAATATTTGAGTATTATAAAATATAACTAAAAAAATATGTGAGTAGGTATTTGAAAATTAATAATACAGTACTCTAGTAATATAGTAATACAGTACTAAACTAGTACTAATATTTCGAATCTGAAAATTTTCTGTTTCTGTAGGTATGTATTTAATTCTCTATTTCATAAATATTGCTCTAAATTAGTGAATGATTGAAATGAAAAATGCAAACATAATTTTGTGATTGTACAAAGCATGATATAACTAATAATCTTCTTAAATTATTTCCTAAATATTTGAGGGGGCTCCGCCCCCCTTAGAAGTTGGCGCCACTGTATATATATATATATATATATATATATATATATATATATATATATATATATATATATATATATATATATATATATATATATATATATATATATATATATATATTATATATACTTATAATATATATATATATATATATATATATATATATATATATATATATATATATATATATATATTTATACCTATTCATTCAAACTCACGAAAATAATCTCTAAATAATAATAAAACGAAATCTATGTATATATACTAATCAATATAGAGAAATAGCTAATGCCGTATTTATTTCGAATTCACCTCAAAGAAGCTCCAAGTTTGACTTCATCATAATCGTTGTTGAACAATAATATGTCGCTTCCACTTGTCGAAGTCTTCCTTATACGTTTCCTAGGTATCTGCAATGCAAAAATATTATAAAGCTTATGTTGCAACCTTCCCCACGAAAATCGTCACAACCGTACCCACGTTCAATGTTGATAATTGAACGGTAGCAGGCACGAATATGGAACATACACAAAAATTAACCAGCTTATTATAATCACTTAAACACAACAAATACGTATGTAAAAAATCAAGTACGATAACTTTATTGATAATCAAGCTATAACGGTAAAGAAATTGAGGCGTTGACTATGAAAAGGAGGTAAGTGCCAAAACTTAAATTTTCCAGGAGGAGCAAAAAACCAAATTGATACATGAATTAACAACAAGAACGCACCTTTTGGAGTAGAAAATGTATTTACTATACGGTTACATGCAAACATTGTTAGATTATAATGAAAAAAAAAGATTCAAAGATTATTTACAAATATCTTTATAAATGTATGGTGAACCCATGCTGCGGCACTTGTCACCTTTGCAAAGCAAACAGTCATTCTTTTTTTTTTATTTATTCAAGTACTCTAAGAGATAACAAGATCCATAATGAGTATAACATGTAAGATTGTATGAGTGACATGCATGTCCTAACATTTTAGTAACTTATATAATTTTTTTTAACTTAAATAACTATTGTAGTCAGAGGAAGAGATCACTTTTTACAAATCATAGGTTCTCTAGGAGGAGTTTTTTCATCTTTCTATTGAAACTGTCAATGGACGGACTGTTTTTAATATGTTCGGGAATTTTGTTGAACCATTGTAGAGCTTGAAATGTAGTCCTTTTTTTCTCAACATTAGTTGCATTTGGTAGTATGTGGAAATGTTTATTTGTTCTCGTGTTGTAATGATGTATGTCACAATTTTGAGTTAGGTTGACTTCTGTTTCAGTTTGGTTGTTTTTGATTTTGTAAATAATTTCGACACTATCCAGTTTAACTATATCAGGGACTTTCAAAATTTTTAGATCTTCGTAAAGCATTGTTGTATTTGTCCTATATGGAAAATTAAATAAAGTTTTAACTATTTTATTCTGGGCTATTTGTAATCTATTGATATATTGTATATATCTAAGTAAATCAGATGTGAATACACATTCGAATGGTAAATTTGGAATTTAGTATTTTTGTTGAACTTCATGGCACTGTGTTTTAGGTGATAACATAGATAGTTCTGTTGCCACCAGCGGCATCTTGTGACACCGCTCAAAACTAAACGAGAGGTGATATGCACTTACCTCCTTTGCAACGCTATTGGCATTGGCATTTAGAATCGTTTCAGTGAAAAAAATTATTTTCGGCAATTTTGGCACTTACCTCCTTTTCAATGTCAGCGCCTCAATTAATCAAAAATACTTACTTTTGGTTAACGAAACACAATAGGTCTTCTTGTTAGCGCATTTAGTGCGTTGCAAAACCGGAAATCGTGTTGGTGTTGGGACTCACTGGGGGGCAGCCATTAATTATACGTGAGATAATTTTGGCGATATTTTGACTCCCCCTCCCCCCTTGGTGAGAAGTCGTGAGTTCTTGCACGACCCCCCCCTCCCCCATCCCGAATCTAACGTGAGATTTTTTTAAATGCATATTTGTTATATGAATGAGTTAATCTGTGCTAATTCTATTAGTTCAAGTAAATCAGCAATATTTTATAAAAATGTGAAAAAAATTAAGTTAATAATACAATAATGGTTGTAATAAATCACAGTTTTTTTCAGTGAAAATTATTAGTGCATCGTATGTTTATTATAAAAGGTAAAGGCATTATTTTTTTATGAATAATATTCACATCGTACCGTATATCAAGAAGAAATATTTACTCCAAAAAAGTATTTACTGTTAATAAATATGTATCAATAGTTAACGAATAATGTTAGAAAAATACTTTTTCATATTTAATAAAAGAATAAATTGTTTCCAACCAAATGAATTTATTAATAGTTCATGAATTTTTCCATCAGTGCATAATTAAACCGCGATGAATATTTTTATGAATGATTTAGATATATTTTACTGGAGAAACATTTTTTCCTTAACCTAGTTTTCTCGCAATTTTATACATACTGTTTTTGCGAAAAAAAATCACGTGATATTTGATGAGACCACCCCCTCCCTCACGTGAGATTGAGTGAGATTTTCCTCTTCCCCCCCCGCCTAAACACCTCACGTAATTAATGGATGCCCCCTAATTTCGGCAATATTCGTGTAGTTTCAGCAATATCATTTTGCATCCGTCCCCGGTCTACCCTAGTGTAGTTCCCCAAATTCATACCTTCCATTGAATATAATTTGAAGGATAACACCAAAGCGTATTTCATTTGGTTTTTGCAAAAACACGATCGTCAAGTCTAAACTACTTGTCGAAACAATATTATTTCCGAACCTAATCAACTGGTTCCAAAAATTACTCCCCCAACACTTCGAATAGACTTTCAGGGTGGACATATGCTATATATCAGGGTTGGCGAACCTTTTTCATTCTCCGTGCCACAAGTTTGTAAATAATCTTTATGAAATTACTAACGTGCCAAACTAAAATTGTCCAACCTGTTTCTTTGATTTTGTTTTTTATTTCATTTTTTTTTCACTCACACTCTCGAGAAAAATTTATTATAATTCAATAGACACAACGATGAAAATTTTGTATCGAACAATTTTATCAATATAGAATTATTTTAAAAATCACATCTATTCGAATTTATTAAGAGTAATTTAATTTTTTTACAAAATACACATACTTTGATTTGATTTTTGTTGTTGCATGTAGGACGGTAAGTATTTTATATTTGGATTATTCTTTGTTATATTCAAAGAATGAGTGCTGGGTTTGATAGATTCTGTTTTATAGATTAGATATAATTCGTCATTTTGAATAGTTTATTGTAGATATATTCCTTTTTTCTTTGAATTATAAAAAGCATATTTTTGTGCGTGCCATCTTTTTTCTCTTTCGTGCCATTTGAGGCACGCGTGCCATAGGTTCGCCATCCCTGCTATATATGATAAGGTTTGCAATTTTGCAACAAAACAATTTTACAAAAAAACGGCTCAGCGAATACGTTTTTTATGAACGCTGCCTTAACGGTAAGAAAAACTTAGATGAAATGCCATAGATAATATAAGATCTCAAAAAGATTGTTCAAAAAGTCCACGGAGACATATTTCTATATGTTAAGGTTAGGTTAATACAGGGTTGTAAAATCTTTTCAGAGCCTCCTCTGTTTAATCTTCATTTTCTAAAACTTGAGCTGACCTGACTTTTTCTAACCTTACTAACCTAACCTCCGAGTTCATAAAAGTATAAAATCCATGAAATAGATGAATTTTATCATCAAAAACATTGTCTTTTTTATAATAAAATTCATATTTTTCAGAAATTCTATACTTTTATGAACTCGGAGGTTAAGTTAGTAAGGTTAAAAAAAGTCAGGTCAGCTCAAGTTTTTGAAAAAAAAGATGACCCAGCGACAAAATCTGACTTCATATTCGGCTTTTTCAGGCCAAATTAAGCAAAAATCCGAAATTTCAAGAAAATCGGGGCAGTCTGTAATTTATATTATT
This sequence comes from Cynegetis impunctata, assembly GCA_030704885.1. Lineage (NCBI taxonomy): Eukaryota > Metazoa > Arthropoda > Insecta > Coleoptera > Coccinellidae > Cynegetis > Cynegetis impunctata. The sequence continues at coordinate 1,024,197 of JARQZK010005056.1, forward strand.
CATTTGACAGCTTATTACATAATGAAATTTACCCATTGTTACTCATTATAATCCTATATTTGTACTTTCTTAAGTAAAACAAACCACTTGAAATTTTAGGAATTTATTAAAGCTATAATATTATTTATCAACTACATAATGCAATGTTATAAGTGTGAACTAACTTAACATATTTGGTTCTTCTATATTGTAGGAATTATTTCACAATTCAATATACAAAAAAGAGAAAAAAGTCTAAGACCAATTTAATCATTCATAATAAGATTTCTGATTCCCTCCAACAACCAAATTCAATACATATTTTAATGACCATGAAAGTAATTCAAACTATATATAATAAAAATATAAATATGAAAATATATGTAAAATGTTATATAATTGTAGGTATATATATATATATATATATATATATATATATATATATATATATATATATATATATATATATATTTATATATATATATATATATATTTATATTTATATATATATATATATATATATATATATATATATATATATATATTATATATATATATATATATATATATATATCTATATATATATAAATATATATATATATATATATATATATATATATATATATATATATATATATATATATATATATATATATATATATATATATATATATATTATACATACTTAAATTTAAGGGTGCAAATAAATAAAATAATGCTATACTGACAAAATATACTTCCAGAGTATGACTTATAGTTTTTAAAAACAAGTATAATCCTATCAATCAAAATTATGTCGTCAAATTTGTAGTTCACGGTATTAATCAAAACGAAAATGATAAGATAATATTCGAATATTCAACAAAACTATATTTACTCTCTTTACAGTGTTCATGACGAAATATAAGATGTAAAAATATGGATATATCACAGAAACCTTCTAAATAAAAAATTTTTTCATAACAAATATATAGATTTCGACAAATATGAGAAATTATATCTCGCAGATAATTAAAAAATAGATAAATGATTATTTTTTATTTAGTAAAATCAAATCTAATAACATTCTGCAGTATAAAATTGATATTGATGTTATAGTACTTATTCCTTTATTGAAATATGAGATACCTAATTTTGTTTGTTTCTATATATTTTCATATAGATTTATCAAAAGTTAGGACAGTCTCAAAATTAAAACCGTGTCAAATCATATGGAAAATAATATCAAATGGGCATGCTAGCCAGATATTTGGATTCCCAATGTTTTATTATAAATAATATAATGAGAAAAACAATAATCTATTGCAAGGCATATTAAAATTATAATAATATAAAACAATATATTTATTTTCAATAATTTTCAATTTCAAAAAGTGTTATTTACAATGATATACTATATTAAGTATCTAATAACATTAAATTTTCTTCAGTCTGTATCAAAACCAATAACCTTATCCAATATCAAAATTGAATATCAATTGAAAATTCTAGCATATCCTAGGATTGAATTCATTTTAACTTATTTCTTTTGAAAAATTTTTACTAATTTTAATCAGCTTACATGCAATAAAGGCAATAGGGGAAGAGCATTTTATTAAATTGACTGTCAAAACATTTGAACTTACTTGCTTAGTTAACCCTTACATGAATTTGTGAACATAACCGTTATTCATGTATTCATCGATTGTTCATGTTCATAAAATAAAAAATTTTTTTTTAGAAGATTTCCTTCTTAATGGAAAATACTCATCTTATAGGCTTAAATAAAATGTATGTGTACAATAAAATGAATTAAGGAAAAATAGTATACCAAGTTCTAAATGTTTCACTTTATTATATCAGAAATTGCATTGTGGAAGATTTAAATTAAGCTTAAGGTTATTGCAAAACAAAACAATAACGAGTTCTGAAAAATAAACCTGAACATTAATGTTTTCCACACTTTGAACATTACATTCCGGGTTGACAAACTATTTTTAGAAAAAGGTAAATGAAACTGTCTGCTTATATTTTTCAATTTTATTATAAAGACATACCTACTAATAAAGATTATTATGTATACCTAAAAATATAAGGTGTATATTTGTTCCTGAAAAATATATCCAAAGAATGCAATTTCTAAATAAACAATAATACTTGAGGGTGATAAAAGAAATTACTTATTCCTAATTTTTGATATGGATAAAATGAAAAATGAAATAATATGATTAACACATCACATGGGTTTGAAAAAAGTTCAAGACCTGCATATGTATTATTTTTTCTTATTTTATACAATAACATCATCAACTTTGCTCTCAGAATAGGCACTAAGGTTTGTAAGAAGTAATGGATACATCAAAAAATTAAATGTCTGAATTGATTGATTGTTTAACCAATTCCATTACATATATAAAACATTATTTCACATTTCTTGATGATTTCCATAATAAAATAAAAATTCTCACCTATTCTAATGTAACCAACTCAAATGTCTTTCACTGAAATTAACTTGAATTTTCTTCATTTTTCAGTTCATTTTCATTATTTTCTAATATAACACTTGAACTTTCATCAAGATCCATTTGCAATGGATTATCATCACTATCCTCTGTTTTTTCTTCCCTGACCTTAACTATCTTCGTTATTTCTACCTCAGGAGTTGTTTCCTTAACCCTATTATAATGCATCTTTTTAATCACAGGAGGAGAATCCAATTCTGGATCGCTATCCTCATCCATCTCACGTTCTAAAGTGATATCAGGTGTAACATCTATAGTTTCAGCATCACCTTCTTCATTGTTAATAGAGTTTCTACTAAATTCCATACCATCCTTTCGTTTTTTTGTTTTCTCTTTATCATTTTTACCATCAGCATCAGAATATTTACTTTTCCCAAATACTTTGTATTTGTATCCAACATCGTCCCTCATATGCAACTTTCTATGAAGCTGCATGTATGACTGAGTTGAAAACTCTCGATTACAAATATCACATTTTGCATTTTTCATACCTTTGATAAAATATTTTTTCTTATTTTTTTGATGATGTTTTCTAACTTTATGACGTAAAAGTCCAGTCGAACTGTTAAATTGTCTTTTACAAAGCTCACAAGAGAATATCATCCCTTCTTCTCCGGGAGCAGGTGGACAATTGCTTTCACCATCAGAAGCTGATTGATTAGCTGTGGATTGTTGAGATGAAATAGATGTATTTGCAAAATCCTTGAGAGTCAAGGAGTCATCATTACTCTCATTACTTGTTTTATGTGACTTTACACACATATCATAATCAATTCTAGTTACATACTCAGCATAACAGTATTCACATTTAAAAGGATATTTTCCCATATGGAACATCTTGATATGATGTTTTAATATTTTAACGGTAGCAAAATTTTTCTGGCATGTTTCACAACCAAAGCTTTTGTCACCTGGTGCAGCTTCTTCTTCAAAGCAAACATCAGCCGATAAAAAGTGTTGTCCAGAGTTCAAAAAATCAGCTGCATGCTTTGGGAGAATAGGAACATAATTTCCATAGAAATTACCTTTTTTACCAATCTTTCCTTTGTCACCATTCATTTTAGTAACTTCGTTAGAATTAATCTGACTTTGAGTTATAACTTCATCCCAGTCATTAACTTCATCTTCTTGTGTAGAACTGTCACTATCTGAACCCAAACCAAAAATTGTAGGATCAATTTCAACACTTAATTCCTCTGTTTTCGTATCAGTTAATAATTGATTTATAACAGGTGTATTATTCGAGGGAGATTTAACCATCAACTTACTTGGTGCAATAGGTATGAATTTTTGCATAGTATTATTAAGATTAACAAAAACATTCTGATTGGTATCTTTATTAGTACTAAGTTGGTCTTTATGAAGAGAAGGTGCCACAGTATTAACCGTTACAGGTGCAAGAGCTGGAGGATTCATTCCACCTGCAGTGGGAATCAGGTTAAGAAAAACATTTTGAAATGAGTTTTGTTGTTGTGGTCCCACAACAATTTTAACGAATTTCTGATTAGGTAAAACCATAAACGCACCTGGAGTTGACTGTGAATCAACTGGTGATGCATTTTGAGATTCAGTTTTCTTCTGAGTTTCTTTAACAAGTTCTAAATAACTTTTCAATACACTAGCTGATTGCACACACTGTTTTTTAAAACTGAAAGCAACATTCAGTCTTTTTATGCATGGATGACATAAGAGAGGTTTGTAGGCGGTCCAATCCTAAAAATGAAAAACAATGTTTACATTTTAAATACGGTACTTTCAGAAAATACATACCACTTCAGCTACACATTGTTCAAGTTTAGTCATTAGTGTTTCACTTGGTTCATTTTCGATGTGTGCTAAATCTATTAGGTTTTTATCGTATTTTAAACATACACGACAGAAATTTGGCAACGAATACATCGTCATTAAACTAAACAATCAAGAAAACCAACTGAAATTTAATAAATTTTCTATTGTATCATAGCTTTGTCAACCTATGCGCCATGTTCTACACCTCACTTAAGAAAAAATTAGCTGCATAGCCAACCGAACAACGCTAAATATTACCAGTCTAAATTTAAAATGGAAACGTTCACTAATTCCATCGGACGCTTGTTTTACATTTTTGATCGTCTAATTTGACGTTTCCTAATTTTAGAACATGGTTATGCAAAAATTCGATATTTGGAATTCACTTTAGTTCAATGTCATTACTTTTCTGAGGTCTGAATGATTTTCTGAGGAAGTAGATCATCAATTCTAGATTTCGATATATTTACCAATACGTCATTATTTCTGTTTGTTAAAGAATCATTCTATTTCACTCTTCCTGAATTTATCATTTGTTAAATTTATTTTTAGAATAAAAGTGGGACAAGCGGTCCCCCACCGCCACCAATACCAAACGATGATGGCAAATTTAACAAAAGTTCCAAATTTGGAAAGTTTCAGGAACCAGATTATGAAGTTATTGAATTTGGACAATACTCTAATGCTCCTTTAACTCGAAAAAATGGCAATCGTATGTATTCTAGAATTAAGACAGTAATAAATGTTGAATTAAATTCAAATTTTTCAACAGAGAAGAAGTAATTCTTTTATGAATTGATTTTTTTTTAATGGCCTTCTCATCTATCATTTTCGGTTAATTAATACATTAAGTACTTGAAGAAAAAATGGCATTGTTATTTTCAGAAATGTTTCGAACTTAATTATTCTTTTCAGAAACCGATTTACGTTGTCAATTATGCGGATCATCCGTACCAGCTTTGCGATGCGATGAGTGCTCACAAATATTTTGTCCGTCATGTGATGATATGTTTCACAGACATCCGAAACGGCATTCTCATGTTAGAAAAGTAAGTTGTTCAAAACAGGTATCTTATTTAAATCAAAAAGAAAATTTATGAGTTTGAGTAACAAAATAAAATTATTTTTAGTTGATGTTATTTCGTAGCTACAGTCATAGCTTACTTGTTTATAAGCATAATAATTGTGTATATTATTATATTCATCTATACAATGTGTCAGTTTCAACCGTTTTCCTCAAAAGCGCTGCACTGCGCATTTAGTGATTTTTTTTTCACAATAAAATAAATTCTTTTCTTTTTTGTCGGAGCTCTGCTGCTCATGAGTTTTTTTAATATGAAGAAAGCAAGTGAAGAAAGTGATCTAACCGTTATAATATTTAAATATGAATTGGAATGGAAAAAGCTGCTTTTCAACATTATATCGATTAATTTGTCTTTATAGTTTGGTATTGAAACAATGCGTAGTAACAACAATTTACAGGTTTATATATTTTATTGAGGTTATTTGCATTACGCACGTTTCGGTAAATGCGTCATGCGTAGTTTGTCCAATAAATGTGTATATTTTTGTCATAAACCATTGTTTTAATATGTTTATTAATTTAAATCAAGTATCGGCCTTGTCATTCCAAAATTTAGAGTTTTACCTGCATTTGTTCAGTAGCAGGTAACTAAGTTCATAGTTTTTCGTTTAATGCAAGGAAATAAATATTATTAAGAGAGTATAAAAATATTTACCTAAGAACTCTAGTCGCTTTTAGTGAAAGAGCTTTCGCTGTAATTTAATGTGTGATTTTTCATTTTGCAGGCGATCGATATTCGTCACTCACAGCCGTTACGTCCTCCATTGCCTCCAAAAGGTGAACCCCCCATTGTTCCTCCGGTACCACCCCCACGGCGAAGAAGAGCAGGTTCTGTTGGCCCTTCGCCATGCCCTAGTCCAACACCTGCGCGAGCAATTCAGGTGAGGTGCTTGAAAGCAAACTTAAGGAAAAAATAATGTTTTTAATGTACACCTATCGCAACATTATTCAAATTATGACAAGGGTCCCTCTCTACTTGCTGAGTTTGAATTAGACCGTCAGGGTTGTCGTCTTAAGTCAGTTAGTGTGAGTGGCTCTGTGTTGTTTGTTCCAATTATATTCCTTCCACAATAATTCATCTCACAAATCAAAGCCTTCACTCCAGTAACTTTCAATTTCTACATTAAGACTAAGAAAAATGCTTCAGTGTGTTTCGTGTTTGTTTTCCAATATAGCGCATAATCTTGGGTAAAGATTCATTTACAAGCTATGAGTCCAGTTTCCATTATTTATGTTCTTGAGATATATTTTAGTGTTAATTAAATGATTTTAACTGTTTATTTTTTTATGTATCAGCTTGATTTTTTCCAATAACTTCGTGTCAAAAGTAACTCATTAATATCACAACAACTTTGCCTTCTAGCAGTTATTTACTCTGAACAATATCAAATTAACCGAGACAGGAAACTTGAAGCGATAATATAGATAATTTTTCAGGGTTCAAACTCCTTTTCAAAAAAGGATGGCTTGTTTTCATTCAAGGACAAGATGAACAGTTTGAAAAAGATTATGGGAAGTAGACCCCTACCTCCAACGCCAACCTCGACAAATTATCCCTGTAAGTGCAAAAATATCGAATCTTACAACTTTTAATTAAAAAACTATGTTAGAAGCTATTCCCTTGAGTTGTTCTAAATATTAAATATACAAATATGTAAAAATGGTTATTCTTGAATAAAAACATATTTTGTATCTGACGCAAGTCAGATTTCGCTTTTTACTTATGCATTCAAAGTTGCTAATTTTTTTTAATTATAGAAATCTTTCGAATTCTTTTGATGATATATATATATATATATATATATATATATATATATATATATATATATATATATATATATATATATATATATATATATATATATATCAAAATGTACCGTAAACCGTGAGAACATTTGAAAGTTTACATAAAAAAAAATTTGTAAGCTGTACAGAAGTGAGTGAAAAAGATTGAATCACATTCAACAAAAGTGCATTTTGTTTAAAGGATGACTCTCCTTTAGGTAAGCAAAGAAATCCAACAGACAGTGTAAAAGGGGTAAAACCACCCTTATCCCCTGGTATTTTTTTCAGAACTTCAATGGGGTGGTAATACGGTTCTTGAATTTTTTTAGCATGAAGACTGATTAATTATATTCATTTTGTTACAATTGTAAAAATTTCGCATTCCACATACTTTCGAAGGAAAAAAATGTTGTCTTAAATCCTGCTAACAGATATTCCTAGTACAAGTTTCATGAAATTGTAATACAAAATTTAGTTGGCAGTGAAAACAAAGGCAAAACGCTTTATAATAATAAATGTTCAATATAACGGACAGTTTTTATCAATACAAAAATCAATTGAAATGCATGCTTCTTAAAATGTGCTTTTTTATGTAAACTTTCAACTCTCCACACGGGCCAACCCCGTACACGTGGTAGCTCTGTGTCCCAACCATTTTCAGACACCCTGTATATATGAAGAAAAAATAAATATTCGGTTAACAGTACGTACTTTCATCAAATATTCATGTTTATGACTAGTTTATACAAGAAAAGAAATATAATACACGTTAAATAAATCAATAAAGATGGAAGGCAATAAGTTCGACAAAGGATCTAATTTCATAGATATATGTCTCACTGTATGTTTTTCATCTTACATAACTTGTATTAAATAAAAAGTAATTCTTTTTTTAAATTATTAGCTCGAATAGAAACAAGATGTAGTTTTGCTATATAACTGACGAATATAAATATCGTAAAATAGTTTTATTATAGTCTTAACACGTTACCTTGGTAGTATCCATGTATGTACTTATTTACATAATTGCCTGATATTTATTATTTTAGCTTTTGCTTTCAGAATACTGTGTTTATGATTAACACTCTTGATTTGTAGCACCTCGTTCGGATTTGTCGGGATCGTCGCCAGATAGATTCAGCAGGAATTTCGATGGTCATAGTCCAAGTCCTTCCTTGCAGCAGAGGTACCGACAGCACCAAATGATAATGAGAGGAACCACGCCAAACCTTCCCGCAACTTGTAATGATTTCGAACAGGTAAATGGACTGGGTTTTTTATTGATTTAATAATACTAGTCGTCGATCAGTGGTCGAAATAAGCCAGCAATTTTTTCAATTTTCAAGTTCATGTTATGTGTTTGACATTTAGGCCAAGCTACAGAGATTTTTTCATGTAAAAAGTGTTAGAAGAAAACCAGCTCCGCCATTGTTTGTAAAATAGTTCCACATGATATAGAGATATGTTTTTCACTCGACTTTATTATTTATATCTTTGTTATTAACAATTTTATGCAAAAAATCGCGTTTTTTGAAAATTGAAACTATCAGAGTAATCGTGATGGTGTCAATAGACTTATTGTAGAAAATGAAAAAACGAAAAAAATGGGAGGTCGGATGACTCGATCAGACCCTTAGTCTATATGAAAATCGAAGAAAACCGGCCAAAATGCAGTTTTTTCAAAAATTCATAACTCGGTTATTTTTTGAGATAGATCGTAGAGCGTAGATCCTCCGGTTAGTATTATTTATCAGTATAAACTTTATTGTGCAAAGAACAGGAACTGTCCGAGTTTTTGATCTGTGGCCATTTGAATATTTTACTATGCAATTTTCCAGCAGACCTGAATGCGACAGGTATGGTCCGATTTCAATTTACAAAAAAGATTTTGAAAGTAGAACTCTCATAGTTCAAAACGTTTATCTTGGTTTTACATGAAAACGCTCAGAAATATGTTAAAAATAATGCTGAACATGACGAAAAATGGCCGAGAAATAACCGTCATGTTCAAAATGCCGACGCTTTCGAATGCTTATCCTTGCCTGCTGCTCTACCCCCACTCTTCAACTACTCTCACGCGCTCGGCAGTTTTTCGTCATGTTCAGCTTTATTTTTAACATATTTCTCATCGTTTTCGTGTAAAACCAAGATGAACGTTTTGAACTATGAGAATTCTACTTTCAAAATCTTTTTTGTAAATTGAAATGGGACCATACCTGTCGCATTCAAGTCTGCTGGAAAATTGCATAGTAAAATATTCAAATGGCCACAGATCAAAAACTATGCATCGGACAGTTCCTCCTCTCCGCACAAATGAAGTTTATATTGACAAATAATACTAACCGGAGGATCTACGCTTCAAATCAAAAAATAACAGAGCTATGAATTTTTGAAAAAACTGCATTTTGGCCGGTTTTTTCCAATTTTCTCTTAGACTAAGGGTGTGATCGAGTCGTCCGACATCTCAATTTTTTCGTCTTTTCATTTTCTACAATAAGTCTATTGACACCATCACGATTACTTCGATAGTTTAATTTTTATAGGCAAAAAACTAAAAAAAATGCGATTATTTTCATTAAATTGTTAATAAAAAAGATATAAATAATAAAGTCGAGTGAAAAACATATCACTATATCATGTGGAACTATTTTACAAACAATGGCGGAGCTGGTTTTCTTCTAACACTTTTTGCACAAAATGCTCATTCTAAATCTCTGTAGCTTGGCCTAATTGGCAATATGAACGTAAATAATGATTCCTATATAAAATGGCGAATGCGCTGAAGTAGTATTTCTACAATACTCATTCAGAAATTGAATTTTGAGAAGAAATGTTTTTTTTTTATCAATGGATAGCATACACTTAGAAAGGTCATCAAGTAGAGAAGTTCTAGGAATATAATCAAGCTTTCAATTGTTGTTACTTTTTTCAACATTGGATTATAAAAACCTCATACTCACCTTCGTTGCTGTTATTTGGAATAAAAAATATTATTTAATGGAATTGGCATTTACTTGGTGAAAGTTCATATTCATAACTTTATAAAGAAATAAAAAACTAACTTTTCACAGGTTGAAATAAAAATCTATTGAGTAAACGCGTTTCGTCATGACATTGACTTCATCTCGTACTAAACTATGGTATTACAAAACAATCTATTTATACGAAAATTGAATATAACAGAGGGGTTCTTAGAGAAACTAAATAACAATAAGCAATTCATTCAGAGCCATTAGTAGGTACCTACATTGAACAGATTAAGGAGAGGAGAAGGGTTTACTTCAATCTGGTCGTTAACTAAATTTCCGGAATTTTTATATTTATTATATTTGTTTAGAACAAAATTATTTCAGTGTCAACAACGTGTGTTATAGTAATGAGGAAGGTTTGATTATGGGAAATCCCTTAAACCCTTTGTTATCAGAAATCTTTATGGATAATTTAGAGAAAACTATTATGAACCACTTCAGCAGTAAATACTTTCTTTATTGGAATAGATACGTTGATGACGTCATTGTTTGCTACACTGGTACAGATAGACAATTGGATAATTTCATTACTTATATTAATTCCATACACCCTCGTATTAAATTTTTTCTAGAAACTGAAATGAATAATTCTATTGATTACTTAGATTTAACTATTACCAGAAATTCATAACACATCACTACACCCTTTTTCACATAAATTAGCGGCTTATCATAGTATGATTCATAGACTTTTCAAAATTCCGTTGTCCGAAGCTAAGTTTCAGAAGGAATTGCATATAATTAAACAAATGGCAGTAAATAATGGTTATTCACCTAATATGATCGACATCCTCATTCAGAGGAAAAAATACAAAATGGCAATTTCAGAAATTTACCCACTTATATCCGAAAAAAGGAGAGTATTTAACAGTTTAACATAATTGGGCAAAACTTCCGAAAACCTGAAATTGTTTTTTCAAAAACAAAATTTCAAAATTTCATATAAAACCAATAATAGCATTGGAAAATTGATTAAAAACAACAAATCAAAAATTCATAGAGATGAACGTACTGGTGTTTATAAACTCGACTGTAACGATTGTGAAAAATTCTATATAGGACGTACAATTAGAAATTTCAAAACTCGAATACACGAACACCAACGTAGCTATATTAAGCAGAAAACTGATTCTAATTATGCGTGCCATCTTATTCTAAAAACCATACCTTTAATCACAATTATAATATATTACAATTTGAAAATAGTCTCCATAAAACCAACTGTTGGGAATCCCTATATATCAATAAATATAAAAATTCCGGAAATTTAGTTAACGACCAGATTGAAGTAGACCCTTCTCCTCTCCTTAATCTGTTCAATGTAGGTACCTACTAATGGCTCTGAATGAATTGCTTATTGTTATTTAGTTTCTCTAAGAACCCCACTGTTATATTCAATTTTCGTATAAATAAATTGTTTTGTAATACCATAGTTTAGTACGAGATGAAGTCAATGTTATGACGAAACGCGTTTACTCAATAGATTTTTATTTCAACCTGTGAAAAGTTAGTTTTTTATTTCTTTATGAAGTTATAAAAAATATTAATTATTTGAACAAGCATACATCACAGAAAAAAAATTGTGCTTTTCAGGCATTAATAAAAAACGGGCTTTTGGGGAATTTGAAAAAAAATGAAAAAACACATCTCATTAAACTTGACAGTTAGGACCAAGGTTCCAAGTGTTGAAAGGTAGTAAATGACCCCAACAATATCCCAAAAAGGTTTGACGGTTCATATGCCGAACATCTTTTATGCCACACTCTGTGCGCGCAATATGATTGAAAAGTTTGTTGTATGTGTGTTATCTCTTCACTAGTCTTCACGTATTAACGTGCAGATTATTTGTTTATACAATTCAGGAATCGTAAAGTTATGGAGGATTCTGATTTTATGCCGTTATATTTATAGTAAGAGTGCATCAGTGCTGATACTCAAAAAGTCATGGAATTGCGACAAATAGTATTTTCAAATTATTTTTAAATAGTGCGACACTATAAAAAATTATATATTTCGTCTACTCATTCTATTTCAATGAAAACTTTTCCTATTGCAGTCAAGTAGGGACAGTGGATATCCAGATTGGGAAAGAGATCAGTGTAATTTACCACCGAATAGAGGTAATCAAAGAAAGCTCAGCAATACTTCATGTCCCCCATCATCCAGGCATCACAGTGCTTCTGTTTTTGACCTCAATAATATACCACAACAGCATCATCATCATGGATTCATTCCTATGCAACAGGTATACCGAAAGGAAATTGTAGTTACAACCCTTATAAGGCATCAGTAATTTTAAGAATTTAAACTGAACATTAATGAATTTTCGATGCACTTTCTAATAAAATTATTTTTGAATTTCTTATACACACAGGCACATTCTACAGCCCATTTGAACTGTCAGCCATGCTGCCAAAACCAATGGCCAGATCAGTGGCGAACTTGCGAACCTTCTATTGCTGCGAGTAGAACTGGTAGCAACATGAGTCTTAATATGGTACCAGGAGCATATCCAATGAACCCAATGTGGATGGGTACATGGCACGGGGCTTCACCATCTGCTATGTATCCTTATCCAGTACCAATGGGTCACATACCCCATGAACCCTTCGTAAGAAGTCAATCAAGACCGGCATCACCGTCACAGAGTGTTAAGTCAAGAAAGTCCACTCTTAGTAAGAAGAGTAGAAGGAAATATAGAAAAAGTGATTCAGAGGATGAAGACGAAAGAAGATCTACATTCAGTTACAACGATAGAAATGAAAGAAAGTCAGTTGGAAATCGATTTTCTGAACGATCACGTTCTTTGAGAGATCCAATGTCTGTACCGAGAGATGTACATCGTAGAAACACAATTGATACCATTGATAGGGCATCAGTCAGCAGAAGCAGACGAAGTGTGGCTGAATCTAGTGACAGCGACGACGAGTATCAATCTGACAGTCACAAAGAAGATGCTATTGAAGAAGAATTTTCACCTGAAGAAACTGCTGTTACCGATCCGAATGACAAAACCACAATTCTGCAGAAAGTAAATAATTTTTCATGGGAATGCGAACACTGTACTTTTGTCAATGAGGCAGCCACAAAAATATGTTCAATTTGCTGCAAGACTAGAACAAACACAGCCAAAACGATAACTGCAGAACCAATTAAGAAGACCCCCTCGAAATCGAATTTATTATCGCCTAAAAATCTACCTACAACAAAATTAAAAAAAAAAGATTTCAAATTACAAAGAAGTGGGTCATCGGATAACTACAGTAGGGATTGTAGTGAAACAGAATCAGTTTTGAACAAACTGGAAAGAATGAAGGTGCCTACGGAAGAAATTAAGAAAGACATGGATTTGAAGAAAGGTAGGACTAATAGAAAGATATCATTTTGGCCCGGAACAAAATTTTCCACACTTCAAACCAAATAGTTCATCACTAGATCCTAAAACATAAATATAATTTCCTTCATTGTGCTGTTCTAAATAAGTGTAATAATATTAAGTTATGTTGTGTGTTCATTTTAGTTAACATATCATTTTCCTGTGTTCACAGGAGAGGAAGATTTCATTGTATCAAGCAGTGAGAATGCTGTGGAACAAAAATCGTATTCGACAAATACTGAAGTGCCATTCACTGATGATACGAAAGACAAAAATAATGTAGTGGTCGTTAGTGATGTTTCTCAAAGTGTCGGTACTTCGCAATCGAAAGATATTTTAGTGGAAAAATCTAGTGAATTATTTGATAATAAACAGAGTGAAAGTGAATTTGTGCCAAGAATGACCAGTACTTCTACCGGAACTTCACCACCTCCCCAAAGTGCTTCCACTCAGGTAAGATATGCATCAGTTGTCCTATTGATTAACAGCATGTGAAAAAAGTGAAGTATGCAATCTTTGAGTCGTAAATATATATATATATATATATATATATATATATATATATATATATATATATATAAAAGAAACTAAAGGTTTTCTTAAATTGGGTTTATATATAACATAGGATAGATAAAACTTGTTTGATTAATTCAAACGTCAATACCTACATAGATTTAAGTATTTGTCATAAATTCAATAATAACAATGCCTTCGATCTTTCATAGACCTATGAGGAGCCCAACAAAATAAATAGGGGAAGAACTTCAAGCAGAAATTTTAAGCGACATTTTCATAGATCTCGTTCCCTACACGATTCATCTCAAAGAGGATCCCAATGGTCTCTGCATAGGTCTTCGAGTAGGCAGTCATTTACATCAGATTCACAGGTAGGAACTTGTGACGTTTAAAATAGAAAATATTAATTGGAACAAATTTCAGAGTTTACCCGGAAGTAGAGAGCAAAGCCCTCTCGGCCTCGAATATCCTGACAATGTTTACTTCGAAAGGCATTCTCCCAAAGAAAGGAGAGTAGGTAGCACCAGAAGATCATCTATTTCTGATGTTAGGCGTCCAGAATTATATAGAAAAGCATCGAAGGATCCCTATATGGTGTGCATAATAAAATATATTTAGCCCATTTATTTTCGTTTTTTAAATGTGCTTCTGTTGTTTTGTAATAAGTGAAAGGCTTTGATTTGGAAAGTGTGACTCCTATGATGACATGTTGCATAATGAGTTGATGTTATATTCTATATTTTTTATTTTCGCTTGCAGGACGGTCCCACACTGCACCCGAAAGATATAAGTTTAGATTATCCATCAGAGAGTGGCTTCCACAGGCACGATACCTTCAAAACACATGGGATGGAACTGGTGAAATTATTGAGGGTAAATGAGAATTTAAGTCCACCTAAAACAATGCCTGACATATTTAATTTTCTAGGAAGCTGAACAATATAAGTATACAGCTGACGAAGTTCAAATTGCGTTAACGCAATGCAAAGAAATGAATCCAATCGAATGGTTGAAGCGAAATTGGCAGACAACTATAACGAATGTTCTTACGTTAGCTACTCAAATGGGTCGGGAAATGCCGATGAATATTGTGGGGACAGTATCTGATAAAGAAGCTCGCGAAGCTCTGATATTACATAAGGGCGATTTGTGGCCTGCTGTTAAAGAATGTGTCGACCAGAGGCAAAGAAAGGTGAGAGATGAACATCATTTTTAATGTGATAATAGATATTATCAAATCAAATCTGGAAGTTATATACATATTGAGTTTTGCGAAACCACACATAAAGACGTTCAGAGCTACTCATTCCATAAATGTTGACTTTAAACATTCAGTTTTCCCAAAATTTGTCTAATTTGTTGTTATGTTGGAATCAGCTTAATTTGTTTATAATTTCAATACATACTAAATATAGAAAATAGAGACAATTATAATAATTTTCAATGTTTCATGTGCTGATTAGTACGCAGATATTGCCTCTAGGGGTGACTATAGCAGAGAAGATATAGTCACTGTTCTAACAGCTAATCATGGAGACTTAGAAGCGGCATACACTGAACTTAATAAGACTCAGTTGAAGCCATTTCTTATGAGAATTTGGGGGCCACCAGTAGGAACCGAAAATGATTCAGGTAATGAGGGGGTCATTCTAAGCAGACTGGGAGTGGAAGGTATGAAATGTTTAATCTCTATTCATAATTTATTCTGAAACTGTAATGATTTTAGATATTTCCGAAGGCAAAAATGAAAATAAGAGATTAGAAATAGCGGTAAGTCCCCAGTCGTACAATCTAACATCAGTAATACCAACAACCTCCTCACAAGTAAGTACCCCTTCTCAAAATGATCTGATACAAAACTCTATGGTAGAAATGAAATCAGATACAGTACTGAACATCCAAGGAAATTATTCCACATCGCCAAATCATTCCGATTCTTCAACTATGCTCGCAGATGAAATTGCGTTGTTGGAAACTGAGATAACAAGAAACCTACTTGATTTGAATGACTTCAACAATAATATGGAAAATGAAATCAGAAGTCCAGAATCTCCAACTACTATCACGTCTTCTAACACAAATAAAGTGAATAAAAAATCTAACAAGGTATACGTTGAAAAAAGTAGCACGGTAATACAAGTACTTGATAATGTTTCTGATGATACAAGTCATAAAAAAATACCTGATTCAGAAACAGATAGTGAAACCAGCGAAGATGAGAATAAAAACGATGAGTTTTCCGATGCCGTTGAAGATTTTAGTCAACTGGAATCCGAATCACCAACTAGCCAAATGCCATTACAAAAAAAGAGTATAAGTAAATTGAATATAACACTAACTAACAATACCAGAACAATACAAGAGTTGCCGGTAGTTGACCTTAATAGTAATATCCGCGATATGGACGAAATAGGAAACAGTGAAGACATTATTGTAAAAAGTATAGCGGAAATTATTCTTGGCTCTAGTTCCGCGGACAACAAAACTTCTAAAGAGCAGAACATAAAAGAGGAATCAATGAAATTCCATGTTGAAGAATCTCTAAGTACAGCTGCTAGTGAAAGGGATGGCATAGAAGAAAATGAAAGTAAAAGTGCATCATCGAGAGTGACGTCCATTCAACAAGATATGATAGAACATGTTGGACTCCTGGAACAAAATCATGGAACAGACGAAAACGACATCTTACCTTTAGAAAGTAACAATAACGACCATTGTTCAAATTCGTCATCACAATTGGTCGAATTCAATGAAAATGAAGCAAATGATGAAATGCTGTTTGACAAAGAAATCAAGCAAATCGAAAATGAATCTATTGTGTCGAGTGATTCAAAAAAAACTGAACCTAATTTAGAGTTTGTGAATAATATTGAGAAAAAAGTAATGAATAGTTCTAAGAAAAAGAGGAGAGCACCTAAATTACCCACTGTTAAACCAAAATATTCAGTTAGGAAGACTCGAAGAAGATCTATAAGAAATATGCCAAGAAAAGAATCGCTCTCGAGTACTAACGATTCAGAGAGCTTTGAAGAATGTAGAGAGACTAATGCAGTCCGGGATAGTACCATTCCCGTGAATAATAATCAGAAGAATATTGATTTGAGTCAAGGAATAAATACTTCGCCTAATAACGCGATGCAATTAGAACAAAAAAAAGAAGAAAGTGGAGAATTAGAGCTATTACAGAAAGAATCACCAGATGCAGCAGAAAGTCAGAATGAAATAGAATTTCAAGAACAAAAAACTCTAACGAAATATGAGTCAAGCGATGAATTCCCTTCGATGAAATTCAAACCTGTCGAAAAAAGTTCAAGCCTTAGACGTGGAAAAGGTTTCCGAAAAAAAAGTAAGGATTTAACGATTAAAATAAATACCGGAAAATTAGCTCAAATCCAAGCAGTTGAAACGCCAGATCCTACGGAACTTGATATAAATGAGCACCTTGAATTGATCAACACTGTTATTACAGACGTGAAATATGATGGAAACAAAACTGAACCAAACCTTCCAAATGAGGGTAATGAAATTTCGATGAATGAATCTAAGGAAACTACACCGCCAAAAAGTTCAACAACTGTTCAACTGCCCCAAAATAAGCAAATTATAATTTCGAAGAAATCAAAAATTCCGGTTGTTGCTAAACAGAATATAACGAACAAACCTGAATCAAAGTCTCCAGAAATTAAGCCCAGTGTCAGTAAAATACCTGTTAAGGTTACCAGAGATAAACTTTCCGGGTCTGACGGTAGCAATGCCTCACAGACGTCAACAAGAAGTGAACCAAATAGGAACATCGGAGAAGCATTAGAAATTCCTATGTCACCTAGAGGAAGGAGCCTTACTCCTAACAGATCCTTGCAAGCCGATATAATTCATAATAGAAATCCAGGTAACTCCAAAGATATATCTACAGAAGGCAGAAATTTACTACCAACATCAAGTAATAATACCACCAAACATCTATCACATAGACAAAGTTTTGCGTCTTCTAAAATGGGTTCTTTCGAATCAACTACGAGTTCCAAACAGTGTTCCTATACAAAATCTTTAGATAACGATAGCGATTCTTCCGTTTCGGACAGTAACGTAGAAGAATTATTGGATTATTCGGACGGGGACAGTTACGAGGAATTCAATGAAGAGGATTGCGATCCGCTAAATGAATCGAATTCCGAAGACTACGATCAGTTCGAAAACAAGAATACCAAACTGATGAAAGAATTAGACCTGAACCTATCAGAAATAAACAAGAGGGTCGTGCAACTGACGAACGGTATCGAGCAAGATGGGAGCGAAAATCAAACAAATTACAGATATTTAGATGAAACATGCGATTCGGACGTAGAGGAATTTATATCGGAAGGAGGTGAAGAAGAAGATCAACATAAAACGGAAGAAAACGTGTTATCTGGATTGATTCAAACGGAAACGCTCAGTACCGAATTACAGATAGAATTTAAACAGCCGAAGCAGAGTGAGGACAGGGAGGTGAGAAAACTTGAATCGTTGCATTTCATTTCATTCCGGTGTCTGACGGAAAATTTTTTGAGAATCGCCTGTCCCTATGTAAAAAAAATGTTTTAATTTATTTGATTCGAGTATTGAATATATAAATTAATTAGTCTTTTTAGGCATTATGAACCGATGTTTAACAGATTATAAGAAAAAGAAAATTGCGTAACGTCATTATTTGTTCAATATTGATTGTATGAATAGGACAAACAACCAATGCCGGATTTAGAGGTCTGGAGGTCCAGGGTCAACAAAGGAGTGGAGGCCCTCAGGCCCCAAATTATTTTCCAAATAAAATGGACAATTTTTTTCAGTCGAGTTTTTCAATAAATAACTTATTGTGAAACCAAGTTCAAATTCTTTTATTATTTAACAAACATAAATATAATCGGAAACCAGAATTATCTGAAATTAAATTTTACAGTTAACGAACGGAACCTTGTGATTTTTTTTTGCCAAAAAATCGTTCTGTAGGTAAAGGTAAAACGCAAAAAAAATATAAAAGGAAAAGTTATTTACTAATCTGAATTTGAAATTTTTTTTCCGAAGTCTCTATTGTGGGGGCCCTGGGGCTGTAGCTCGGTTGTCCTCCCCTAAATCAGGCCCTGCAAACAACCGTAAACATTTCTACAAAAATAACGAAATGAAATTTGTATTACTTAATGGTGTAAAATGGACATACCTACCAACTTTATATCTGACATGTTGTATTTAAATCTAATAAAAAATATTGTAAATGTACCTACTCAATGAATTATGAAAAAATTCATGATTTTTGAAATATGCTTTATTTCTTTATAATGCTGAAGTTTAGGATAATGTGAAGTGAATGAGTTGAGAATACATTGCGGTCATCTATATCAACTCTCTGAACTTTTTTTGGTGTACTGTTTTATGAAAATATTGTGTAAATATGAGTATTATGTTCTAATTGACATACAGTATTATTTTTTTATCGTTTTGGTAATTGTTATATAAATATAATAAACTCTAGAAGTACACACTTATAATCATAATCGATTTCATTATATAATACTTTTAACAGGGGGCAATTACATTTAGCTCATTTGTAATTAATTTGTCCATATTTTGTATTAATCTTTCGTGAATTATTCTGTTCTCCTGAAAAGTTATATAAGAAATATAACTGTTCGCTTCCATATTATTTAGTAGGGCACTATAATCTTCACAAATTATATTTTTGGTATAATAAAAATATTTATAAATTGCATTTATTTAATGATAGTTTCACTTAGTTGCATTTCATCTTAAACATGCTGTTGATGTTGCGAACAGTCCTCAAACCTAATAATATCCCTCAAGCACTT
This sequence comes from Cynegetis impunctata, assembly GCA_030704885.1. Classification (NCBI taxonomy): domain Eukaryota; kingdom Metazoa; phylum Arthropoda; class Insecta; order Coleoptera; family Coccinellidae; genus Cynegetis; species Cynegetis impunctata. Next base: position 1,044,095 of record JARQZK010005056.1, read on the forward strand.
CATTCATTCTAGAGGCAAGCAAGAAGATTTTTGGCAGAAGGACAAGTTGAAAACTATCAACAGGCGGAGCTTGCTGCAGATCTCATCGGCTTAAAATTTTCTAGTGTCGAGGCCCTCGAAGCAGTAAAAGAGTGCTCTTCTCTGGATGCAGCTGTAGCTTATCTACAACAAGAGTGCGAATTGTGCGCGGGGAAATACCCAATGAATAAGGTGAAGTATGAAAATTTGACATGCAACAGATCAAATCATTACAAAGTGTTCCGTTCATTAATAGACTTTCATTTTTTTTTATTCCTAAAAAATAAAGAAATTGAAAATATCAATAAATAAATGTAAAAAAATACTCATATATAAAAAATTTATAAATTAAATTATCAAAACAAAAAATGGGAAAAATATACCTACAAATTAAATTCGAACATATAGACGCAGTTTTAGTCGATAATTTATCTCTGAATGTTATCAGGTGTATTTGTGTTATTTAATGTTCAGGTAGGTATTTTGAAATTTGTCGATTATTATGATTTGATTATTTAATTGGCGCATTTTCCCGCATTTTATTCTCATGCGTAGATTATTTTACACATTGCTTAATTTCATTTTTTGAATTATATCACGAAGCTTCCAAGACGCAGCAAGTCTTATTTAACCCTTTCAGGGCAACTGGTTAGCTAGGAAGACCACAGTTTGTTAATCATGAGTGAAACTGCTCGTTGGCTATTTCAGTATACCAGTGTGTTTTGTGGGTTGTCTAACATAGCAAAATTTAACGTGTTCATCGAAGACAGACCGAAATAAGTGGAAGCGCGTATAACGTGCATTTGTTTACTATAGTTGGACACTACTTAGAGGATCTGCTGAAACTGTGTGAATTTGTTATTTTTATTTATGAATGGTGGAAAAATGGCTCCAAAGTTATTTACTTATATCTTACTTATGCATTTTCTTGAATATATTGAACGTAAATGTTTCCTTTCTTTCGAAATTACTAATTTCGTTAGGGTCTCCTGAAGTGACCACTGGGCACTTACGTAATCGTGTTATCTTATTTTAGTTCTGAGGAAGCAAGTTTGGAGTACCTACCTACTGAATAGGCTTGCCAAGTTTCGAAAGGAGCAACCCAGGAGATTTTTTTAGAGTTTAGTAGGGAGGGGGTTGAAGAAAATGTCAATCATTTATTTATTTTTAATTTATATATACTCTGCTTCTAATATTTGACCGTTTTTTACAACAAAATCATAATCATTAAAAATCGAAGTTTGATTAGTAGAGCGCGGTTGCGTATAATTTAAAAAAAAACTGGGGAAATTAGTCACCCCAGGAAGTCGGGAGGTTGACCATTATTACCGGAGTCATCCGGGCAATCCGGGAGGGTTGGGAACCCAATAACTCAATATTTAGAAAATCTTCATGCAGATGAGTTCTATGATTTGTAAGAAATGTTCAGCGTGCAAAGTAGAATTGTGTTTGAAACATGACAAAAACTGTTTCATGTTATATTACGCAAAATAGGTTATATTGTTTGGTTATATGTTCCTGCTGGTTATGTGGAGTGACCACATCCTGCAGGATAATCCTTGTGTTTTTTTATCTTGAAATTTGTGTCATTTTCTTCGAGTATCTCTAATAAACCATTATCAAAAAAAAATTATTTGGGCCGGAAAGGGTTAATCGAAGAATAATTACAGATTGTCTATCTACTTCCAACGTGGTATACTAGGCACTTTTTAAAAATTAGCACAGTATGATATTTTAGAAGCTGTTTCGATATTGGAGCAAGTCAAATATTGATTATGTTGAGTGGATCATGTTAATAATTGTAGTATGAAGTCTCAAATCTTGTATAAATATTATACCCCTTGAAATCAGAAAACATCTCGATCTTTGGAAATATGTTGAAAAGAAATTTAATATTTTAACTTATACGGTAACCCTATTGAGCGAGTGAGAAAAGGTTTTTCACATTATAATATCAATACCGTACGAACAACTCTTTAGCCTAATATAATTTTTTTCTGAATACAAAATGGCGGATGCGCTTTATCTGCTAAACCTATAATTTTTTTCACACAGTCTTATCCATTAAAATACAGCTAAATCTTTCAAAAGTTTTGAGAAAGTCAATGGCCTGTTATTACTGAAAAAAATATGAATAAGTGAACATACAGATATTTTATTGAGAATATTCAGAAATACTTAACTTGTTGAAACGTCATTTCTGTATATAGGTACATAATTATAGTACCTGTTTCTTGTTATTGAATTTTACTCCATATTCTGATTAATTGAAAAACTGCTCAAATTTAAATAAAATTTCAGATCGTTTCGATGCTGAAATGTGTCCACAGATGTTGTTTCGAATGCGCGAAAAATTATTTCACAATACAAGTTACCGACAGAAGCATAATGGATTGTACCTGTCCATTTTGTAAGCATCCAGAGCTAGGCGGTAATGAATTATCGGAAGACGAATTATCAGATTATTTTTCCAATTTGGATATACTACTGAAAGGAATATTGGATACTCAAGTTCATGAGTTATTTCAACAGAAGCTGAGAGACAGGACACTCATGCAAGATCCAAATTTCAAATGGTGTGCACAGGTATGAAAGAGTTGTACCACAATGATAGAAAATTTTTATCGACACCATATTTTTCAGTGTTCGTCTGGTTTTTTTTCGAATCCCCGACAGAAAAGGCTAGTTTGTCCAGATTGTAAAGCAATTACCTGCGCAGGATGTAGGCGAGTGGTGGGTATTATTACGAGGATATATTGAAAAATTCTTAGCCTACTATAGAACCAAACAAAATTTCAATGTCAAAATATTTTATTACTCAACATATTCTCCTCTTAATTGTATACATTTATTACAGCGAACCTGCAACGTCTCTAGACCTTTCAAAAAAAATGTTTCTTCTTGCTCTGCAAACCAGACCTCCACAGCTTTTATTACCTCCTCGTTGGAAGAAAATTTACGACCTTTTAAACTTTTTTTCAGTTGAAGAAAGAGATGATAGTCGGACGAAGCCAAATCTGGTGAATAAGGGGGGTGTTCTAGTAATTCAAACCCTAAATCACGAATTTTTGCATGGCAACATGAGATTTGTGTGCAGGGCGTTGTCCTGCGAAAACAAAACACCTTTGGATAGCTTTCCGGTCTTTTCTCTCTAATTTTTTCCCGTAGAGTGGTCAGTAATGTCGAATAGTAATCTCCAGTTATTGTTCTACCCTTATCCAAAAAATCAGTCATGATTACTCCATGGCAATCCCAAAAAACTGAAGCAAGAATTTTTCCAACAGATTTTTGGACACGAAACTTCTTAGGTCTCGGAGAACCTGAGTGTCGCCATTCCATCGATTGTTGCTTTGTTTCTGGATCGTAGAAATGTACCCAAGACTCATCCATAGTAACAATTCGGTTTAAGAAGTCTACATTGTTTTCAAATCGAGCACAGATCGAACGCGATGCTACTACCCTTGCACGCTTTTGGTCAACATTCAAACATTTGGGGATCCATTTTGCAGCAAGTCCAAATTGACGTGAACTATATGATGAACGCGTTCGTATGAAATATTCAGTGCTTTAGATATCCGTTTTAGCCCAATTCGACGGTCTGTTAAAATCATGTCATGAACTGCATCGATATTTTCGGGGACTGACACAGAAACTGGCCTTCCCGATCGGTAATCATCTTCAATGGAAAATTTACCTCTTTTGAAGCTTGCAGTCCAATTTTTTACGGTCGCATACGAAGGACATTGATCACCTAGGGTATTAAGCATATCCTCGTAAATCTGCTTACCTTTTAACCCTTTTAAATACAGGTACTTGATGATGGCTCGATACTCCAATTTTTCGATTTTCTCAATTTCGGTGGACATATTTTTTCTTTTAATTTATTGCGTAACTCTGGTTTACTTTTTTGACGTCAAACTTTACACTGACACTTCTAATAAGTTATTGTTCGTTGCTATGGTAACGCAATATTTTGTTTATGCAGGTAACTGGTCTAGGCTAACTAGATATCAATACATCCTCGTACCTTCTATTTGTATAATTATATTACAGTATTTATAGTAGTGCGGATTTATCTGTTTTTCAGGTGATAACTTGTAAACGAATATCTCAGGATTTAAAAATAAACTTTTATATAAATACTGATCATTACTCACACATGGATATGATACAAATAGAGTAGCTCTAATCTTGTCCTTTTTTTCAAGATCGCGAACATTTTGTTCCACTCTCTCAATCAAATTATCGTTTGGTTGAATATTTTCTTCAAAGCGGAAATTTTTTGTATGGCTTCGATAGATAACCAGAAGTCCTATGATAATATGTGAAAATAATAGTCTAACGAGTATGCGAATCTAAGGACGACACAAAATATTTCACTCTTGTATAATGATAATTCATATTCCAAATTATCTTCACTTTTACAGAAGGTGTATACCTTCTTTCTGAAATGAAAATCGCTATTACATATTTTCTGATTAGAATTTTAACGTTCTTATTCCTTATTGACACTATTTTGAGAGATTATATTCAAAAAATAAACGGAATTAAAACACATATTTTAAAATAGGTATTAATTGTAATATCAGAATAACAAAGTTTTTGTTAGTTTTTCCAACCAAAATAGAAGAAATATTAATTATGAAAGATGTATAAATTGCTTACTTCGATTGTTTTTTAGTGGGAAAAACAACATGAAGGTATAACTTGTGAGAAATTTGCTGAATGGAAAGAAGCGAACGACCCGGAAAATCAGCAATCGGCTGTAACAAAACATCTGCAAGAAAACGGTATAGACTGCCCGAAATGTAAATTTAAATACTCACTAGCCAAAGGAGGTTGTATGCATTTCACGTGCACACAATGCAAGCACGAGTTCTGCTATGGTTGTGGAAAACCGTTCATGATGGGCGCCAAGTGTGGGTTAAGTGTTTACTGTGGAAAACTTGGTCTTCATGCACATCATCCCAGGAACTGTCTCTTCTATCTGAGAGACAAAGATCCAAAAGAACTGCAAAAGTTGTTAAAGGTATTCTTGGAAGTTTATTTTTTATTCAATCTATTTACTAGAAAATTAATTCTTTATCTCACAGCAAAATTGTTTGAATATCATTTCCAAAGTGTTTCGTTTGGGAAAGAAATTTTGTGCACTATTCAACATATTTATGTGGTTTTGGTTCCAATGCCATATTAAAAATTGACGAGAATTTAGGTGGATTATATTTTTATTTCTAGCTTCTTTGATATCTAGAAATAATGAAATTTTGAGCAACAAAACGATATATTTAATAAATTTGATATATTAAAGAATTTTGTTTTTACATTGCATTAACATAATTTCTAACGAAACATGTTCGCAAAAATTTTAGAATTTATTCTAATTAATCAAACAATGGGCATTGCTGTTCTTTTAATTTATGAATATTAATTACTTGGTAATTTAATTTCTGTTTTTATTCTAAATTGATTTGAATTTTTCAGGACCATAAGGTAAATTTTGATACGACCATTATGAGGGGGAAGGAAGAAAATGCTTCTGCTATATTGAATTGTAGTATATCTCTTCAAAGAGAAACACCTTCTGGATTAGTGGATACAGTTTGCAACAATGAGGTATTGGAAGGACAAGCAGGACTCTGCAAGTAAATATCTATATATATGTTGGTAAAAATATAATATATATATATATATATATATATATATATATATATATATATATATATATATATATATATATATATATATATATATATATATATACATATATATATATATATATATATATATATATATATATATATATATATATATATATATATATATATATATATATATATATATATATATATATATATATATATATATATATATATATATATATATATATATAATATATATATATATATATATATATATATATATATATATATATATATATATATATATATATATATATATATATATATATATATATATATATATATATATATATATATATATATATATATATATATATATATATATATATATATATATATATATATATATATATATATATATATATATATATATATATATATATTATATTTATCTTCTTCATACAAAAACAAAGTAGAGGGAATACCTTCCCCAATTTTCATCAAACTTTTAGGCAACATTATATCGAATATCTTTGTGGTTTGATTAGAAAAAATACAATAGATCCCATGCCTTTATTAACTGCTGATGACTTGGAGACTGTAGTTAGGAGGGCAGCAAAAAAATTACCACCAAATGCATATGGCACCCCTAGGGATATGTACCGATTTAGGCTTCAACAGGTATTTTTCAAAAATATGCTGCTTCTTAAAAACAGTAGTGGTTAATACTACTGGTTCTCTGAGGAATATTTTCAGGTGTACTGACGGTTTATTTTAAATGCATATTGAAGGTTCATTTGTTTTATTCAAGTTTCTTTAAAAGAACCACAAAAATCACTTGTTAATTTTGGACCGCTTTAAATATACCAATCACAAAATTTCACAATAGTAATTATTTAGAGGAGCAAGTCACAAAAAAAATTAAGTTATCTTATTTGTATGTGCAACATATTCGCAATGTTTTCTATTACCCATAAAAACTAAGTTGTTGAAGTAACGAAGCAGCATATTCCTTCATAAGACAGATTTTTTAATGTTTTGTTTTCCGTGTGTGTGTAGGCTTCACTACATCGAATATTTAGTTGGGCTCATTGGCAGGCACAAATTGGATCCGGTTTCAATACTGGACTTGGCTGAAGTTAGTCAAGAACTTAGGAGACGCGGAAAAGATTTACCAGAAAGATCTGCTTCTTGCAACGATGAACAATATAGAGAGATTTGTATGAAGGTAGGTGTTTTCAGGGCCTAAAAGCCTGTCAATGGGCCCTAGCTAACCATGGCATTTCACTATTAATACATGCTTGCATTGGGAAATTTCGGTTTTACTCATAACTAAACTTTAATTTGCACAATATAGGACAAATTCATATAATTGAATATTCCTCAAATAAATTTATTATTTAGAATTTGAATATGATGAATATTAGAATCTGAAAAATAGAAATAATTTCATTAATCTATAAATGACAAATACTGTGAAAGGAATGCTAATATATATATCTATATATATATATATATATATATATATATATATATATATATATATATATATATATATATATAAATATATATATATATATATATATATATATATATATATATATATATATATATATATATATATATATATATATATATATATATATATATATATATATATATATAATATATAAATATTCAATTATTTTATTTATTACACTGTAGGATATTTGTACTCAGAACTGCTTTTCCTTGAATTAATTATATCTCATACCACTGCATTTTGTGTATGGCGATATATCTAGTGCTTTGGATAATGAAATTACGCTGAAAATTTCTGGTGCACAAATTAACTTGAACATATTTTTCAGATTGTTATGGAACAAATTCCCTTGGAGTGATAAGTGAACATACCGAAGGAATAAATTATCTTAGTGGATTTTATTATTTTTTTTCAATAGTATGACTGTTCTCAATAATCTATTTTATAATAAATAAGCTCATTTGCTTAGTACTTTATTTCACAAATCCTGTAAGAAATTTTTCAAATTTGATAATTTTGATTTATTTGAACCACTCAATAGACCTTTTAATGTTGACTGTGCTTTTAGTTTTGCTTTATTTTTCTTTTTATCAATAATTTTTTCTTTAGTAGATTTATGCTTAGGTATATTTTTGATAGGTTTCTTCTGAATTTGGTTTCCTTGTAACTTTATCTTCTGAATTGTACCAATGACATTGTATTTTATAGGCACTTTTTGCTCATTTTCTTTTGCAGAACTTTTTACTGCATTTTCATTGAGACCGCAAAATTTATCCTTTTTCTTCTTTTTCTTGAAAGTAGGTTTCTGGTTAACTTTATCCAGTTTCTTCTCACAACCGTTTTGCTCTATCTTAACTTTTATTTTTGTTTCATTTTTGCATTTTTGGCATATTTTACTCTGGAAAACAAGTAAATAGTTAATTCTGGACAATAAACAAACATATTTTTTATTCCGATATTATAATATTTGATGAAGACTTTCCAAATGTATATACATAGTTAGTTCAGTTAGAAAAATGGTAATTATTTCAAAAAATGACAATTATCTCGAAAATCATAAAATTTTTATTACTTACTAATTCGCTGAAAAACCCAAATATGATCTCAGATTTTGTAGCATTCCCACTTTTTTTTTCATAAAATTGAACTAATCTGCCCTATTCCAATCTCACTAAAATAACCTCCAAGTTCAAGAAAGTATTGAATTCATAAGTTAGATGAACTTAAAATTCGAAAAAATATTTTATTTTTAATATAAAATGTATCTATTATATGAATTCGATACTTTCTAGCACTTGGAGGTTAGGTTAGTGAGATTAATAGGTTAGATTAATTTTTTGAAAAAAAAAGGTAAGTGACAATATTTGAGTTCATATTTGGCTGTTTTACCCTAAAATTTGTATGAACCAAACTCTTTTGAAATAATTACCAGAAATATAAAAATATTCAATAGCAGTTGCAAATAAATACTAGTATTATTTTATATCATAAGTCTTGATATTATTCAACTGACAATAAAATGGAAAATCAATTAATTAAAAAGTAATCACTACTGTAGAGAAGAGTGATACATATGTTTGCTACGGTACATTCAAAATAAACACTTACAACAATATTATAATCTGCATTCGTCAAACGTTCAGAATATTTTTTCTGATATGAGGGGAGACGCTTTTCATGCTCTATCTTACGTAAGATTCTTTTAGAGAATCTGTTAATTTTCCCTTTAGGTTTCAACTCAACGGACGGCGGGTAATCTGTAAAACTCAAACAACATCTAGGGCACCGAACTGATGCATTCGTCATTTGTTTTGGAAGATACAGATTGCCTCGAAGTTCAAGTATACGACTTTTGGATCTGTAGTACAATTAAAACAAACGGTAGATTCAAAATGAAAATTTATGGAAATCTACTTACGCATAATATGATTTAACTGATGGAAAATTTTTAGGCATAACATCAGATATATTATGAAGAAACTTAATGGAATTCTTAAGTATTTCTTCGCCAATATTCATATTAGTTTAAAACTATGTCCTTGATAATTATAGTCTAATACCACAATTTGTAACTTATTTGACAATAATCTTTTCAAATATATAATTCAATTCAAAAATCAAATTAACTAGCCAGGCGTTATGATTACAGCCTACAGAACAGAGTTTCGGAGGTTACGTTATACATGTAACCAGTGTTGCCAATTACACATTTCAAAAAGTCGTTAACGGACGCTTGAAAAGTCGCTAGATGTCGCTAGCTATGGACAATCAAAAGTCGCTAGAAGTCGCTAAATATCAGTAGACGAGAGCAATAAATGGGACACAGTTTTTTGATCTATTGAAATAAAAGAAAATAAGTTGATTTACTTACAAAGAATAATAATTATTGTAATCGGTATAAAACAATTGAGAATAAAAAATCGAGAAATTGATACAAAAAATAAAATAATACATGAAATATTATTTATTGCCGCCAATTGAAAAAATGATTATTTCACAAATAAAAAGTCTAAAACATAATACTAAAAATGATGAAAAACTTTCTTCATTCATCATCAGAACTATCGCTAATAATCTGAAATGGTTAATGTAGCCGTTTTGAAACTGGAATTAATACGTGAAGTAGATGGCTGAGGGTGCCATGTACGTTTGCCAAATGAATTGTTTCCAATTTTCTTTAGCTAGCAGCTTTTATTGGTTCTTCATAAAGATATTTAATCATTAAAATAGAGTTTAATGACTGCAGACTGAATAGCAGCATTCGAATGTGGTACGAAAATACTTTTTTATATAAACTCTAAAAGTCGTTAGAATAGTCGCTAGATTTTTTTTGTCGCTAGACACTCAATTTAAGCCGCTAAAGACAATGAAATGTCGCTAGATCTAGCGACAAAGTCGCCAAATTGGCAACACTGCATGTAACCATACACCATACACCTGAATTTAATTTCTTACACGAATATCAGAGGCAGCACTGTCGCATATGATCAGCGGAAGATTCTAGAATTACCCATTCTGTGATAGTGGATTTCTTTCGGAAGAAAACGATAAACCTTTTAATTTGGATATACTCCATAAATGATAAGAACTGAATCAAATATGTATCAATATTCCTCTCTATATTAACGACAAACTATTGATATAAATATATAAAACCATATTATATCAACAACATATCAGTTTGAAAAAACTGATATAATCCACTCATCTTGAGTTTGAATCCACCAATTAAAAACAACAAAATTTGAAAGAAATAAGTGAAGCTTACCTATATATATATATATATATATATATATATATATATATATATATATATATATATATATATATATATATATATATATATATATATATATATATTATATATATATATATAAACACACTGTACTATTTGAAAATTATACGATTCGCAATATTCTCTCGATTCCTCCTGCATAAACAATAAATGACGTAGATTAATTAATATTGTAAGATTTCCTGATAATAGAAAGTAGCAGAAAAAGTTTTTTGAAATTGTATTTATATACATTTCTTATATTATGAATTTAACATAAAAAATTTTTAATTACCAAAAAGTAATTTCATTGTTTATTCAACTTATCTGTTAATTTGAGGCGAAGCAAATAAATTTCCCATTCTAGATATTACACCACACGTAAAATATACTCTTATTTTGTGATGTTGCTTAATGCTTACGTCAATATCCAATATCTTTTCTATTTACATTCATCCTGACATTCAACATTCAACTGATCTGACATCTGTGAATCACATACTTCACTAAAAATGATAATATTCAAACATATGAAGAAATTTTGTAACAGTTGTTACTGCTGCACTCTGCATCACGACAGTCATACTAAATTTAAAATTATATGATATTTACAATTGTTTGGATTTGTACTTGTGATCGAAGTATTAAATAAAGTATATTTATTTGGAATAAATTAATTCTATCCTTCTTTTTGATTATAACAAATATTTATTGAGAGTTATAAGACGGATTATTGATCTCAAGTCTAAAATGTGACGTATAATCACGCCACTCTCCCTCTATGAGAGAGGATTTCCTATTGGTGGAAAGACGCTGTTGATGTTACGTTTCGGGTTAGGAATAGTGTCCAAAAATACGGTTGCGTTTACCTTCGTGGCCAGTAGAATTAACTGTTCAATTTAGAAGTAAAGTATTTGATGATATAGATTTGTTGTAAACAGAGTAAATTTATTATTCTCCTAAGGCTAAGACTTGATGGTCTTGTGATAAATCTTCAAAGAAATACAAAAAGTGAAATAGTTTTAATTCCGGTAAGTTTTCCTTTTATGTACATTTTCCTGCCTTCTGATAGTTTGTTCATCGGATTTCTGATGATAATATTATTGTAGTATTCCTGGATTTGCATTTTTTTTCTCATTAATTAAACATTTGATTCACTTTAAAAAGTATAAATGTCAAACATTCATAAAACTATTGTTGTTAGGTTATGTTTCACACGACAGTTTTTTTGTAAATTGTTATGTTGATTTTTTCACTCGATGATTCAAAGATTAATTCTATAATGTTTTATTTTACTTCGTTCAACTTTACTCTTGTTTGAACAATCATTTCCCATTCTTAAAATTATTCGAACTGCCCTTAAATATATCGTTTTGTGAATTCACAATTTGATTTTAGTTTCAAGTAATATTTTACTTATCATAGTTTATTCTCAAATGTGGTGTATTATAATTTCAATTTCCGAGGGATTTGGGTTGTGTCGATTTATAATGAAGGTAAATGAACTCGGGTTTCTTTGACCTAGAACCATAACCTAGGATATGCTGGTATATCTTGGTACCTTTCTCCAACATCGGAAAATGAAATGTAAGAAATGAAATATTAAGAAGCCGCTCAATTTATCAAGTTCTGCCATTTTACTGAATAGAAGTTACTAGAAAATTCTGATGTTTCATCAAATGATACACAAGAGAAAATTGCAACCAAAATTTTATTATACAGCACAGGTACCTATTGGGAATTGAAATATATTGTTATAGATACATGAATACTGTATATTGTCTTGTCTTTTCAATGCTTCAAAAGTTTTGATAAAGTCACGACGAAACGTTATAATAAAGTTGGTTTTCTAACTCGGATGACGTTTTATTACCAGAACAAAAGAAAAGTCAATAACAATACAACAAAGGCAAGAATATTTCATATATATATATATATATATATATATATATATATATATATATATATATATATATATATATATAAGTGAACATTGAACTTTTCAATTTAAAAATAATTAGTGTAATAATTATCAATTATCTTAAAATTTAGTTAAATTATTAAAAAGATTTTCGTATTAATTTATAAGTAATTTCAACTTCAGTGTATATTGCATCCCTATTTATTGTCTGGTTAACTTTGTAAATTTAAACAATGAACCCCTTAGACCCGCCCCTATAGTGTAGGATGGCGGTATCCACTAAAATGTTTAATTAATATTTATCTTATTTATTTATTCAAAAATCTGCCGGAAAAGGTAAGTCTATTATAATTGGCTCGCACCCCAATACTGTCAATTTATGTTGTTCTGTAGCACTGGTGGTTGTACGTTGCCGATATACATTGCTTTATTATACTTCGATTAACATAAATCTACATCCAGTAAAGTTTCTAAATCGGAGGATTTTCATATTGAAATGAGTTAATTATCTTCATTTTAAGTCCTGAATCATTGAACATAAGAATATTTAAAATCAAATAATGTTCAGATTTTTTTGAGATCTATCCTGAATATATGTCTTAAGATCAAATGATAACGTGATTTGATTTTTTATTTATTCAATTTGTTTACTATGAATTCATAGCATATCTGTATATACCCATCAATGCAATATATTATCAAAGATCTATGTTAGTTATTTTCTTCCTTTCAAAAGTACGAGTGTACATCTGTATATTCTAGTAAATTCAAATCAGAAAATATATTTTCTATTATAATAACTGAGATTTTTTTTTATATTGTGAAACATAAGCCAAGTGTTTTTATATTAAAGTTTATACTTTATTCTTTTCTATTATACTTATGAACTCTCGCTCAAGCCATATGTGTGTTTTGATTTATGGGAGTACTTCTAAACTTTTCATTTTCATTGATGCAATGATTGATTTCATTTAATATCCATATATTAATTGTACGCCTACCAACGTGATAGCAATGACAAAGCATCTTTTATCAGTAGTCACCTTTTCACTGAAGTACAAGTTTCAATATATTTAGGATTTTAACTGACGAATGAACTGATCAATTTTGTGATTGGGTGATCATATACTTAATCTAAAATAATTTGTTTAAGTTTCTTGAGATATGCGTATTTTCTTATCTTGATAATATTTTTTGTTTTTCTTCAGGCTTTATATTTATTTAAAAAAATCCAATTTTCCTCAAATAATGGTTTACACTACATTTCGGGGAAGCGGCAGATATTAAACAATGATTCGAAATGTTCTATATTCAGTTGAATCTTAATAACACAAAGATTTTGAATTTTTGTACTAACCAATGATCCGTCTGAAAGATCTGAGATTACCTAGCGGTTTAATGTTTTATTGCTTTATGTCGTCTATTCTGTTTCCCAAACTGTAGGTACGTGTTAATACGTTTTGTGATAGTCTGTAGAGTCCTGTCTGATTGTGAAAGGTGTGTCATTATAAAAATGGAAGTTTTCAATTTTTTTTAATTATTTCTTACATTTATAGATACATATAACAACGAGTCAAAGCTCTACAATAGCAAATACATATATTCTTCACATAGAATCAGCCATCATTTTTCGATAGAATTGTATTTTTTCATTTTCGAATTTTCTCCGACCAAGCTATCACAACCGATTAGTTTTAAAATGAGAAATGTCGAAAACTTTAAAATCAAGAAGCCACACTTTTTCAGAGAAAGTGTCTACATCATTCAAATGGACCCCTACGAACAATGTCAACAACGTCTTGAGACTCAAGACGTTGTTGACAACGTCCGTCTGTAAATGAAACCAAAAGGAATATATGAATTTACTCAGTAACTGGTTCTTAAAATGTGGAGTCTGTTTATTCTTCTTCGGTCATAACCTGTAGACTTTTTGTGACATCTTAAAATTCGTTGGAATTTCTGGTTCAAGAATATTTTTATCTATAAAATCGGGACCTGACTCTTTCAATACATTCAATACCTGAAAATAGTATTACATACATCACTGCTTTCACGATATTTTAATCTCAGGTTAATTTTTCAATGGATTTGGGTTTAGTTTGTTTTAAAGATACGTCATGTGTACTTTTGATGTAAGTATTATATACGCTCGAAAATGCATTTTAATTGAAGTTAAATTTTGTTGTATAATATTGGAGCTGTTAATAAGTTATCATTCAGCTTAAATACAACGTTTTGCTTGAATAATGTAAGTAAATAATATTTATATACATATATATATATATATATATATATATATATATATATATATATATATATATATATATATATATATATATATATATATATATATATATATATATATATATATATATATATATATATATATATATATATATATATATATATATATATAAATATATATATATATATATATATATATATATATATATATATATATATATATATATATATATATATAAATATATATATATATATATATATATATATATATATATATTGTTCACGTCCTAGCAATAGAAAATTGCATCACAATTTGTCAAAAATTCTGCCTAAATGTATTTTTGTAAGTGTATCTTTGACGACTTTATTTTTCAAGTTTGTAAACTTCTTAAATGTCCAGCCTTTGAAAGGCGTAATTAAGACTTCAATTATTGTCCCTCAGCGGTAAATCTACCTGTTGCGTCACGCCTTGTTATGGAGAAAGAACTTCTGCTGTTCGTTTCCGAAAAAGGATTTATGTCATTGTCGTTGCCTTTTACCTGGCGGAACTACTCTGTATTCGCTTAGGGCGCTTACACACTGTATGTGCTCACGCTTATAAGCACAAATTATTGGTGTTCATGTTGGCCTACTAGCGCTAAGAAAAGATCGTTCGTTTTGGACGTTATGAGCATTAATTATTTCAACATGGCGAATGTGAGAAATATGATAAATAATTTATTGGAAATTATTAATTGGAAATTATTAACTGTGATTCTGATGATAGTCAGTTTAATTTCATCGGACGTAACAGAAATGGTATAAGTTTTAAGAGATTCTGGATCATTTAAATTTATTGAAAATAAATGTCAAAAATTAATTAATCATCGACAAGAAAAGTTAGGTTAGCTTACGCCGACGAAGCATTCGTGTTAACGAAAAGTGAAATTTAGCGCTCACGCTTTTGCTGCCCTAGCTCGATGGAGTAAGCGTGTGTGAGCGTGAAACTATAACCGAGGCATGATGAGAGTGATTTTTTGATACTTACAGCGCCAAGCCGAACGCTGAAAAAGACGATTAAGCGTGCTGAAAGCTTGTAAGCGCGTTATGCGAATGCACCCTAATAGCGTTCTCCATTGATAGAACTAGTGCGCACCGAGTGCAATTTTTATGATCCATTGGAGAGCTTAGTGTGAGTGTTCTCGATCCATTGAGAAACTAGTGCAGTAGAAATTGCACCGAGTGCATGTTTTTTGGCAATAGATACGAGAACTCGTTCCGGGGTCAGTGTAGTTGTTTACAACATTATTAAAAAATGGCTGTAACTTTTGCTTTAAATTTGGATTTACTGAAAAATGAGACGATTTGTTTATTGTTCTTCAGTTTTCGATAAAAATACTACTAATTCGTTATTAATTTCAAATTGAAGGCATTTTTGCGTCATTTTTTTTAACATTTCTTTATCAAAGAAGAACAATTTAATTTTACGATTTAAAACAAAAGCCGAACTTAACTTACATAACCTCAAAAGTCAAATAGCTGTTTAGTGTTACCGAATCCCGAAACCGAATTTATAAAGTTTGTGATCTATTGGGATTGCTCTAGGGCATCTTTTTGACAGAACTAATGGAGTTCCTGCCGCACCAGATTTACCAATGGAGAACGCTATAAGTGTTTAGTTCGTTCCGAATTTACTGTTAAAGTTGTAAACAAGTTTTGGAACTACCATTCTTTAATTTAAACCTCATGATCCAGACCCGCTGACCTGGTCGGATTCAGTTGGAATTTTGCATAAAGTAATAACTCATAGAACTCAAGTCTTATCAATAATTCGATTTTGTTAGAAATATTTTCATTTCAAAATTGTTTTACATGAAGAGCACGTAAGTTTTATTTTAACACGAGGTATGTGGGCGAGATGGCGCTGATTTGAGACATAACTGACAAGGTGCTATAATTAGAGGCTTCAAAAACTGTTCAGGTGCATTCTCGTTGTCTGCTTATCTTATACCATCAATATGATTAATATTTTTGGGTTTTCACACTTAAGTGGTGACACAAATTTTTTGTAACTTATAAAATTTGCCTGAGACAGTAATAGAACTCATTTCTGAAAAGTATTTAAGTTTTCTATAATTGATATGACAACAGTTGAGAGTCAAATTAGTTATCATAATTTATAATTTTTGTCGCATCTAGCAAATTTAGGTATGCTGTTTTTAATTGTAAACATTTTATTTGTGCTAATCAACCACTGCAATTTAGTCGAAGTACTTCGTACATAAGATAAGGATGTCTTATATTATGTGTTATCTTGTGCACTAATGAGTTTCGGTTGATATTATATTTATGTTATTGAAAGAGCTTCATTTCTAAAATTATGTTATTGCCGCGATAAAAGTATTTGCAGTTTTTTATCTCTCCTCTTGCATAAGAAAAGAAATCATCATTCATCGAAATCATAATATTACAACAGACGCACTTTTTTTTAACAAATTTTAGTAGGTATGCTACCAGTAAGGTCAAGTGACAAGTAAACATATTCTACCATTTTTATAATTTAAAGTTGAGAGGGGGCATTAAAAGGGCGGACACCTTGAAAGAACCAAGGAGTATAGAGTTAAACAATTTTTTCAACGACCTTGGCGAAGTGGCTCCACCGTTAACTCTCCTAGAGGTCAAGGGTATGATTCCCAGTGGAAAGATATTATTTACACAAAAAATAATTTTTACTAGGTTTTACACTCTTAATGTAACATCGGTATCGCTCGCAACCGATGAGGTCGAGTGCCAGTAGTATGCGTAATTTATACGAAGAAGCAGTTGCGTTGCATCTGACCCTTAAGGGTTATGACATTATTTTATAAAAAATAATTTCGTCTTACTGTAATTTTGTTTACATAATACATATATAATATATTTTATATTTTCATTCGTTCATACATAGGTTGTTCACTATTCCATTATCGGAAACAAATTTTCAAACCGAAGTTGAAACAATTAAATTATTAGCCACCAATAACGGTTACAGTGAAAGTCTTATCGATAAGCTCATTGGGAAAAAACGAATAAAGAATCTGTTGCATTCAATATACCCCACGCAAACTATTAATGAAGAACAAAAATATTTCCCAATAAATTATCTGCCGAATTTGAGTAGCAAAATTTGTAACAGACTATCGAAAAATAACGTTAAAACAATTTGTACAAAACGAAAGAAACTTGAAGTCATTCTTGGTCAATCAATAATAAAGAAGAATCTGACATCGGAGAAAACAGTGGTGTTTACAAAATACCTATTTTGCGACAAATGTCCTGCTTTCTAAATTGGACAACCAGGAAGGAATACAACATTCGTGTTGAAGAACATAAAAAGTCAATTTTACAAGATAAAAATACCACTGGCTTCTCCGAACATTGTATGAAATCTAATAATTTCCTGGATTTCAACAAAACCTAATTGTTGCATTCAGGCAAAAGAGGAAAGCGCATTGACCTTCATGAAGTTCTCGAAATAAGTTCCGCCCATAATAGTCAATTACCCCTTGTAAATGAACAAATTGATTTTCAGGTATCACCTTTGCTTTTGTCTGTTTTATAAAATAAGATGTAATACTCTCCTGTAGTCAGTCTTGATAATGAGTTTATAACTCGAAACATGTCGTCTATCCTTTACTGCTAAATACAGTATCTGAATATTTTTATATATTGAAACTTAAGCCAAGTGTGTTTTATTTTTTAAGTTTAAACTTTATTCCTACTATTAGGGCAGTTACTTCGCTGTTGTGACTGCGTTCCAGTGCCCGAATCTATACACAGCGCGATTTAGAAGGTGGCAAATAAAAATACAGACTACAAGCTCAGACTTCTTCTTCAGACTTTGCCCCGATTCCTGGTCATTGTTGACTTTACTGTTAATCCTCGGGCGGGCTATAATTAACGCATGAGGGCGTTCGGCTAGAATCACGGGACGTGACAACCGGGGGACTTCCTAATTTATTAGAAGTAACGCAGTGACCCAAACGGAACAAAGTGCAAGGGTCAATTCGATAAGTACCTAAGTGATGGTGCTCTTAAATTATACAAATTACTGCAATTTAAAATTTCAAATTACGCGTCCGTGAGTTTGAATATCGCTTTTTCTATCTCCAGTGATAATGACGGTTCCTCAAATGTAGCTTTTCCGTACTTAATTGAGATCATTACTGAGTTAATTTGGATATCTACATAAAACAACGAAGTATCGGCGTTTTTTATTTTGTCTTCACGTTACTATATAGTTTAGACCAGTGATTCTCAACCTGTGGTCCGCGAACGGTTTTCATGTGGTCCGCGATCCGCGAAGTGAACAGTCATAAAATAAACAATTAAAATCTTGGCTCTTGAGACGTAAATTAATGCGTCTGCCTATTTTTTTTTCATTCCACTTATCTCTGTGAGGCAGCATTCTCAACATTATGTGTCATCAAGAATAAACACAGAAATAGGTTGCTAAATTTTAATGCTCCTATGAGACTGGCGTTAACTTCTTTCGAGCCAAATATTGAGAAACTTTCAAGTGAGAAGCAAGACCAAGGAAGTCATTAACGTCTTAATTTGGCGCTATCTATGACTTTTTATTTTGTTTTTTATATTTCTTTCGTCTTTCACTATGTATTTTCTTTTTTTATTTTGTAAATAATAAATTCATTAGTAAAACTTCAGTGTTCATCTCATAT
This sequence comes from Cynegetis impunctata, assembly GCA_030704885.1. Taxonomy (NCBI): domain Eukaryota; kingdom Metazoa; phylum Arthropoda; class Insecta; order Coleoptera; family Coccinellidae; genus Cynegetis; species Cynegetis impunctata. The sequence goes on from JARQZK010005056.1 coordinate 1,063,410, forward strand.
TACCTATTATTGGGAAATATTAATAATAATTATTTACATGTCCGTGGTCCGCCAAGAATTCTGAATGGTATTTCCTCAGTGGTGAAAAGGTTGAGAACCACTGGTTTAGACGATACCTACAATAAAATTGAGAAAGGAATAATTTTTTTATTCACCTAGATGTTATCAACATTCAAAGACATTTGAAAAATATCAATAATTATGAATAATAGCTCAATAAAATAAATTGTAGTTAAAAAAACACACCTTAATAGCAAACCTAACTGAAAAGTAGCAAAGAATTTATTTTAAAAAGCGTGCGTTTTGACTTTATTTTTAAATTAACTTTAATTTTAAAAATAGATACCAATGTAATATGTGTAACATTTTTTCGCAATAAAATAAATAAATTTTTACTTCTTAGTTCGTTTGCTATTAAACCGTGTTTTTTAGTTTTTTTAACTATAATTTATTTTCAATCAAAAGTTTTAGTAGGTAATAAGGAGACTATATTTTAATTATATCGATATAAAAATAGGCTTTTGTTTGGATTGTGTGTGTAGACTGTAGATTATCATTTTATTTGTATCTCGCGCCCCAATACAATCAAATGTAATAATAAAGAAAAAAGGTCTTCTGTAGTATGTGTGCTCGCCTTCTTGAATATGCCCGCACCCCACAGGTTGAGAAACGCTGCCTCTAAGTCGATTTGGAGGGGCTGCGAAGGTTTAAAAGCCATGAATCACTAAACTCCTTCAAAACACCCTATAATGCTGTATTTGGAATATCTTGTTCCTATTAATTTCCCCTCTTTTGCAACTATCTGCCACTGTGTTCCCTAAAGTTTGAAGGTGCCAAAATTTTGAATGAATTTGTCCCAATTTTGATAGTTTTATCCTTCCTTATAAACAAACAAAGATATCAAATTTTTCATAGATCCGCTGGAGATGTACCAGGAAAAAAGAATATATATATTTAGGTAAAATAAATATATATATATATATATATATATATATATATATATATATATATATATATATATATATATATATATATATATATATATATATATATATATATATATATATATATATATATATATATATATATATATATATATATATATATATATATATATATATATATATATATATATATATATATATATATATATATATATATATATATATTATACATATATATATATATATATATGTATATATATATATATATATATATATATATATATATGTATATATATATATATTATATATATATATATATATATATATATATATATATATATATATATATATATATATATATATATATATATATATATATATATATATATATATATATATATATATATATATATATATATATATATATATCTGGTACAGGTAGCTCCGAAACTGAAAAATTGTGGTCCAACTGACTACTCTGGCACGTCACTGTTGACTTTCAATACAGTACAATAGTCTTATTTGCGGTGAAAGTATTACTAAAAATAACTGAAATATCATTGTCAGACCACAAATGATTTGTAAGGCCAAAGCGAAAAAAATTTCAAGATTATAATATAATTATATAAGAAAATTGAAATTGGTTTTTTTTTTAATTTGATTTCTGACGCTTCCTTGAAATTTATACTTTACGAAGTAAATTAAACTTCGTCAGAAGGGACATAGATATGGCAATAATTAATGTGTAGTAGATTATTTCGAAAGGTTTAAACAAATCTGAACTATTCTTATCTTTTTATCAAAGCAACCTTTACACCGTTCATCGTTCAGGTTTCTCATTAAAATGGATAATTTGTACTTTGGTTTCTCATTTTGACTTTGTGCATGATTATTCCAACTGGAACTTATCATTGAGTTGTATTTTCATTAAAATTTCGTGTTCCTTGTTTGTTCATTTGTCCAGCTTTGGCTATGCAAAAAAAATATAACTGTAGTCTATTATGAGAAGAATATAATTACCATTGAAATATTTTTGTTGTGTATTTGATGCGATGACGAAATTTGACCCTTAATGCCAGACTATTATTTATGAATATTTAAAACACATAGTAGGTATTTTGATTCGCCAATAAATTTTGTATGTAATATAAATCGTTATTCAACTATTTCGTTATGTGAATGTAAAATTTCAGCTGAAAAATGAAGAAAACTAGTGATTGCAAATAAAATAATTCAAATTTAAATTATTTTACATTTAAAATCAAATCATGAAAAATATACACAGCGCCAGCGGTAAGGGAACGTACCCAAACTACGTGACCCGTTCAGGGGGGGGGAGGGGGTTCTTCAAAATACTACGATTGGTCACAGGGGCGGGGGTAGGGGTTAGGTTTTTGTCACGTAGTCAATGCCCTCTGGAAATGTGTTCGTTGAACATGATTGAGATAAAAGATAAATGTGAATAAAAGAAAAAAATACTTTTGGTTTAGTAAATTAAGTTCCTGGTACATATGTTTTTTCTTCTTGATAATACTTTTTCAGCTGTAAATTATAGGTATGTACAGGATAGCCAATTTTCGATGTTTGTATGGAGTATCTCAGTAACTATGGAAGGTAAAAAAAAATGGAGGGAGCATACTAAATATCTTTTGTCGAGACAAATTCAACTGGCGACGCCCAAAATTCGCTGTCTTCTTTAGTTTTCGAGTTATAAACAAAAATTTCATTTTTCCACGTTAAGACAAGTGTGCATATCATGGTTGTTTGTGAAGTTACGAGATAATAACTTTTACATAATTTAGGCACTTTTTTCTTTAAAACAGTGGTAGAAATGTATTTTTCTAATGGGAATAATGGTTGGCTGTGGTTTGGTTGGATCGGATTTTTTCCGATATATGTCAGGTGTCTTTTGATGTGTAAGGTTTTAATAGCAAGAATATTTTAGTTCATTACCCTTTGCGTTTTTATATGAACCTATTTATTCCATGTAGGCAGGTGACATCTATGACAGAGCTTGTCCATTTCCTTCTATCATAATATCAACTAACTGTGATATTACATCTGAGATATATTTCAATGGCTATCCAGGAAGAAGACAACCTAATAAATCTATTTTCAATTGATTAAAAGAAAATCTAATTAATTGTGAATCATTAAACAAGTCAAGACCAAAATATTAGATATTTACATAATTTTTGTTTATAAGACATTGCAATTATAAACAACAATACAAATTACAATAAATGTTCAAACTTATGTTCATTGTGGTTGATACATAAATTACATCTCTTTATAACATTCTGAACTGCATTATGAATATGAATATTTGAAACTGAATTCACAAAGTATAAAATTTACGTGGCAGTCGTGTTTTAACGTATCATATATCAAGAAAATCATAATAACCAACGGTACTACGAAATTTTGAAACAGTAAATTATTGAGGAATTCATGGACAATCCACCCTTAGTTGAGACACAAAATCAGTTCTTCCAACATGATGGTTCACCGCCTCATAATATAAGACCGTTTCAGAATTGTTTAATACTAATTTTGGAAATAACTAGATGATGAATAATATTCCAGTGAGGTCGCTACCACAATCACCTGACTTTAACACCACTGGATTTTTTCTATTGAGGATATATAAAAGACAATTATATAAGAAACCCAGAAACATAGACACAATTTTATTGAATGTGAATTACATTTCAAATATTGATATTATATATATGCATAATGCAGTTTAGAATATTTTAAAGATAGGTATGTTATTTATGTATCAACCATAAAGAACATCAGTTCTTCACAACATTTACTGTAATTTGTATTATTTTCTTATAGTGGTAATGTCTTATAAAATTAGATGTAAATCTCTAGATTATACAGAAAAAAAGTGCCTTAAAAATGTCTCGTAATTTCACAAACAACCATGATATGCTCACTTGTCTGAAACTCAAACTTTTGTTTATAACTCCAAAATAAAAGACGATTTCATATTTTGGTTTTCGCCATTAAATTTGACTCGAAAAAAGAGATCAAAAATGTACTCTCCATTTTTTTGTATCTCCTATAAAAACCCCATAAAAACATCGAAATTTGCCCACTCTGTAAGCACTCTTATCGTCACACCGCAAGCGTTGTATTAATAAAGACAAATATGAGCCAAATTATTTTTTTTAACGTTCTGTCTACAAGAAAATGATTAAGAAAATATTTATGAATTACTACGTGAAAACTAGAGGGGGAGGGAGGGGGTCTTGGAATATACTACGGATGGTCACTGAGGGGGGGAGGGGGATAAAAAGTTGTAAAAAATAGGTCACGTAGTTTGGGTACGTTCCCTAAGGTGAACCGCCTTGTACCGTTTGTAAACCGAGGATTGTGGGTTCGAGTCCCACCTCGCTCTTGGGTGTTGTATATGTCCGGAATTTAGTGGTTATATATGATTAAAAATTGTTGGGTAATGTACATAGTTTACAAGTCCATTGGCCGTTCGGAACCGGCGTTAAACTGTAGGTCCGTCGAGTTAAAAAAAAAAAGTTATACAAGTTGACCATGGTCAATTTATTATATAACATAAAGTGAACAAGAAAAATTCATCAATTATAAAAAAAAAATTTCATGTTGAATATTGGCGTAAATCGCAACAATTATTCACGGAGCGCACTCTGGTGGGTATGTCCAGAGTTTTTTAAACCGCTATGTTAGCGTGCTTTGGAATCACATATTTCACAGTTGCAGAGTAGACATTTCATGTCAGGAGATATGTATTCTCGCGACGGGATACTGCATTTACGATCTGAGCGGTGAATTGTTAGTTTCCAATATCCTTGGTGGAGGGCGCTCTAGGTTGTTATCCAGAAATCCAGACAGTGTTTCTGACCACGATTTGTATTGTGGAACAATTAGAAATTTGTTAATTCACTCCGATTCATAAAGCTGCACTGGTGAAATCAAATATAAGATCGAAACAGCTGTATGCAAATTTTGAATCTGGGTGACTTGACGTTATCTATAATTCACTGTTGGATTTTGAATGTAGAATCCTCGTCGCGGAATACATATAACCAGCTCCCTTGTTGTTGATTTTTTGAATTATTGAAAAATATTACTTGTTCACTTTATGTAATATATTTTATTTTCAAACGTCAGATAATGGTCATTTTGCTGATTGTTTGGAGCAGGTATAAGTGTCCCTTTTATGACTTTTAGCTCAAGCGGCGTATAAGTGTAATACTCCGGCGGAGTATAACACTTATACGCCGCTCAACTTTAATTTAATTTATTGGCTTATTTTCGAAATGTAACAATGCAGTATCTCATATAATGTCACATATCTTTTTTATCATATTCATATATCTAAAATAAAACATAAAGTAACCCATTTTTTACGAACATTTACTGCACAGTTATGTAAAATGGCACTACGTAAAATCTCACTTCTATCGGATTCTGAACTTGTATTGTTGCCTAACAAACTGGTCCTTTGTTAAAGCCGACTTTTACATGGTATTTCTCCCTCTGATACTTTTTCAAAAACGCCTGGAGGTCGAGGAATTTCGAAATATCAATTTTTTCCCTGATATGTAGCAAGGACCTGATCATTGAATAGTGGCTCCATAGTGAAGAACTCTTTATTTTATGAAGATCTTTCAATTCGATGAAATAACCCAATAAAGCATTTTCGGAATACTTCTTTATATTTTCTCGCTGGCAATAATTCAGAAATCTTTGTTACGACGCTTCGTAAACGGCCGTGGATTTTGTTGGTAATAGCTGCTGCACTGCTAATTTTGCTGCTGCTGCAACTCTTGGTGGCGTGGATGGTGTACTAGATTCATCAGCCATACTACAGTATCTTAGCACAATTGAATACGGCTCTATATTTCTCGAAAAACGAAATTTAAAATGTCATTTAATTTAATTCACTGACATTATTTACAGTTGCCATGGATTCAAGCCAAATTATTTGTCCATCGTTAATTTGTTATACAGAAGGTATAATTAGATTATATACACTTTTAATATCCACGAATTTTCCGATTTTTAAATGCAAATCGTTTGAAAATAAAACATTGTATTTTATTCGAAGTATAAGGTACATTATGTGACTCGCAGGGATTTAATTCGCCGCTACGCTCGGCGTTTAAACATCCCTACTCTGTCAAATAATGTCTCCTCATAAAATAAATATCTATTACATTTCATTTGAAGAATTCACATTGACACTCGACAAACAAGTCTGTCGTTTCTTCTTAGCAATGTTAAAATTCGGTTACTTACATTCATGTTCCTCATAGATCAGGTACTGTTATCAAACTGTCTAGGTCAGTCGGGTTCGAACCCCGGGTAAAATATGGTTGTCTGTGAGCACTAAACCGGGCGGAAAACAATGTTTTATAAAAATATTACAAAGTACTCTTTTTCTATAGGCATCGTTTTGAGTTGTTTTGACAGATAGATTACATGTGAATTCTCGTAGGGGGCATTCATTAATTACGTCACACTAATTTAATGATTTTTGGATCCCCCCGTCTTCGTCGCAGGTGGTCAAATTTGTGCAATTTTTCGTTACAGTCAAAGTTGAGTTTCAATAATTTAGATTTATACTGGTGACGTCAGAAGTTTATCACTCGTCCCCTCCACTTTTCACATTCTGTTGACCCCCTCCCATCCCCGTAACGTGTGACTTAATTTATGGATGCCCCCTTAGCTTTATATTTAAAAGATATCATCGCATGATCGATCAAATTCAGTTGGGTAAGGACAATTTATCAGTACGTGATATTTATCGGTCCAAATATTGTTGATAATTTAAGTAGGTAGTGAAAATATATTTGTAATATATTTAAGATAGCGAAATTCTAAGGCTTTGTCTTAATAATTTGAATCCCTATCAAAAAACTATCAATGTCCCTCTCCATGCTCTGATTGTAGGAATTTGATCGAACTTAAATTTTCAAGGATAATATATAATTGCTTTAATTATTTAGGTATGGACATCTTGAGAATCTATCTATATAATTTTGATGCAAACTACTTACCTGTCAGTTTTCATACATGAGTTTTCAGCATGGAATTTGAAGGTTATCGCTATCTTTAACAGCTATCTTCATGATGACGGTCATTTTATGATTACAAGTTCCAAGGTTTATATATGCACATTCTCGACAACGGTTACTATGACAACAGTTTCAAATTTAATTAAGTATTTACGATAATAGTATATATATATATATATATATATATATATATATATATATATATATATATATATATATATATATATATATATATATGTATGTATATATATACTATATAAAGACACAAATGTTAATATTAGGGATTGCAGTCTGGGTGAAATAATCTCAAGCTTTCTGGATTTATTAATCCATTCATCAGGAGATGCTACTAGACGTAATGTGTTGGTGAAACGAAAGTTTGGCTTACGAAGGAGGTACGAAATTGTGGTTTCATTCAAAGATGTTGTTATATAATTTCCAGCAGTTCGCATTTATAAGTGTTACAGTACGAAGGTAAATCGGAAGAATATTAACTATATTTTATTATCTTTTCAACAATTATTAATTGCAAATACCTGAAGTTTTTCCTATATAATATTCGCCGCCATCGCAAATTTATATAGGAAAAACTTCAGGTATTTGCAATTCATAATTATGTTGAAACGATGACAAAATATAGTTAATATTCTTCCGATCTACACCCGTAAATGCGAACAGCTGGAAATAATATAATTATTATCTTTGAATGTAACCACAATTTCGTAAGTAACTCCTTGGTAAGCCAAGCTTTCGTTTCATCAACCCATTACTTATAGCATCTCCTTATGAAAGGATTAATAAATCCAAAAAGCTTGAGATAGACGAATACAGTTTACACTTATTTCACCCAGACTGCAATCCCAAAAATTATATATATATATATATATATATATATATATATATATATATATATATATATATATATATATATATATATATATATATATATATATATATATATATATATATATATTAAAATTAAATTGAACAAATGTGTTAACTCTTTTCATCATCATTTCAATTGATATACAATTTTATCTCATAATTCTGTAAACAATCTATTAGATTATCATATTAATAATATACTAGATTTTTAAAATGCTTAGTTTCATCAACTTATGTTCAAGGTTGTAAATTGTAAATAACATTCACCAATTTTTAATAAATCGTTTAGCCTATTGTTGCTAGATACCAGACCAATACGGTCAATATTTTGACTTTAATTATTACATATTTATTTGGTTTTGTATACTCTTGTTGATTTTGTTTGGTGAAAATAAGAGTCAATTGCATATCATTTTCCTTCAAGAATTTATATTGAATAAATAAACGTAAACAATTTTTTTAAAACAAACTGTTATTCGTTTTTATAAAAAAAGATCAAAAATTAAAAATAATTTTATACTTCTCAAGCTTCAAAGATGATAGAGCTCCTTCGTCTATGTCAGAATCATCCCATATCATGATTATATATTTTCAAACATTGAAACTGCGTACCATATATTGAATATTTTTGTACTTATCAGACACAAGTTTTCAAATCAAAGCGTGTTATACCCTCTTTTTCTTGTTACTGTTATAATGTAACAGGCTTTTATTTGAAAACTTGAGACTGTGATGTACATGAAGATTTAATATGTGTTATGAATTTTCAATGTTTGTAAATATATAATAATTATATGATATGAAATGATTGATGAAGGAGCTTCATTATCGTTTAAAGGTTAAGAGGTAGGTATGAAACGGATTATATCCATTCGCAATAAAATTATTTTTAAATTTTTAGTTCTTACTTATTTACAACTAATAGAAGCTGGTTTAAAATCAAAATTTCGTTTATTTTTATTATTTTTATATTTTAGTATTCATTGTCACTTGCTTGCAAAATTGCAGCTCAAATTTAACAATAAAAGATTTAATTACAGACAGATACCGGTACAGACGAAACTGAATGAAGATTTAAAAAAAATTGCTTTTCCTCATAATCTCCATTCTATAAATATGAGAATAGGTAAATAAGAATGTAAAAATCATTAAGTTAAATTTTTTACTCAACTATGATCTTTTTAAATAATAATTTGAATACTAAAATTATTCATTATTTGTTGTGAGCTCAATGATGCTTCAAATTAAATCCAGACAAATAAAACTTCTCCACAACCTTGATAACCTTCAATATCTCAAGTTCATAGTGTACTACGGTTGCCACTAGTCTATTCAATCTTGAAAATTTGAATAATTCACTGATGAGGTGAATATAATTTCTATAAATAAATCAATTAAACTTTACACAAAGGTTTTTATTTGTTAATAAACATGAAACTCTTCTGGAAAACAATATTCCTGTGAAACATATGTCATTTAAATATCATAATTTTTTTCAATTAATCGATTAATCGAAAATATACCTTCCATTCGTCAGTAGATCAACCAGCGCAGCACGCAGAAATAAGCGATTCATGCGTGTAATGATTCTAATGATGCAGATGTCGATCGTGAACGAATAGCTTATTCAGTATATTCACGTGAATCACAATCAGAAGATCCACATACTGCAAGAATGGAAAGAGAACGTTCACGAGTTAGTCGATCTAGACTAGAAGACCAGTACATGCTTATTTGAACCTTGATGCATTTCTATATGATACGATATTACCACAATTATTTCTTCCGCGGCAGCAAAAGGACGGGTAACAGCTAATTCAGGCATATATATATATATATATATATATATATATATATATATATATATATATATATATATATATATATATATATATATATATATATATATATATATATATATATATATATATATATATATATATATATATATATATATATATATATATATATATATATATATATGTATATATATATATATATATATATATATATATATATATATATATATATATATATATATATATATATATATATATGTATATATATATATATATATATATATATATATATATTAATATTGTAGTTTCGATTATCACTTGGTGAAACATGATTAAATACTGATATTTAAAATAAAAACATTTGGCTTTAAGTTTCACAAATATATTGAATAAAAATTAACAATTAAATTAGTCAACTAGTTTCGGGTTATGGGCCCATTATCAAGACTGAACAGAAAAATACTCAACAAGCTCATTTATAATATTGATTGTAGTAGAGGGGAAATTTGGTATTCAACTTGTTCATTTACGATGGGGTAATTAATATATATATATATATATATATATATATATATATATATATATATATATATATATATATATATATATATATATATATATATATATATAGTTAAAGAGTAGCTTTAAGCTAATCTTCGCCTGCCTGGGCAAATGCTGTGTATACACATTTGTGGAATAAAGTCATTTTATTATATATATATATATATATATATATATATATATATATATATATATATATTTAATATATATATTTGATATATATATATATATATATATATATATATATATATATATATAAATAATCGGGGATCACCAAATGGCGGACCGGATACGGACCGCTGACCTATTTTGTGCGTACCGCGAGAACACAGCAACTCGACCTCGAGCGAAACTAAAATAATAGATATATATATATATATATATATATATATATATATATATATATATATATATATATATATATATATATATATATATATATATATATATATATATATATATATATATATATATATATATATATATATATATATATATATATATATATATATATATATATATATATATATATATATATATATATATATATATATATATATATATATATATATATATATATATATATATATATATATATATATATATATATACATATACATATGGTTGAATGGGGGCGGGGGCAAAGTAGCATATTTCAGAGGTTAATTATATGGATACAAAAATCTGATCTAGCTTCTTCGTTCCTGGAGTTCTACAAAAATCGAAAATGTCGAAATTCTTCTTATGCCTATATCTTTTTATTTTAGTAATTTTTTTTAAACAAATTGGCACTTTGCCGTTGCAACTTTTTGTAGGCTATTCAAAAATCTGAATATAAACTATATACAGGGTATCGTATAAATTGGGCCACCCTTAACTTTCAATTATATATATAAATACGGACCTGTATTTTTTATTGCATTTTTTTGAATGCCAAGAGTCATGTTTCATATTGTCGTAGTATATTCATCTAAATTACAGAGTGTTTTGGAAATATAAAACTATTACCAGTAAAATTTCAACATTTAAAAAAAATTCCAGCTGTAATTTAAAAATATATATAGAATGCCTAGTATTACGTCAATATTTCCAAAACACTTGATGATTTAGATAAAAATAAAACGCCAATATGAAACAGGACTCTTGGCATTTGAAAAAATGCAATAGAAAATCCGTCCCCATCATAAGAAATACAAGGTTAAGTTAGAAATTATCGCTTTATTAATATACAGAGTGACTCAGTATTGCATCAATAACTTCCACACGCCGAATTTGGATCTTTGAGATGGAAAAACGCTCGGACGGGTCAAAAAATGAATTCGATATCACTACCCCTCTAGCCGCTACCCTAACAGCAATTATTACAATTTTAACGAAAGCGCACGATTTACTTTGTAAATATTATTGTTTTCACGTTTTCAGTTATTGTCTCGGTTTCAGCATTTTCAACATGTGTTTGGCATACGCGTAGTGATCGAGAAATTGCAAAAAAAGGCGGCGATAACAGATTTCGTTGATATTGAGATGGAAAAGCTGTTTGAAAATGAGAATTCATTTAGTTATTTCAGACTTAAAAAAAAATGAGAGCTGTTAGGGGTTGCGGCTAGAGGGGTAGTGATATCAAACTCATTTGAACACCCTTATTTGTCCCCCTTTCAACAAAATTTGACCTGTCCGAGCGTTTTTTCGTTATTCCATCCCAAAGCTCAAAATTCGGGGTGGAAGGTTATGGATGGCCCACCCTGTATATATATATATATATATATATATATATATATAAATAATCGGCGGTCATATAAAAATTAAAAGGATTGGAAATTATCGGGTTAGCGGTCAGTACACTTTAAAATCCCTGTTCTGAATGCCTCAGTATTTCGCCATTCCACGTTGTTAAGCTCATGACGATGTGTGTGCTCGAATTCTGATCGTTTATCTTAATCTCCTGTTGAGAAATATTGAGACATTTGGAACAAGGTATTTGATTTAGGGCTAGTGACCGCTAACCCTATAATTTATAATCCTTTGAATATAATATATATATATATATATATATATATATATATATATATATATATATATATATATATATATATATATATATATATATATATATATATATATATATATATATATATATATATATATATATATATATATATATATATATATATATATATATATATATATATATTATTGATTTACAAATAAGGGTGTTGTTTTTGTTCCTTATATTGGAAATGAATAAGTGAATTTGTTTGAGCATTACTGAGTTAGACCTTGGATATTTGCTGAAGGCGTTTCTATTTTTTTTATTAGTTTCTTGTCTGTTATGGATTTTTGCGGACACTGTAAACTAGCCACCCCTGCCCCTATAGATCGTTGCGCGGATCCCTATCCTACCTAATAAGAATTCATTGTTAGTATTGTGCCTCGTAATTCACGATCTGAAAATCCAAATGAGTCACGTGGAAAGGTCGATCGTCTCAATAAAAAAAATTATTGTTATCTCATCAGTTAGACGCGAGATTCCTTACGTTATCTGGGTTATCTGTTAAACTTGATTTCACGTTGAAATATAAATAGACCGTGTGTTATAGCGTGTAGTGTAAGACGTGTTTTTCGGTTTACAGTTTTTTAAGTGAAGTGCACGATGTGGGAGCTTAGTTATAGGTAGATTGATTGTTTCAGTATTGGAAATATCTTTCAGATTTTCGGCTTCAGATGTCCAGCTCAAATAATCCAAAATTGATTTAATATTCATATTATTCTGCATTTTATGAATAATCACATTATATCACAATATTACATAGAGTAAGGATTGAAAATGGAAGCTTTATTCATCTGAATTGACTGATTTCTAGGAAATTAGATGATAATAGTGATATTATAAAATGAGGAATTTAGCTTTCAATCCTTCTTATTTCACCTGTAGTGTGAATTGAACTTTGAAAATATAAGGATAAGTAAAGCATAACTTGAGTATATTTCTAAATCTTTTCTAATTTTTATCCAATTTGATTACACCAAAATAATCGAATTCATTATTTAACTTTTGGATGGGAAGAGCCAATGACTTAAGTAAAATTGAAAAAATATTTTGATGAGTTTATATATATATATATATATATATATATATATATTTATATATACATATATATATATATAAATATATATATATATATATATATATATATATATATATATATATATATATATATATATATATAATATATTATATATATATATATATATATATATATAAATATATATATATATATTATATAAATATATATATTAATATATATATAATATCAGGGCGGAATCCAGAGGGGGGAACTGGGGGAACGTTCCCCCCCCCCAAATGGCCCGGGCCCCACCTAATTTTTTGATTGGGAACTACTCGATTCACCATTGCCCAAAATAACTGTACCTTTTGGCTTTTGAATATATAAAAGTTTACCCCCCCCCCCAAGTCTGGCCTGGATCCGCGCCTTATATATATATATATATATATAAATAATAATATAATTATATATGTATATATATATTATAAATATATATGTATATATATTATATATATATATATATATATTATATATTTATATTATATATTATTATTATATATATTATATTATTAGATAAGGGTTCATTCCATGTCAAATCAATACACCCATTTTACCTCATCATCTTAGATTTCGCTGAAATTTGGAATACTCATTGTGGCTGGAACTATGAAAAATACCAAAATTCAAATTTTTATTTCAGAACGTTTCCAGAATATGGCTGTGTAAACTTTCAAAATATCGGCCAAAAGCCGAAAACTTACTTTTTTGAAATTGCTCTAGGAGCTGTCCTAGTTAAGCTAGAGAGCTGGAAGAGGTGTCACTTTGCAGCATTCTTTATGCTCTTGCTAGCGATATATAATATGCCATACGTTATAAGAAAAAGTTTTTGTCAAAATGCAAATTCATATTTTAACTTGATATTTTTCCAAAAAGTACATCATTTAAAATTTTCAAAATTATTCTACAAATAGTTAGTACTATTGTCAATCACCTGGCCTAATATAAAAGTGGGGTGGCAATGGCTTCATTGTTAAAAAAAAGTTTACTTGGCACTTGTTTTCTTTTTATAGGCCGTTTTGGCCAAATTATAATACCTATTTACCTTTAAGAATTATATACTTTAAAAAAAAATTGGCATTTTATACCATTTAACACTGATATCAATAGATAATTCAAAAATCAAAATACTAACAACAAATTACAAAATAAAATATTCAACATAAGATATGAAAAACTGTAAATATCAGTTACCTTCTTTTAATCACTTGACAAAATTGAAATCTCTGGGATGATGATGAGTTTCATTGTTGAAAGAAATTAATTACATAAGATATATATATATATATATATATATATATATATATATATATATATATATATATATATATATATATATATATATAAATAGCTAGTAGATGAACGCACTCCGAAGACATTAAAAATTCAACATTTTATGTTTCCTTCTGTTGACTTCAAATACCAGAACAAGTTATGACTGTGATATATTTTATTGGTGACATAATCAAGTAGATGTAATTTGTAGTTATCGTTTACTATAACACGCTTGATAGTATTTGTTTCCGATAATGATAGTACGTATATGTTGCAGTTTTCTGACCGTATAGTATAGATGAACTATTGTTCCTTATCACACATAAATTGCAATGATTTGTAGAGGGAAAAACTTTATTTATTCTCAATATTTATGTATGTAGGTTATTGTTAGAATTTTTTTTACTCAATATTTGTATTTGATGTTTAGATCAGTATGGTGATGAATAAGTTGTTCAGAATTCATTCGAAGGAATTTTTATTGCATTTATAAAGAATCTGATCTATTAAAGTGAAAAATAATAAAATAATTAGAGAGATTTCCGAATTATCTTTATATAGCTTTATATAATATTATATATATATATATATATATATATATATAATATATATATATATATATATATATATATATATATATATATATTATATATATATATATATATATATATATATATATATATATATATATATATATAAATATATATATTTTATATGTATATATATATATATATATATATATATATTTTTTTTTTTTTATTATTTTATTTTTCTTGCTACCTTTGGGCACTTCTGGCGCATAAAATTCAGTATGTAGGGTTGTTTCTAGGCTGAACGATAGCATAATGGAAAGTGAATTTCATTCAAAATTTCTGATTGTCCAAATTTTGAGGAATGGGGGAAGTTAGACGAGATGTCGAAAATTTTCAAAATGGTTGCATATGGTTTCTAGGTAAATTTTGAACAATATTTCCGAAATGCAGCTTCCTGGAACAAACTGGAAGGGTTAGGGAGGGACTTTTAAAGCTTTGTTTATAAATTTGTATGCGAATTGAGTTTCCGTTGGAAAAAATCTGAACTTGTCGGAGCTTGCTGTTCACGTTTTTTTTGTCAAAAATCAATATTCTTTTAGTTTTCGTTAGGTTGATTGGTTTACCATTCTTCGTGGGTTTATATGGGGGTGTACTCGTCTCACCACTTTTTCACGTCATTCAAAGCTTTCAAAGAAGTTATTACAGGAAATTATTATAATTATCGAGAAGTGTTTACTGATTTTCCACATTGCAGAAATATACAAAAACACACATCATAATTTATATTTGTACCATTCCAATTTTAACAAATAATATTAACATATTATTAGTCATAAAGAGTATAAGTGGGACTTGATACATTATCGACAGTTTCAACCTCAAATAGATTGTTGCTTCGTTAAGTTTTTGGGAATTTCATTGCGGCTCGAGAAAAGAACGAAACCTTTCGCTGGTTAATCCATTGGAAATTTATTCACTTTCTAATTGATTGGTTTGTTTTATGCTTCATATTATATTCGAACATAATTAGCGTCCGATTGGTTGAAGAGGGACCATCGGTCTGCAATATAAAAAACGTGCAGGAAGTTTTTCGGATATTCGGTATAGTCTTTGACAATTTTAGCTGGAATACTTTCGTCTGCCATAGAGTTTGCTGGACCTATACCAGTACTTGACATACCAAAAACATTGGAACGCACCTGCATGTCTCGACAAAGACTAAGCATCAGAAATACTGGAGTAGCTTACCAAGCCAAGGAGACAGCAAACTCATTGTCAAGGAAGGAACCATCTGAGACGCGGCCCAATGACATCCTAAATCTTAATAGGATTCAGGTTAGGCAGATGATGGGACTATTAACAGGTCACTGCATCTTGCGAAAAAATATGCAAATCATCGGCATATATGTGGTAGATCCGATAGGTTGGCTGCATGGTCGAGGAAGAAACAGGCTTTCATATATCATTTTCGAAAGCGAAGTCATGGCTTTCTGGAGGCACAATCTTCAAGGACAAAGATGTTCCAGAAATAACCTAGTAAAAGGACTATTAAACCTGGTAAGGGCATCAAATCTCTTCATATGAGAGAGTGCAACCAGAGGCACAAACTGCCTCTAGGCTGAGGTCTAATTCTTGACTGGGTCTGATTCTTGGCTGGCTAATTCTTGACTGGAAGCACTTGCTTACTAGTCCAATTTAGATAACACATCAAATCGAAGTTTGGACATAGCGCCTGAGTTTAATATTACTTAGCTTAGACTATCGCTTATGCCTTAACTTTCTGTAAGTTACCAATGAATGTAAATGTACCTACTGAAACGATTGAAAAATAAAATGGATCAGAAGGAAATTACGTTGTTATTTGAATCGATACTTTTGTTTGATTCACTGAGGTACAGTGTAATGGTTACGTAATTTTTAGTTTAGACAAGTCGTGTCGTTGCGTAATGCCAGTTGAAGGTCGTTCATTCAATGTTTGGAATCATTTGGTTATAATTTTCAGAGGTTTATATAAACTTATTAAGTGCGGGCTACACACGGATGTCGATGAATTAATACATCGACGTGCATCCAAACGCGCAACCTGATTGCATACACACGTACGTACAAAACTACAGTTTTGTCTTGATATATCAACGTGCATCCAAGAACGTGCAACCAATAACGTTAATAATGGGCTACACACGGACGTTGATGTGTTAATACATCAACGTGCTACCAAAAACGTGCAAGCAGATTGCGTACACACGTTCGAACAAAACCATAGTTTTGTTCGAAGAAGAATGTTTAGCTCTTGTACAGTGGCGTGTACTTATGCTCTTGAAAAGAAAAATAGAAATAAAAATAAAGATTAACCGCAACCACTGCTTTAAGAATGCACAAACATCGGTGAATCGCCTCCACACGTTGAGAGGCACGTGTTCATTTGAATGCGCATTCTAAAATTCGAGCGATTCAGAAAACATCAACGCGGCGTTCATCCGGAGTGTGCATTCAAAAACGTGGGTATTTTTACATCCACATTAACGTTATTGGTTGCACGTTCTTGAATGCACGTTGATGTGTTAAGACATCAACGTCCGTGTGTAGGGGCCTTATGTGGATGTAAAAATACCCACGTTTTGAATGCACACTCCGGATGAACGCCGCGTTGATGTTTTCTGAATCGCTTGAATTTTAGAATGCGCATTCAAATGAACACGTGCATCTCTCAACGTGTGGAGGCGATTCACCGATGTTTGTGCATTCTTAAAGCAGTGGTAGCGGTTAATCTTTATTTTTATTTTTCTTTTCAAGAGCATAAGTACACGCCACTGTCACGAGCTAAACATTCTTCTTCGAACAAAACTATGGTTTTGTTCGAACGTGTGTACGCAATCTGCTTGCACGTTTTTGGTTGCACGTTGATGTATTAAAACATCAATGTCGGTGTGTAACCCGCTATTAACGTTTTTGGATGCACGTTGATGTATTAACACATGAACGCCCATGTGTAGGGGCCTAAGCGATGAGTTCTGCCAAAGTCTACTTATAATAAATTTGTTTACTATTACTAGTTATGTGATATATGTTTCTATTTAAAAAAATATGTAACTACCTTTAAAAAAAAAATTTATTTTCGAATGCATATACGTCGTGAGATTGAATGAAGGTAAAACGTTGAATTATCTTATTTTCGAATATTCCGCAATTAAACACAACCATGTTTATGACAAATTATTATATTCACACAACCTTCGTTTTTTTTATGTAAAATCTACGTTCACCAATTCAGAGAAACAATTCCAGTTTATCTGCTCAACTGAACAATCACTTCATTACTTCTAACGCTGGAAGTAATATCGATACGCGGCTTGAATATTTGATTGTAATTTCTTTTAGTATCCTATTGGTTTTTTTTCTACATCTAGTGTGTGTTTTGGTAAACTAATGTTTACCTATTAGTGTGGCTGTCTGGATATCAAGGTATTTTTTTGACTAAATATCACGAATATATTATAATATATTAAAGAGTCGTTGTTCTTATGCCTACATTAATTTTTCGGTGAGTTCATTTCGCGATATTTATAAAATTATAACAATATACAGCTACAAAGTTTATGATGGAGCTTCGAGATTTCAAATCACTTATGGGAGAGAGAGATATTAGAGGGTTATCAAGGTATTTTTAAGACTATAACCGGATTCAAAAATTGATTGTTCCTAATTGAACTTAATTTTTTTATGAGTTTGTTTCGCGGTATTTTTACAGTTTAAGTTACCTCTATAATTTCGTGTAGGTTTTTTAAAACTGTATTCCAATAAATTATTCGTAAAACACTACAAAACTAGAATATTTAAGATAGAGCCTCGATATTACAAATCAGTTATTAAATAGAGATATTATAGGACTAGTAGTAAGTATTTTTATGACTAAATTACACAAACATATATTATGATATTTTAAATGTCGTGCAGATTTTCTAAAGCAGTATAGCAATAAATGATTCGTGAAACAATACAAAACTAGAATTTCGCGATATTTATAAAAATTATAAAAATATAAAACTAGAAAATTTATGATGGAGCTTCGAGATTTCAAATCACATGAGAGAGAGAGAGAGCGATATTATAGGGATATCAAGGTATTTTCATTTTCATTTCAAGACACCAGTGGTGTCGTTTTCAATGCAAATCCCGTAGGAACGCCACTGGTAGAGAAAATGAAAATTTTTGTAAATCACAAAATGCACCTTGATGTATAGAAGATATGTACCAAATTTTATTAAGTTGTCTACAATATAATCTCAGTTATTATTAAAAAACTAATTCTTTTTCAAAATTTCATCACCATGTATCTTAAAAGTTAAGACTTTTAGGACATATTGCGTTCATAGGTAGTTTTTTGCTCAAAATGAGTCGAAGAATCACCCTTAAATAGTAGCATGTCTTTAAGGAACACCCTGTATACATATTATACGTAAATTAAAATCGTGCTGGATGTTGTTTACGGGAAGTCCTCACGATTCTTTGCTACAGAGAAATTGTGGGCAGTTGGATTTCTTTGGCGCCCTTGCCTCTTGACGAAATCATCTCAACAATGTTATATTAGATAATTGTAATTTACACTGGAGGTAACCGTTCTAGTATAGGAATTGTATTGATATAATATAACTGTTTAATGTAGGTACAACTCCAGTTGATATTCAGTTGGATATGCGACAAGTATTCCCGAGATATCTTTTTTATCGGACTAATCTTGTATATATGAACATACTTATTCCGATAAGGAAACAATAAATCAAATTTTAGTTTTTGGTAGCATATTAATATCGCATAGAGTACAATTGACAATAATTAAACATTTATCTGTTGGACTATATTCTTCCTTCCTTACGATTAACAAATACAACTTGTACAGGTTCATATAACAGAAATACTCTATATTGATTCAATTGTAAATGGATAAATTTTTATTTTATTTAATGGGAGGTATGAAGTTTATTTTTGACCACTGTTTAATGCCAGGCTTCATAGAAAATAGTAGTCAAAGCATTGACAGGTTCAGCCTATTGCGGCCATTTATCTTTGCAGCTGTATATGATGAAAATCTCGTTTCACACATGTATATTGTTTGGAATGGGACAAGAACATTCAGAGCCTGTTCGGCAATTTGTGAATATTCATTACGAACCCTGCATCAAAAATCATCAAGAGACATTGTGTAGAACAATAATTCCAGGCTTGAATCTTATGTCTTTTCTGAAAAGGTTTCATGGGTTTCATTTGGCATATTTTCTAGCTTCTGCAAATTCTGGACTCATGAATCCTTTACCAGTTTTGTATTCTGTTCTTCAGGAAAATACGTCGCATATCAAGGAGACATTAGACCCATTCTTCAAATATTCAATTCCGTCATTCTGCTGTCTTAACAACGAACTCATTCAGTCTCAACAAGCTTTTTTGTTATCTCTTACCAACAAAACCAATCTAAAAATCTGTGTGTGTGTAATTTTTCCAAATAGATCATGCTATGTGACAGGACTAAATATGGTTTGTTCTCTAGCTTGATATAATTTTGGCGGAGCTCTCTAAGAGGACTTGGGAATCCGAGGGCTCCAAGAAGCGCACTTTGAGTATCGCTGATCTTCACAGTGAATATTCTTATTCTTTCTTGAATGAAAACAATTTATCGCCGCAATTTATACTTCCTACGCTTTACTATAATCGGTTTATAATTTGTGGTAAAATTACGCATAATTGAACACATTCTCTTCAGCAGGCTATTTTTTATGCAGCGTTAGGTTATCAAGGACTGTCGCCGACGCGTTTTTTCTTGAAGGGCAGTTAGGTATTGGAACGTATTCAATTATAGATTATCAATTCTGATATTACAATTGATAATAATCATTATAATGATTACGATCTGCGTTCAATAGGAAAATTGATTTCTTTCTTTGATTCGCAATCTACATGAAACGATTCATCCGTCGAGTTACGTGATCAGGTATTTCAAGGTTGATTGTTAATTTTACATTTTCAAACTGTGGTAAAATGAACAAAGTTTATATGGATCAAGGTCGAGAAGCAAATTAATCAAGCGATTTGTTGAATTGATTCGTTCGGTTTTTTTAGTCATATTTTCACAAAAGTAATAGACTATTACGCTGTATCGAAAGTCAACAGTGAGGTGCGGGAGTGGGGTTAGCAAATCCGTTTAACACCTCCTGGATCACGATTTTCGAGATTCTGTTGGCGTCCGAGATATATATATATATATATATATATATATATATATATATATATATATATATATATATATATATATATCCTAAAATGAAATAGCGACAAACGAGCGGCTACCAACAGAGTTGCCAGATTTTTCAGAGCCGTGTTGCACTTTAGACGCTAATTTGCCGCCCAAAAGCGCAACCGCGGTTGCGACATGTTAACGGGGAAACATTGGTAACAAGTATTTTTCATATAAAATTCACTCATTCTAGGAGTTATTTCATACGTGTTTTGCTGCTAATTTGTCGCCCAAAATCGCAATCATGATTTTTTTCGCAACTGCGCGAAAAAATAGTGCACCCAACATGTTGCCTACTCGTCCGAAAAACAATAATAGGTACTTTCGGGACATTTTACTTAAATTACTAATACAATCAAAACCACGATTCTGTTACAAATATCTATATTTTTATATAACTGTGCTTGAAGTTGTAGATTGGTTCTGCTACTGATATATATCAGAATTAAATTTTGCATACATAGCTTTGCTATTCTCAAATTATTTACAGCAAATTTCATTTATTTCCAAGTGAGATCTAATAGACACAACTGAATTTAACATTTTTAGTATCATTTTATTTCGAATTTTACATTTAACAATATTAATCAATGAAAATATCCTTTCCACGAATGAATTGGATGACGGTAACCTTAGAAGAGTAAATGCAAATAGAGCTAAATCTTCAAACATGAATTTGTAGGCTGCATTTTTTAAATCTATAATCTTCCTCCAAAAAGTGACTCTATGATATAAACGTCTATAGATATATTTATTTGTTTATATTTAATGATGCAAGTACATTTTTATTTTTTTTTTGATATTTTTCATTTCTATTAGTTTTATTTATTTAGAGTTTTCAAGGAGAGATTTTTTATTTATTATTTTTCTTAAAATAAATTTTTTTAGTTTTCCAAAATGTTTTTCAATTAATATTCGTTTTCCAGTATACACTTCTAGGTAAAAAGACAGAAAAAGCTGTATATTCCTATCTTTTTTCACGTATATTTATTTCAGTACTACCTATGTAAAAAGCAAGCCCTCTCAAGAATTTGTTCAGCCCTCTGTAGAAACCAGTGCTGGTTACGGCCTTATATATATATATATATATATATATATATATATATATATATATATATATATATATATATATATATATATATATATATATATATATATATATATATATAAATATAAATATAAATATATATACCGGGTGTAAATGAGTGATGGGCCACCCCTATAACTTTTTAATGGATTCTTCGATTTTATTGAAATTTGGGTGGTTCATCTCAGACATAATTTTGAATTTTTTCACATACAAAATCAATATGGCTGACTTCCGGTTTCACAGAAAACGATATAAAAATTTAAATGGAACACCCTATATATTTTTACATATTTTAATTCTGAGGCTTCAAATACATACATTCCATATGTCAAATGTCAATTCTAGCGCAGTTTCAATTTTGTTTTTTTATCGTAGATGTCTGCGACGTCGTCTAAATCATAGATAATTGATTTAAAATATCGCCCAAAGTAATCAAAAAATTCATTTTCGTGAAGTTTGTTAACGATTAAATTCTTTTTCGAACCAAAACTCAGTTTTTTGAATATAAACATACATGGGCCACCCCGTATATCAAAAAGCTCCTTCAAATTCCTTCAAAATGATTCACACATTAGCTTTCTCAATTTCTAAATAACGAAGTAATTATTGAAAATTTTATTCTTATTAGTTCCCTTTGCTCCTGAGACCGATCCTGTTTACGAAATATGAAAAAAAAAAATTCGTTGACAGATGGAATGTATGTATTTGAAGCCTCAGAATTGAAATATGTAAAAATATATAGGGTGTTCCATTTGAATTTTTAATTTTTATATCGTTTTCTGTGAAACCGGAAGTCAGCCATATTGATTTTGTATGTGAAAAAACTCAAATATGTGTATATATACCTATATACCTATATATATATATATAATATTATATATATATATATATATATATATAATTATATATATATATATATATATATATATATATATATATAATATATTGACATTCCCAGCGGACCCCATCAGACCAAATAAGCTCAAATACAAAAATAAAGGTACCATACGACCTTGGCGACGAAGCTTTGCTCCTCTCGCTGTTTTTTTCCGCTGTTTTTGGCGAATTAAGCAGAAGTGTTTTCAATTCACTTACAATTTGCGAAATTCAACATTCAAATAATTCAATTAATGTTTAACCACGTATAGCTCCTTCAAATGAAGCCGTCTGTCCTGAAGTTAATTATTTTAATTAAATGTAGAATCGATGAAAGATTTCTTACATCTTAGTTGAGCATTTTGAGATTAAAAAACAATAAATAACGAGCATCGAATATGAGCAGTTGTAATCTTTGCGCATTTTATAGTTGTTAATTGTGTTTTATTATGCTACACATCGTAAATTCGTTTGCTAATCTCCCATTCATTCGATTTGTTTTAAATAGAGAAGATCGTCTGTCAAGCTGTCTTAATAATATGCAATACATGTTTTATTTTCCAGGAGTTAACTCGTGTTTATATTTATCTGTTGCTTATTTTAATTTGAGTTGAACTTGAACGATATTAACTACCGGTACATATTTTGGTTTAACGGCCAAATGAAATATATAATTGTACATATCAGGTTTCCTTATGTTAAAATTCAATGAATTGGCTATTTGTCAATAAAATTCTTCTCGATCGCTTGTATAATGTTTGATTTATGTACGAGAATGTATTGATTGAAAAATTACGTAAGCATAATTTGGTGTTACAACAACATAACAATCAACTTGTTGTGGAAACACCTGATAGGAAACTAATCCATATACTTTAATCATTTTTCATGACCTTCGAATAAATTTTTCATTCGTATTTTCCCCAAAAAAAAAAGGTTATTGCACTTAGTTAACGGATAGAGGCGGGAGTGGGTTTTAGATTCCGTTTCGCACCTCCTGGACCACGATTTTTGAGGTCTTTTGGTATCTGTGGTTGTTTTTAAGCAGAACAGAATTTAGAAAATTTAGTCAAATTCTATCAACATTTTTGGAAAGCTTAACGATTGATGAATAGAGTGGCGAGGAAGTTCGTTAGATGACATTTTTTTAAACTGATGTCAAAACATGTGTAAATTACTTATGAACAATATATTCGGGATTTGAAGGATTTTTGTTCTTCCGCAGTCCCTGCAAATTGAGCTAGATAGTTCAAAATATTTATCGCAGTGCATTGAGTGTCATTGAGATGGACAGACGACCTGAAAAGAATCCATTAAAATTGGATGCAGGTAGCGCAAGATAGATGTGCGTGGAGACATGCACGGTAGGCCTATGTCCAGCAGTGGACGCATGAAAGCTGATGAAGAAGAAGAAGATTGAGTATCAAAGAAGTGTCTTTCAGTGATTACATTTTTTTTCTTGCGGGTTTTCGAGCATTGCTTATGTACAGCCCTCCAAATTTAGAAAGCTGAATATTTGATTGTGAATTGAATTTATGTTAGGGATGTACTGTTTAGGGGTTCAAAATCACCCCCAAATCCCCTCCAAATTGAGTTAGAGAATTGGTATTTTGTGCGTGGATAAAATTGATGTTGAGGAAGTGCTTTTTGGAGGTATACACTTTCTATCTAATCGCCGCTATTTCTATGTTTTGTCAAGGTTTTTGATGTTTTGCGCACCTCCGCAGCTTCTGCATATTGAGTGCCTGTTTGTTGCTTATTTTCACGGTTTTTAAGTTTTTGTATACCTCAACCGCTCATCCTTTTATGGTTGAAATTTCGTACGTGTATTGAGGTGATGTGACGAAAATGGCTTTCGGTGCTTTTAATATTTTTCTCTGCCGCCGCCATTTTATTGTAGAGATTTCTCTGTGGATTTTTAGGTTTAGCGCACCTTCACAGCTTCTTCAGGTTGAACTAGGGGTTTAACAATATGTAAGTAAGAAAGAGGAAATATAAGGGAAAAATGCAACGTATAATGATCTTTGCTACTTGAGCGATTTTTTCATTGAATTTTCATTCGATAGATTATATTTAAACATAATGTGAATAATATTTGCTTTTGTGTGAACCAAAGGATTCGTTTCTATTTGTAATATGATTATTTGATGCATAATTGTATATTTCAATCGTACAATCACTAAGGATAACTAGGAATGAATCGTTCTCACAACGAATATATTTTCATAAATTAGAGACTGATCTGTATGTATTGAGTTTAAATGAGGCAGCAAATTCATATCGGGGGTATTGTACGAATACTTCATGCTCGGTGAATGAGTAGATGATGTGTTTATTTTTACGCTGATTGCATCGTTTGTCTGGACTCTTACTCGAATAATTTCAGGAATAATCAAGTGTTTTTTCCTATATAGTTCGCTGTTATGACTGAACCAAATTTTGGCCGGTATCGGAAAAAAACAAATTTTCAACTCTCTGCCAAAACAAGCCTTTTTGGCTCCACACACCCTTAAAAATTACTAGAATATGTTCCTAATTAATTTCCGCTCTCAATTCCAAGTATATATGGTGGAAACGGGTCAAAACGTTAAATATTAACAGAAACAGTTCTGCTAATGCATCTCCTAGCCTAGCAACTCTCTACCCTAAAGTTTGGAGTTGCCAAAACTTTTATTGAATTTAGCCAAACTTTGATAAGTTCGTTCTGCCTTAAAAACTTTTTTTCAGCTCATTTGATCTGATGGGAGCCGCTGGAGATGCCCGTACATTCATATTGTTTAATCTTTTTCACAGTATTTTTCCTAATACTTACTGTAATTCGAACTTTTCAGTAATCCCAACACCCCCTTCAGCCATTTGTTCGGATTACGAAGATTACACTGTACTTTAATCTACTCGTGTCAGATTTTGATGAAGGGAAATGTCCAATGATTTAATGAAACCTAACTGCGAAAGTTATATTATATATTTTTTGTACACCAGTGACTTTATTTTCTCCACTCACAAAATAAAGTATCACTTCTAACACAAATATCCAGGGCCGGATTAACCCTATCCGGGCCCCAGGTCTTTTCAAGTTGATAAAAGGGATGTAAGTAAATTCCAGATGATCGACTCCAGGTAACCTGTTACTTCAAAGTCTTATGTGATATTGCAACAACATGGTCACTTTGACTTGATGCTGCAGCATCACCTTACCTGACTTGTTAACTTTATTGAAATGGTCTTAATGAATAGGTTATAGATAAGTGATGAATGATGATCCAGGTTGCATGATGGGTTAGGAAAGAGAAATGAGATGGGGCGCGGTTATTTTCAATTTAAACGCAATAAAATACAATAAACGAAAGAAAACAGTTTTGTGAAGTACAAATTGATAAAAGCCAAATTCCAAGATATTTATTGTTCTGTATAGTACAGTAAGTTTAAATATTAACTTTTCTAACTTTTTTAAAAACAAAATCGTCTAAAATATCTTGGAAGTTTACCCTTACTAATACATCATTTAGCCCGGTCAAAATAGACATTAACCCCATAAATCCTGTGTTTGCTAAAAAAGTTATTCGAGGTCAAAGGTCACAAAAATGGGTTTTTTGGATTTTTTGGCGAAACGGTTAGTTTTATCAAAAAATGTTTCAAAAAGTTGTAGAACAAGCAAATGTCTACAAAAATGGTTCTCACTTTTTTTCTTCTAAGATTCACCATTTCTGAGAAAAAGCGATTTTAAAATTTAGTGGAATTGTATTCTCCATAATTATGCATGACTAAGCTCTGCCTACTGTATCGGACTTTTCTTAACGTTTCCCCGGTAGTCCAACTATACGGCATAAATGTAAAAATCATCTAGGGATGAGAGGATTAAACAAAATAAAACAAAATAATTTGGCTGACCAGTTTCGAAATTTTACTGCTTCTTTTTCAACCACTTGAAATATAGCAATTTTTTTTACAATTAAAAGGTTTACAAAAATTTTGTTAGTTACTATAATTGCATTCATTTACATTTCAATTTTTAAATGACTACTTATTATTTATTTGACGTTAATTGAAGAAAATAAATTTAAAACAATCATTAGGGTTGAGGATTGAGACATAAGCTTAAGTTTATATCTCAACACCCAATATAAAAACAATTTGGTGGTTAAATACTAGCAATTTATAAATTATTTTAGGGAACTGATTATTCACAGTCTTCTTCTTCTTCTTCTTCTTCCTCCTCTTCTTCTTCTTTTTCTTCTGTTGATTGCTCTAACTGTAATACATCTGTTTCGTCGTCGAAGTCAGCATCTTCCTCTGTTAGAGATTCGACATTATCGCACGAGTTGCCCTGACAATTGGTGCATTTGTTTGGTGGAATTGCACCCCATTTTGCAGTTGCAAAAGATGGTGTTTAGTAGATGTTCTGGTGCAGGTGGAAGTAGAGTGTGGATTGGTTCCAAAACATTATTAACTAGCTTCCAACCCCATTCTTCTGGATCCAGTTGATTACCAAGCCACACTTGAATCTGGTAATAAACTCTATAGAAGTGCTGGCGAGCAGAAGCCGAGGTAGGAGGAAGACTAGCTAATTGCACATGTTTTTTATTACGTGTATTCTTTGCAAAAGATAAGTAACGTAAGTAATCTATACACGTAATTTTTTTTGGAGCTCCATACAGACAAAGAATGAAGCGAATTCCGTGGGATGTTAAAGTTTCTGGGGCAGACTTGATATCTTCACAAACTTTAATAAAAAATCAATAATATAACCAAGTGTTTACACTACGAGGGAATATTTTATAATATATTTTGTTGGAACGTTACAAAATATAAAGAGCAGAGCAGGTACACGAAAAATGTCACGTACACTGCATAGCAGATGGAGATGGATGCTGCTTAAGGCCAAGGCCACGCACATACAATGAGTGTCTGGATTTATTTTTAATTCATATTCTCAGAATTATAATAATAATAATATATTTTATCTATATTTTATATTTATATTACTTTATAAATATTATTATATTATATCATGCATCCAATAATGTACATAGGCAGCGTACTCATGTATAATATGGAGAATACAATTCCAGTAAATTTTAAAATCGCTTTTTCTCAGAAATGGTGAATCTTAGAAGAAAAAAAGTGAGAACCATTTTTGTAGACATTTGCTTGTTCTACAACTTTTGTTTGAAACATTTTTTGATAAAACTAACCGTTTTCGCCAAAAAATCCAAAAAACCCATTTTTGAGACCCTTGACCTCGAATAACTTTTTTAGCAAACACAGGATATATGGGGACTTTTTACAATTTCATTATAATGGTGTCCCCAACGTTTATGCAAAAATTCAGCTGGTTGGGAATTTATGCAAGGTAACCCCTATTTTTATGCTAACTTGACCGGGCTACATTAACAATTGCCATTATTGACAATGAATTCTAACAGTTCTGGGACGAAGACAGTTTATTAGTTCTACTACTCTATACTAGACGGTTCTGTATTTATGAAGTATTTCATCAATTGACAACATGCGCCGAAAGAAAGCAATAATATTGTTTAGGAATTTCATTTTCATTTTCAAATAAAATTTTCATTCCATGAAATTTTTTTTTCTTGGTGCGTGCATGGGCCCCTAGTCGATGTGGGGCCCCTAGACAGTTGCCTACTCTGTCTAATGATTAATCCGGCCCTGCTAATATCATAAATAACTATTCAATGTCACAAAATCGGGCCTATCGGAATAGAGAGATTATATCACATTCTTTCGAATCTGCCACAGTTGACCGGTAACGAAATAAATTATTGATATCATCAGCGTTATTGTCATTGTGCTCCCACGTAATGCGTGCTGTATCGGAGTCCCCGGTTATATTCCGTCAATAATTGAGTCATTCGTACGACCTAGAAATAAACTTCGAACTTCGGACGATCGTCTGATGTTGTGAACTAAGGAGGAGGAGGCAGCATCTTTGCCGATGTGCTCGCTATATAAAAGTAGTCTGGCGTGTCAGTTGTAAAGGTTATCATACGCGATAATACTGGTTCACAGTTTGAAGGTCGAGTCGCGCCTTTCAAATTTTCCACTTGCATTCTAAGATTAGATTACACCGAAAAATCGATGAAGGAATATTTTGTATTCCTTCGTTATGAAATTTTTGTTGCATTTCTGTTCATCTACAATCTACGTATATATATATATATATATATATATATATATATATATAATATATATATATATATATTATATATATATATATATATATGTTATATATATATATATATATATATATATATATATATATATATATATAATATATATATATATATATATAATATATATATATATATATATATTTATATATATATATATATATATAATATATATAGATATATATATATATAAAATGTTCAGAAAGATTTCCGCGGTCGGAAGTATTTGAAAAACTTGGTTCTCGGGATGAACCGCGTAAAAGATTTGAAAAATCTCGACTACTATTCAGAGTCAACTGTTGACTCTGAAGAGTAGGCAGGTTGAGACTTCAGAGTTGACAGGAAGCATTACGGTTGGTGGAGTAGGCAGGTTGAGACCACGCAATCGTATTATTTCCGATTCCTCCTAATTCGATTCGTGGAGTAGGCAGATTGAGGCCACGTATCTGAATTATTTTTCCTTCTAATTCTCCTGAAGATGGCTTCGCAAAAGGAGCCGAAACGTCGAGATTTTTCGAATCTTTTACGCGGTTCATCCCGAGAACCAAGTTTTTCATATATATATATATATACAGTGTGGAAAAAAAGTATGGACTTACTCTAATAATTTGGTACCCTTCAGGTTTTATGGAAAACGCTCGAACAGGTCATCTGTCAAAAATATGACGTCATCGACATTTTCATTAAATGGCAGTATATAGCATGCGATACATCATTTGGAAGCTCTTGCTTCACTCAGTATGTTCTGTAGCTTCGTTTCAAAATGGCGGCGGTAAAATTGTGAAAATTATTTTTAATTGACTCCCAGTAAAAGAATAATTATTTCTCGATTTATCAGAAAAAAACAATCAATCATCATACTCAAACAGTACTTAGGCTTTATCATTCAATTCCTGTCCTTACATTAAGTTTCTTGGTCTGAGCTTGTTTTTTATATCTATGGAGAAAAACGAAATTCGATATCTCAATGGCATTACAATAGAAGTTTTGGACGGCCGCCATTTTGAAACGGAGCTGCAGAATCGCTTAAAAATATAGGAACATACTGAGCGAAGCAAGAGCTTTCAAACTATGTATCGCATGCTATATACTGTCATTTGAGAAAAATGGCGATGACGTCATATTTTTGACAGATGTCATTAAAACAACAAAATAATTTCGTCAAAATGTAGGAAACAGAAAAACTAAATAGACTTGTCCGAGCGTTTTCTATAAAACCTGAAGGCTACCAAATTATTAGGGTAAATCCATACTTTTTTCCACACTGTATATGTATATATATATATATATATATATATATATATATATATATATATATATATATATATATATATATATATACGTGTGTATATATATATATATATATATATATATATATATACTATATATATAAATATATATGTATATATATATATATATATATATATATATATATATATATATATATATATATATATATATATATATATATATATATTGGTGGTTCAAAAAATTCTTTTATTCCTTTTTTTTTTTGGCTCCTACCCCCGAAAATTTTTACAGATAATATAAAAAATCTCACCAAAGACAGGCTCTGTAGCTCAACTCTAAAAGGTCGCTTTTTTAATTTTAGTTTCCTATTTAATTCATAGTTTAGGTGGCACCGCTTGTGATAATAAGATCATGGTATAATTGTCATATCGCCAGTGCGCTTTTTTATGGAAATCTTCGAAGATCTCTTTTTTTTCATATCTCTAGTAATATATATATATATATATATATATATATATATATATATATCATTATATATATATATATATATATATATATTTATATATATATATATATATATATATATATATATATATATATATATATATATATATAGTAGTATATACTAGTGAGAGGCTCCATCGCCCATTAAATAGATCCGTGAAAAATAAAGATCGATAACAATATAGTTTCTCGAACGCCGAGGAGTGCTAATCCCGTCCCTGCCTCTGTCGAAGGGGCACACAATCTACTCGCTGTCAATCTCAAGTTCGTGCGGAATCGGGTAGATGCTACTACCTCATTGGGCCTCGCCGTGCCGAAACTTCTCGATAGAATTCAACCCGTCCAACTATCGGCTCCAAAGGCGATCACGTGAATTCGAGTCCATGGGACGCGAAAATAGTTCTTAAGTGTCGGGAATGCTGCCGTTTTAGCGAATTTCGGAGAAACGTCAAACTTTAAACGTTCGATATCGAAAATCGGCGTCTCTGATCGAGGCGAGACGTTGCCTAAGCACTACGGAAAGGACGTGGGCGATCGGCGGGGCCCTTCGGGGCCAATCTCCTTATCTCGGCTTCATAAGTTTGCCAAAATGCGGCCTTCGGCCACCTGCATTTTGGAAAGTCGATTATGGCAAACCAATTATTTATTTAGTATTATATATTACTTGATATAGAAAATATATACTACTATTTTATGTTAATTAAATAGGAAACTAAAATTAAAAGAGCGACTTCATGGAGTTTAGCTACAGCTCCTGTCTATGGTGAGAATTATATAAAGAAATATATAATATATTTCCTCTACATATTGGAGAATCTCCATTGGCTCCTATCCGACTAAATGAGCTAATTTTCGTGGCAAAACGAAACTATCAAAATTTTGGCATTTCCAAAGTTTGGGTAAGGGAGTGGCGGAAAATTTTTCAAAACGGTATTATTAATTTATTTCACTAATCGCTCCAGATTGAGCGATATTGAGGTACGACTCCTTTTTTGGTAGAGATTTCATATATTTTTCTACATTCGCTGCACTTCGGAGCGACTGTTTTTCATTCTAATCGCATTAAGAACTGCTTCGCTCTCCATACGCGTTCCTTCAATGTGTAGATACAACTATTTCATTCAATTTACACCATTATGAAAACTCTCATTGCTTTATGTGATATATACCGTAAAATTTATTATAAGTCAGTTATTTCCCCAATATATCATTTATAATAGAATAATTAACCAAACGGTTTACGAAGCTATCAATCATTCCTGATTAAGGAATGATTGTTAGTATAGGTACAAGTTTTTAGCGATTATATTTCTACCAAGGAATTTTGATTCATTAATATTAATTATAGTAATTCTTTATTCGAGGAAATGTTGCACCTGGTAATTTTTTGACATGTCTTGAAGGTACATTACGTGACTCGACCTGTAACATTTCTTTCAAAAGTAATCTTTGAACATTTTAGAATAATATGATCTATTTTAGTGTTGCACTGAATCAATCAAATAGTTGATGGAATCTGTCGTTACTACGTGATAATTGATCATGATGAACAAAAACAAAACTTGAATTCACTATGTTCATTATCACAAAATTAAATTATTTAGAATTATTGAAAATTTTCAAACTCAACCATAATACAAACGTTAACGACCAGATTTGCTTGATTTAATTCCCTACATTGGATATATTTAAACCATAATGTATTGCAAGATCTTTCAAATTTTCAAGTTGAAAATCCCATTTCAATAATCTGCGCGTAATGTATGTTCATTGAATGCCATTATCTCTAATAATCCAACCAGTATTTCCTAGCATGGTACTAAGCAACAAGAATTTTTAAATAGTTCTAAACTCAATCTGCCAAATGATGGTCGTAATGCCGAAATTGCAATAGCAGCATAAGTATATTTTTGAACTATTTTGTGCTAATAACCATAGTAAAATCAAGTTTTATTTTTGTTCATCAAATCAATCAACATAATTGAAGTTAAAACCACCAATATTTCTGCAATTTAATTTCTTTTCAATCCGGAACTTGCAATTTGCTGCTAATAATAAATATTTATACATTCAATATGAAAAACATCAAACAGGAAAATAAGTAAGAATATTAAATATACCAGATGACAACGAAAACAGGCAGTGCTTATGATATTTGAAAATCGGAGGTAGATTCTTGATGAAAATCGTTTTAATTAAAAATAATATATACCAATTTAGCTAAATAATCGTATTATGCGTTTCGGTAGGTAGACTATAACATCATCAGATAGGAAGAGTAGGTATCTATTTACTCCGATGATGGTACACTGTATACTGAACCGCGTCATACAATCATTCAGTAACGTTAGTGTAAATTTAATATACATATTGTTTGTATTTATTACGAAGTTCTCATAATATTTATTCGTCAATATATTGAAGCATTACTATAACACGAAGTATACACGCTGGCGCCAGAATACTCTATTATATAATTTACTAGATGTTATCGATTTTAATTATATTGCAAAATAAATATTTCGAATTTCCAAATTTGAATCGATTATTAAGATGAGTATTAAGTACTAAGCATTTCACAATATTCAACTCAATTAGTGTGTTAATTTACCAAGAGGAGATATATGAATTACTTAAAACAACTTAAATCACTTAGAACAAGAGAAATTAAGATTTGTATTTCTAGTATGAAAACAATGAAATAGATAATTGGAAAGAAGATCGGTTGATATGATATAAAATATAATATATTGAGAAAAATATTTATGTAGTGAAAAATATTTCCGACAAACAACATTTCTGGAATTTTTAAATTTCATCAAGTGTGACAATGTAATTGTAATACAATGGATTTCTTCAATGCCAATTTAATTGATTTCCTTTAATTATTGTCGCTTGATAATGGAATCAATACTGAATATCTTCAAGCGGCTGATAAATCAGATAAATAAATAGAATTCAATGATTCAACTCAAATGATTTTGAATATATATGTCCAACAAATATTTTTGACTATGCGGCTGATAAATCGTAAAAATAAATAGAATTAAATGATCCAACTGAAATAATTTTGAATAAACATGTGCAACAAATATATATTTGACTAAGCGGCTGATAAATCAGAAATAAATATAATTCAATGATACAATTTAAATGATTTTGAAGAGACATGTCCAACTAATATATATTTGACTCAGAGGCCGATAAATCATATAAATAAATTGAATTGAATGATCTAATTTAAATCATTCTAAATAAACATGTGCAACAAATATATATATGTGACCAAGCGGCTGATAAATCATAAAAATAGAATTGAATGATCTAATTTAAATGATTTTAAGTAAACATGTCCAACTAATATATATTCGACTCAGAGGCTGATAAATAACAAATAAATATTATTCAATGATCCATTTTGAATGATTTTAAATAGGCATGTCCAACTAATATAATATTTGACTCAGAGGCTGATAAATTATATAAATAAATCGAATTGAATTATCTAATTTAAATCATTTTAAATATACATATATATATATATATATATATATATATATATATATATATATATATATATATATATATATATATATATATATATATATATATGACTAAGCGGCTGATAAATCACAAAAATAAATTGAATTGAATGATCTAATTTAAATGATTTTAAATAAATATGTGCAACAAATATATATTTGACTAAGCGGCTGATAAATCACAAATATATATAATTCAATGATCCA
This sequence comes from Cynegetis impunctata, assembly GCA_030704885.1. Classification (NCBI taxonomy): domain Eukaryota; kingdom Metazoa; phylum Arthropoda; class Insecta; order Coleoptera; family Coccinellidae; genus Cynegetis; species Cynegetis impunctata. The sequence goes on from JARQZK010005056.1 coordinate 1,098,544, forward strand.
ATATGAATGATTTTAAATAGACATGTCCAACTAATATATATTTGACTCAGAGGCTGATAAATCATAAAAATAAATAGAATTGAATGATCTTATTTAAATGATTTTAAATAAACATGTGCAACACACACACACACATATATATATATATATATATATATATATATATATATATATATATATATATATATATATATATATATATGTATATATATATATATATATTTATATATACATATATATATATATATATATATATATATATATATATATATATAGTAATATATATATTATATATATATATATTAGTATATACTATAGTTATATATATATATATATATATATATATATATATATATATATATATATATATATATATATATATATGTGTGTGTGTGACTAAGCGGCTAATAAATCATAAAAATAAATAGAATTCAATGATCCAACTCAAATGATTTTAAATAAACATGTGCAACAAATATATATTTGACTAAGCGGCTGATAAATCACAAATAAATATAATTCAATAATCCAATTTGAATGATTTTAAATAGACATGTCCAACTAATATATATTTGACTCAGAGGCTGATAAATCATATAAATAAATAGAATTGAATGATATAATTTAAATCATTTTGAATAAACATGTGCAACAAATGTGACTAAGCGGCTGATAAATCATAAAAATAAATAGAATTAAAAGATCCAACTCAATTAATTTTAAATAAACATGTGCAACAAATATATATGTGACTAAGCGGCTTATAACTCATAAAAATATATAGAAGTCATTGATCCTACTCAAATCATTTTAAATGAGCGTCTCCAAAAAATATATATGTAACTAAGCGGCTGATAAATCATAAGAATAAATAGAATTCAATGATGTAAGTCAACTGATTTTGAATATATATTTCAATACAATGGGACCATCGATATTAAATCCAAATTATTTCTTCACATTCTCAATTAGATTTTGAATATTTACGGTTGTTCGTTTTATAACGGACAATTTTACATACCATCATTTCTTGAAATAATTTGGGTACAAACTAGAGGTGCACTTAATGCCTTTAGGTATTATTTCACCTACTTACATAGCAATAAAATATTGCTTAAACTATCGTATTATATAGTGAATAAACCTATCATCTTACATTAGTAAAAAATATTTGCTTCGTAAATATTTATAGCGGACATAATAGATTTTAAAGCTTTGGATACTTTTATTTAATAATTTTGGATGGATTTGTCAGTTACTTTATGATAATACATTTTAACTATAAATGAAAAAAACGATATACTTTCTTTTTGTCACTATTTTCATTTGAATGTTTGCGTCAGTTTCGTAGTACTACTACATTTTGCTTGAAAATGTGATAAAAGACAAGCATTGTTTCTCATTTATAGTTCATTTAATAAGCTATCATATCAGCATTACATGAACTGTGAGTAAATACTTAAATAGTATATAATACGTTGTGAAACTTTCAATTTTTTATTCAGTAAATCAACATTTCTTAGCTGCTCAACGAAAAGTAAATACTATCATATTCCTTAATACATTGTCAAAAATTTGCACTAATTTCAATGAGAAATGTCAAATATTAACTTGCACATCAAGAACTACTGAAAATTATTCACTGCCCCTGTTTTTGTGACAATCTTTAAATAACTTGTTGATTAACAGAAAGCTTTGTATTACGTACTGGTATGAATTTTTCTATTTGCACTGTTGCGTGTGTCTAACTTTAACGGTGTGGTAATACAACGTACAACCAAAGCCAGCTTATCAGTGGGCCTCAGGATGGTGCATTGTGTTCACATAAAAACAATCAACATTGACAAAAGCATATACTACCGATCGATGAATGTTTCTTTGCTATGCACCACTCGAGTGTTTGAAGCGCTACTAGAGATTTAATTGTTGTTCTGCCCGATTTAAAACTGTGTTGTGTTGTATTTCCAGGCAGTAAAAGAAATCGCTGAAGATGTTCGCGGAGGACAATTCGTGAGTATTTTGCCTGTGAAACTTCTAGACATTGCATAAAACTGCATGCGTTTTTGAGCACCCGTTTTTGGTTACAACATTTTGTTTTTGTTGAATTCTTATTATTTGTTGGCTTCTGATTTTTTTTACTTGGTTTCTCGCACAATTCCTATCTATTGATTCTTGTTTGATTTCTAGCTTCCAGCATGTTTCCTCCTTCTGTGATATATTTTATAATGTATTCGAGAGATTCATGAAACATTCAGTTAATATGTGCGTTTATTTCTCAAGTGTGTGGCTATAATAGCACGTTATAATCACGGAGTTATAGGCAGGATGTTGATCAATTTGAATTCTTCGAATAAACCTTGACCCTTGGAAAAAAAGTTCAACAGAAGATCCTACGAATTATGAATTTTTGGTTCATCTTCAATTTATTACATAACCTATGCTAATGAGAAATCTTGTTTCCTTTCAATTGATACATTATATGAAAAATTAGACTAGATGTTGTATTTTCCAATGAGTTACAAATTTATGCGAAGGAGAAATCTTGTTTACCTATAAATTACACATTTATTGCAAACGTTTAAATATAGTTATGTTTTATTGAATTGTTTCTTCGGTTATGTTATAAAATACAATTCGTGCCTGTAGATATTTCAAGAGACGTTTATTTTTATATGTCGGTAAGATTAGTTGAAGTTTTCGTCATTTCGTATGGTTTAATATCGATTATAATAATCTTAAATGATCCAGTTTCAAGATAACTGTCATAATGTGACTTCTTAATTTTGATGTGCTTAAGAATATTGAAGTTCAAGTATTGGTTCATCTGTTCAGAATAACTCCATTATTGCAAGTACCGCAGTATTCTTAACAAAGTTGAAATCATCCAATCAGCTGCAGGAAACCGTAACTAAAGTGTTTAATTAAAAAAACAATTTTTTTAAATGCCATGTATTGACTGCAATATATGCAGATCTTGTCACATCCATTATTCTATTAATCAAATTGCCCTGGTCTATAAAATATAAAAACGCCCCTTCACTACGGTAGTATTTTCCGCTCAATTTTATTCTTTTCCACCAAATTCACCAAAGCCGGACATATTTAGGCTTTTTGATTGCGTGTCCGGCCAAAATAAACGGTGTCCGACTTGTCCGGGGTTTTTTAAAGACTTTTTACGTTATAGTAAAAACATGTACATTATTGCAATACAATATTTAAGATCTTGGACTAAAACTTATACAAAGACACATAACATTTCACCTGGATGACTGTAAAAGATGTTCCTGAATGGAATCAAGTTTCTGATACTATCATAAAACAACGCTAAAGTTAACGATAGCAAATATTTTGACCAACTGCAAAACCTTAAAAATTTTCTGCACCATAATAAAGAGAACGTTGATTTCAAGAAGCTGTTAGCACACAACGTTCTCAATACTCTATTTTAACTCGATGAGTAGTCAAGATTGCTTTTCAGAATTCCTTACTATTTGTCAGTATTACTTTGCGATCCCAGGATATAACGCAAACATTAAAAGAGTGTGATAGGTCAGCAATGGTCAAAAAAACGCAACAGATTGCATGTTGACACTGTAGCTAAAACGTTGGTTGAATAATGTAATTTAAAACATTTGACGTGTAAGGATTTTTACGACTGCATTCTGAAAGGAATTGAGCTTTTAAAGCAGGTTTCTGCCCACCAAAAATAAGAATCATTACTTTTTTTGTTCAACTTCAAGAGAAGTTTTATTTTGTTCTGATTGTTTTTTATTTTGTTTTGCTTGAAAAGTAATAGCAGGTAAAGAAGACTTATCTGTGCAATTGCCTTTCATTAGAATTTAAGAAGAGTTTAAAAATGTTGAAAGATGTTTATCTAGAATTTAATTTTGACTGATGACTATTTGACTGATTAATAATAAAGTACTTAGATTGATTGGGCATTCGATTTTATTAATATTTCATTAGAATTTAACAAGATTGATGGTAATAATTAGAAAAGCTTGATTTTATATACAATTCTTTTATCGTACCTATTAATATTAAGACACAAAATCTTCGATAATGTAGGATGTCCGGCCTTACTCAAATGTCCGGCCAAACTGGCTGGTCTGTCCGGCAATTAGGTTTGGCGACATGGCAACCCTACCCATGAAACCCGCGAAAAATTTTAATTCTTCACATTAAAATGGCGGCTGTTTGATAAGAAAGTTTTTACCACACAAAAATACTTTCCTAACATGCAGTTATTCCACGTGTACATTTGTAACCCTCTAGGTCAATTGGGAGGGGGTTTGCGTGAGTAAAAACCTTTCAAAAATAATTTTGTTTTCATAGATTCAAACACCGTCCAAAAAACCCTAGAATACTGAATTTCCGATATATTATTCATAATTGATTTCTACATCTTTTGCCACCTGTTTGAAAATTTTCCTCAATATCAAATGTATATATGTGGGAACCAGTCAACAACACGTCAAATATTTTCAATAGAAAAATAAAATGTGTATTCATAACTGAGCTCGATAAAACCAACATATTAACTCCAACATATAATAATTGACTGTATGCATGGCATATTTTACAAGTAGATAGGAAAACAAATTCGTTCAAGCGTTTAACAATTTTCATGGTCGAAATAAATATAAATTCACATTATCTTACTCTTTCAGTTTTCGATATCTATGTTTAACTTTATAAGTATGTTTCCTCGGTAAACCCATCTTCGAGATCTCGCCCAATGATGTTTACATAATTATTCATTCGTTCAAATCGAACGAAATTGACCTCCTATCTCTTATTGTTAAGGCCGCCATAGACACGCATGCTTATCCCACGTTTTACTTGTACAGTCATGCCAGATGGAAGATGATTTTATCCTTAGTTTTCAAATGAAATAGAAACGTTGTCATGGGACACCAGGTAGGAACGAAGTTCCTTCGGATAATGTAGAAGCAACACAATTTGCAAAAAATAAACATGTGCGTCTCGGGACGCTCGACAGAAGTGATAACTTATACTAATCCAAGTTGAAATAATTAATTTTGAAATGTGGGGCCAAGAGCTTTAATGATATTGTAAATGAATAAATGAAAAAAGCCTGGAGTCACCTCTGGGATTCAAACCCAGTAATACTATACCAGTGTTCAGTACTCAGACCACTCGACCCTCAATACAACGTATAATAAAGACGCAACAGTGTATATTACAATAAAGATGCAAGATGCGAGAGTGCATCGTATCGCCAAGCTATATAATGGAATATAAACCAACTATACGTAGTCATTATTTTATGGAACAAATTTGTAATGCTTTATCTTTTCATTATGCCATATCTGATTCCTGTCGTAATCTGTTCTTTTATGTATATAACTAATACAAAATAATTTCATATAAGTTATATACATAGAAGAACAGACATTGTGAATCGCCTGCGTAGTAACTCTCGAACAACGGGAACGCCGTCCAGTACGGAATCAGAAAGAGAAGGGATGAGAGAACGGAAAGAAAGAGGGAGAAAGAAAAAGATATACGCTACTCCCTTGTGTGAGTCACATTTTTACGGTTTCAGTCTCACATTATTTTCAGTTTGGGCTCGCAGTGAAATCCCTATCTCCTCTAACCCAAGCAGCTACAGCGCCCGTATTAGTTATAAAAATTTAAAAATAGAACAGTAACCAAAGAAAATACTATTATTCAATAAAAATAATAATAATACAAATAAATTGTCTATACTGCTAAGAAGAAACAATACATGAAGCAAACAATAAATCAATAACGAAAGGAGGCGGAATTTAATCTCTGAACAATGTGTTAAAAACAGAATAATCGGTTAAGAAAGCAGAACAGGAATATAAATAAATAAGTGTTAAGAATAATGATACAAATAACGAAAGGAAACTTACAAACCTCTGGGCAAAATATATAAAAAAGGAATAATAAAAACAGAATAAGAGATAAAGAAAAAAGAACATTAATATAAATAAATAAGTGTTAAGAACAATGATACAAATGAATCTATTAATCGATCAATATATTATAGACAGTATTTTTCTTTTGTTTTATGAACAATTTTTACTTTTATATTTCACCAACACTCATTCTGCATATATCTCTTCAAATTCCGTACGAAACTCTCTTGACAATAATGTCAAGTTTGCTATTTTGTGAATATAATTTGAACGTAATTCGAAATACCATACAGACACGACCACTTTTCCCCAACAAAGTTGTATAAAAGAAAATCAACCCTTGGTCGCTTCTGCTCAAGCCAAACAATTGACGGTACACAACAACTAAAACGGACGATTTGATATTACACACACTGACACACTTGACGACTTAATACCGTACATGTACATCGTACGATACGCATGCGTGTCTATGGCTGCCTTTATAGGGAAGTAGTTTGAATTAAAACTGGTTTCCCATGCAACTTCCTTAATCGTTATTCGCAAATAGTTTCGGATTTAGATGAGTATCTTCGAATTGTTGGTGGTATCATGTGTTGATGTCAACCTTTACCGACTTTTTATTTCATTATTCGTTATCGGTGCTTGATATCCCCACCTATCTGTACGTTATTTTCTGAATTTAATCCTTCATCCTTAGTTGTTATATTTACACTGGTGAAGCGGTCGTTTTTCTTTTTCAGGCATTTAATTACTGTAAATTTTTCAATACTTTGCGTTATTCTTTAATTTCTTTTCTTTTGTTGTATTCTTGGAGGATCTTAAGCCAAAATGCTTAGTCTGGGGTACGTAGTTTAGGTTATAATTTTCTTGTATTTTGTCTTAAGTGAAACTGTTAATGTTTGTAGTTCATTCTTTATTTGGAAGTAGCGTTTTAAGGAATATGTCATAATAGGGTTTTGCAAATTTTTTTTGAAATTATGACCTCATTTTCTATTCTTGATATTATTCTTTATCGAGTTAATCCTGATATGAACGGATTAATAGATTGTGTCCTCGATTTTAACGGAACTCTATATATTTTTCAGTATATCAGTTGAATATTGATAAATCCCTATAAGAAACGTTTTTAAATAAGTAGAATTAGATTACTGCTGGCTTACATTTCACAGTTTTACTAATAAATCTACATATATTTTATATATTGTCAGCCTATTGTCAAGGGTAACAAAATACTGAAATGGAAGTAGGTACTTCTGTCGGAATTTTACATAAACTGTGAAACATAAGATTCTTTCCGTATTACTCCTAAGAATTAAAGTAAATGCCAATTCAATTCAATATTAATATAGCATTGAAATTTTAGCCAAGTATGTATTTTTATTTTACTTAACTGTTCTTTCGTCTGTTCTAGTAGATTTTACTATAAGAGATCTGATATTTATGTCAAATTAATTAATGAATTTCTTAGTCAAAGATCTTATCAGTATGTCCTATGTGTTTTTAGAGAATGCGTCTTAGGGAACGTACCCAAACTACGTGACCTATTTTTTACAACTTTTTATCCCCCTCCCCCCCTCGGTGACCATCTGTAGTATATTCCAAGACCCCCTCCCTCCCCCTCTAGTTTTCACGTAGTAATTCATAAATATTTTTTTAATCATTTTCTTGTAGACAGAAAGTTAAAAAAAAATAATTTGGCTCATATTTGTCTTTATTAATACAACGCTTGCGGTGTGACGATAAGAGTGCTTACAGAGTGGGCAAATTTCGATGTTTGTATGGGGTATCTCGGTAACTATAGGAGATACAAAAAAATGGAGAGTGCATTTTTGATCTCTTTTTTTGAGTCAAAGTTAATGGCGAAAACCAAAATATGAAATCGTCTTTTATTTTGGAGTTATAAACAAAAGTTTGACTTTCAGACAAGTATATCAATATTTGAAATGTAATTCACATTCAATAAAATTTTGTCTATGTTTATTTATATTGTTACTGGTTTTCTTATATAATTGTCTTTTATATATCCTCAAAAGAGAAAATCCAGTGGTGTTAAAGTCAGGTGATTGTGGTGGTGACCTCACTGGAATATTATTCATCATCCAGATATTTCCGAAATTAGTATTAAACGATTCTGAAACGGTACTCATATTATGAGGCGGTGAACCATCATGTTGGAAGAACTGATTTTGTGTCTCAAGGGTGGATTTTCCATGAATTCCTCAATAGTTTACTGATTTCCTAATACCGTTGGTTATTATGATATATAATTATGATACGTTAAAACACGACAGCCACGTAAATTTTATACTTTGTGAATTCAGTTTCAAATATTCATATTCATAATGCAGTTCAGAATGTTATAAAGAGATGTAATTTATGTATCAACCACAATGAACATAAGTTTGAACATTTATTGTAATTTGTATTGTTGTTTATAATTGTAATGTCTTATAAAAAAAAATTATGTAAATATCTAATATTTTGGTCTTGGCTTGTTTAATGATTCACAATTAATTAGATTTTCTTTCAATCAGTTGAAAATAGATTTATTAGGTTGTCTTATTCCTGGATAGCCATTGGAATATATCTTAGATGTAATAGCACAACTGTTTTTACGATTAAATCAGTTAGTTGATATTATGATGGAAAGAAATGGACAAGCTATACCATAGATGTCACCTACATGGAAAGGTACATATAAAAACGCAAAAGGTAATGAACTGAAATATTCTTGCTATTAAAACCTTACACATCAAAAGCAACCTGACATATATCGGAAAAAATCCGATCCAACCAAACCACAGCCAACCATTATTCCCATTTGAAAAAATACATTTCTACCACTGTTTTATACAGAAAAAAGTGCCTAAATTATGTAAGTTATTATCTCGTAACTTCACAAACAACCATGATATGCAAACTTCTCTTAAAGTGGAAAAATGAAATTTTTGTTTATAACTCGAAAACTAAAGAAGACAGCGAATTTTGGGTTTCGCCAGTGAATTTGTCTCGACAAAAGAGATTGAGTTTGCGCCCTCCATTTTTTTTTACCTTCTATAGTTACTGAGATACTCCATACAAACATCGAAAATTGGCTACCCTGTACATACCTATAATTTACAGCTGAAAAAATATTATCAAGAAGAAAAAACATATGTACCAGGAACTTAATTCACTAAAACAAAAGTATTTTTTTCTTTTATTCACATTCATCTTTTATCTCAATCATGTTCAACGAACACGTTTCCAGAGGACATTGACTACGTGACAAAAACCTAACCCCTACCCCCGCCCCTGTGACCAATCGTAGTATTTTGAAGAACCCCCTCCCCCCCCTGAACAGGTCACGTAGTTTGGGTATGTTCCCTTATATGTAGTCTGTAGACTGTTGACTTGCTAAGTAGTGAGTAAAGTTTATCTGTTACTCGAATAATATCTAATTACGTTCATATATCATTAGACATATCATAAATTCATGTGATTAATTATAAAGAACTAAATTTGATCAGATAATGAAACGTTTTGTTTTAATGACGATTTTTCAAATTTTAGAGAAAAACTCGACTTAATTTTCGGATTGTTTATCAGTATATTTCTGCTTGTTTCCGTCGTATTAATGCATATATTCATATGATATACTGTTCGCTGACATGTATATAAATAACTATATTATCACCATAGTATCAATGAGGTAAATGGATTAAAATTAATACTCGACTCAATATTAAAAAGGAGTGGTTAGATCAAAAAATATGCGAGGGTCCAAAGCTCGAGCATTAAATTCAACTTGGTTGTTATAATTGAGAAGTAGACTCAGGCTGAAACGCAATAATCATGGGAAACATCTATGACTATTTTTTTGCAAAATGATGTAGAACAAAATCACACTAGACTTCAATAAATTTGTTTTCGTGTAGTTGTTTCGAGTGAAATTAATTTTATAGAAGAATTATGGGCATTCTGTAACACGAAGAAATACTTTCAATCATTTCTTCGGGCTCAATGAACGAATTGAAAAAATATATGAACATAATATGATTATTACCTAGTTATTAAATTTTACTCACTCGACGGAAAGTGATATGTTCAGATTTATTTCAAGTTTCACCATTATATCGAATTTTTTTAATTTGTTTTCGTTGCCATTGAAGGTTGAGTTGACATCTACACAATTTGTTTTCGGAATGTTGACTCCGGGTGTTAATTTCTTAATAAAACTGAAAGTTTTTAATGAAACAAGTTGTTTCATCTCGATGATAATTAAGGCCTTCAAATGGTGACTAAGAAATGCAACTGTAATGAACGAGGCTCTTCAAATATGTTCTGTTGTTCAAAGCGAATGGAATAGATCCAAAAAAAAATGTTCATGTAACATTTATACATATATATATATATATATATATATATCTATATATATATATATTTTTATATATCTATATATATATATATATATATATATATATATATATTTATTCGAATTGTTGTTGCCTGCGATCTATTTTTAATCTCTTGATAATTATTAGCAATAACAGGCTGGTTGAATCTTAAAAAACTCGATTTTATTAAAGAGTTGACGTTTCACTTCGATATTCGTAATTGAAATTTCTTTGACATTTATTGATGTGAAAAAATTGAAAAAATAAGGCTGCTTTGTCTTGCTAGTTATTTATTATATGCTATTCAGTCTAATATTAACATTCAAAAATGTTATCATTAGATGGTAAGGGAAACCAAAGAAACCTTTACCTACGTAATGCTTGAAAATAAAAATAATAGGGTATTATTTATCTAACAACAAAGAAATGAGTCATGGGAAAACATTAAAGATGTGGAGTAAAATTATCGGTATAGTACGTTTATATGGAAGCAGCCGTTGACACGTGTTTCGGACTCTTTGGTCCTCATCAGAACGGCGTAGCAAAGCATTGGATTGAAAATTTGAAGATGAAAATAGTACAACAAACAAAATCCTCTGATACGGAAGACAATCACCCTCATTGTGGTTTATTGTTTGAACTCTCCGGTATGGGAGATTTGGTCAAACTTTGCCACGGAATATCGAAGTGAAACGTCAACTCTTTAATAAAATCGAGTTTTTTAAGATTCAAACAGCCTGTTATTGCTAATAATTATCAAGAGAATGAAAATAGATCGCAGGCAACAACAATTCGAATAAATAATTAAATATTGCAAGCTGAAAATATGGCAATGACCCCAAACTTAAGCTGAGAGTTTCAAGGTTTTTATAAACTGTAAGTAACTTTTTTTAAAAGATTTGAAATTCTAAATAAATAAAAAATTTCATTAAAAACGGCTACTTCCATATAAACGAACTATACCGATAATTTTGCTCTACCTATTTAATATTTTCCCCCGACTAATTTCTTTGTTATTGTTTATTTACTCGTTCTTAGTTCTCGCGGATAGCATTAATCGCCTCCGTGGCAAAGTTTGACCAAATCTCCCATACCGGAGAGTTCAAACAATAAACCACAATGAGGGTGATTGTCTTCCGTATCAGAGGATTTTGTTTGTTGTACTATTTTCATCTTCAAATTTTCAATCCAATGCTTTGCTACGCCGTTCTGATGAGGACCAAAGAGTCCGAAACACGTGTCAACGGCTGCTTCCATATAAACGTACTATACCGATAATTTTACTCCACATCTTTAATGTTTTCCCATGACTCATTTCTTTGTTGTTAGATAAATAATACCCTATTATTTTTATTTTCAAACATTACGTAGGTAAAGGTTTCTTTGGTTTCCCTTACCATCTAATGATAACATTTTTGAATGTTAATATTAGACTGAATAGCATATAATAAATAACTAGCAAGACAAAGCAGCCTTATTTTTTCAATTTTTTCACATCAATAAATGTCAAAGAAATTTCAATTACGAATATCGAAGTGAAACGTCAACTCTTTAATAAAATCGAGTTTTTTAAGATTCAACCAGCCTGTTATTGCTAATAATTATCAAGAGATTATATATATATATATATATATATATATATATATATATATATATATATATATATATATATATATATTGGATCTATTCCATTTGTGTTTTCAAAAGATATATATATATATATATATATATATATATATATATACATATACATATACATATATATATATATATATATATATATATATATATATATATATATATATATATATATATATATATATATATATATGTATATATATATATCTTTTGAAAACACAAATGGAATAGATCCAAAAAAAAAATGTTCATGTAAAATTTATATATATATATATATATATATATATATATATATATATATATATATATATATTTATATATATATATATATATATATATATATATATATATATATATATATATATATATATATATATATATATCTTTTGAAAAGAGTTAATTTAATATTCTGAGGGTAATAATTAGTAGAACAAGTAAATGATAAAACACTATATCTATTCAACAGGGACATAAAATATATATTTTATCATTATTTAATAAAATATTCTCTTATTATCTCACAGGAGAATGTAGGAATATTTCATTTGATAACCAAAAAAAAATGGATTATGTCTCTGTTGAATAGCTTATTATTGTTACAACTTTCAATATATTTTAGCTCTGAAAAAGACAATAAACATTGTCGAGAGCTTAGAAATTTTCTGAAGAGTAAAATTCTTTTTCTGTACTGAGCTGAACTACAATCCTAATAAAATAGTCGAAAAGTCAATATACAATTCGTTTGAAAGTGATTGTATTGATTAATTTGATGAAATACCTAGAAGTCTACATTGGAAAATATATATGTTGCATTATTTATATGTGATTCTGTCACACTATATAAAGTCACGAAAATAGATAATTGAAGAAATATTCAGAGGAAAATTTCCATATGAACTGTTCACACTTCTTTGAAAACTAAGTTGGATCTAATTCTTAGTTTTCGTTCGTTTTAACTTCAACTCAAATGACTTATTTATTGAAAGATAAATTTTTACGTACAAGTTCATTTGCTGTTAGGAACTTCCTTATGAAATCAAACATCAATTTATTGTAGTTTCCTATAAGTTATGAGTTGAAATTGAAGATATAGTACGAACAATTTCGTGCTACTCTATACATACAAATATATCACTTCACAACAAGCTTTATTTGACTTGCATTAGATTTGAATTCTGCTGTAGACAGCTATTATTAGTTTGTGCTTGATTGTAGCTTAGCAATAAAGGTCAAACTGAAAAATATGCAAATGTTACACTTCTGCCACTATGAAAAAATCTCATGGTCGACTTCCCAAAACTTTAAGAAATAACGTTTGATAGGAGTAATATTGAACCCAACGAAATATACAGTCAATAATATCGTCCCTCTAATTATATATATTTTTTGTTACAGTAACATGGACGGGACTGGCGTAGCGTTGGCGATTGGTGCCCTGAAGGTGCTCGCCTTCGTTTACGACGTCCTCACGTACCCAGTGTACTTGATCCTCCAGAGGCCGTGGAAAGTCAGGGCGCTTTCCAGAAAAGTTCAGGTCAGTTAAGCTTTGCGCACTAGCATCCGAGAGAATGAAAGGACTCTGTACCTACTGCTGATTACCTCTAAGAAGCCTTAGGTTCTACTGGCAGTTTCAAAAATTGCATTAGTTCGTTATTAACGGATTGTCTTTGATTGATCTTTCTTTGATTTCAAGCTCAAATTTTAGGGAAGTTCTTTTTCCAAACTATCCTTTGGAGAGTTGTTTCTAGGCAAATTTTTCCTCTTGACGAATTGCGTAGTTCAAGGAATAATGGTTCTCTGTAAAAAAAATTCTATTGCATTTTAAATTTCTGCAAATTAGTAATTAATTCATTTGTACTGAAGGCTGTTTGTAGTTTGAACGATTATAAATTTGTGGATTGTCATCCTTTTTATTAAATGATTAAACAAACATAGGCAATACGTGTAAAAAATACACATAAGGAGTAGAAGCGAAAAAAATTATCGAAGTTTCGATCAGAAATCCCTCTGAACGTCGTCAAGCGTAGATAGTCTACACTTGATGACTATCAGCGATACTTTAATGACCGAAACGTCGAGTATTTTTTCTCGTTTAATTAGTATGTGCATTTTTTCGTAGTCCGTATTTGTTTGATGTTTTCTAAGACAATGGAAGTCCAAAAATCGACCGAATCACTACAACTTCAAATTAACACGATTACAAATTTAATTCACTGTAAGGAGTGCATTGATTCAAAATTATACCGCTTTAGGAGTCGCACAATAAAGTATGAAAAAGGTACAAAAGCTTGTCAAGAATTGGTACCAGTGATTATCACTGTCTCATAGAACTGAGATATATCAACTTCTTTTTTATTCATCTTGGCTAAAATGCGAACACAGCTGAAGAACGTTGATTTTAGCGCCACACAGCATACTCCAGACAGTTTCTGTAAACCAAGCGTGGAATTGTATCAAAATGAAGAATAGTTTTGTCAAAAAAAAGAGGAAAACCTGCACTAAGCGAGGGAAGTTTTATAAACCTTCTACTGTTTTCTTAGCACTTGTCGTGTTAGTTGATCAAGCAGTTTGAGTTGAATTTTTTACATATTTTGCTGGTAACACTTATCGCCATCTTTGAATTGGTTGAATTTATCTTGCACACACATTTTTATTTTCTTTAATTTTTCTTGAATTTTTCAATTTGCTTTATTTTCTTTGCAACTTCCTCCATTTTCAATATTATATAGTTATTGTCATACAAATATTTGGTTACAGTAGAAAATAAATTATCTTCTTTCTTGTTCTCCTTGCTAGTAGTTGTATAATGTTTCCGTTGAAATTTTTCTCTTCTTCAAGTAGCACATTCTAAGGAATGCTAATTTCAATAATGAAATGATATGTATTTGAAAATCCAGAAGTAGTATTTTCGTATCGATCAGAAAAGTTGACATTAAATCAGAAATTGGTTTTTTCTAACATACTTCAACACTATATTATCTCAGTGTTATGAAGATAGATATAAGAGCATGGATTGCATTTGTTTTGTCTTGAAAGATTCATGGAAATACTGTGTCTTGGTCTTGGTGCCAAAATCAAGATTAGAGGGGTGGTCTCGTGAACACCTATGGCAAGACCAAGACTAGCCAGTCTTGGTCTTGGTGCCTAGATCAAGATTAGTATTGTGGTCTCGTGAAGCCCTATGGCTTCGCAAGATCAATACTGGTCAGTCTTGGTCTTGGTGCTAAGACAAAGACTAGTCTTATGGCCCTAACTATGACGTTAATGACCATGATATCAGGGTAACAGACTTAAAACTAACTGATGAACTGAAAAACTTTTTTGTTGTTTTATGTAATGACGACAGATGTTTCTGAATTCTATTCGAAAGGTTGATGACAATTTAGCAGATGAAGATAAATCGATGTATGCGTTACAGAAATAGGCGTCTAAATTTATAATCTTCATGAATAATGCTGGACAAACAATGTCATTTTTTATTGTATGAACAATTTAATTACATTCAATCACCTCAATAATTAGTTTTTTTGTAGAAAAATATTTTCCTTATATTAGAAACACTCAGAACTATTCATAATAAGCACATAGTTAAAACTTTAGAAGAAAACACACTATTTATTTTGTAATTTATAATAGTGTGCGAGTAATTTGATCACAACCAAAGTTCCTATTCATCATGTTATCGTGGTATTTTTCTAATAACAGTAATATAATTTATGTGAACATTTTATAAACACGGTGAAAATATTATTTTTGATATAGATTTTATTAGTTACACCGGGATATAAAACCAAGAATATTTTTAATGAATTAAAGGAAAATAATACTTGTGGATATGTATGATTGGAAATTTCAATGACAGTGAACTTTGATTGTTTTATGGTATAGGTGTACTAAAATTTGAATTATATGTACTTCATCAACGTATGTATAACTGCTGCTAAATAAATGGTTATAATTTTTCTGGATATGGTAACTCTTGTTGTGCATAATGAATGGATTGTTTATATACCAAATTTATGTAACAAGGAGTACTTTTAAACCTGTTGTTATGTTACTGGTGATTTTCTTATTATTTCACTTGTTGTTGAACTAAATTTTTCACTTCATTGAACATAAGGTTTTTTTCATGCTGCTTTTGGATTTGGCTTCAAGGTTTTCTGTGTATCGTTTTCTCTTTTCAAATCTCACTAGTCTCCGGTGATGTTTGCACAGTGTGTACAGAGCTGCGATTTCATTCTGTTCGACGGTGTTAATGTCCGAGTAATCCTTTATTATAGGCAGTTATAATTTCTACTGCGACAGATACGCCGAAAAAAGATGTTTACATTGATATCACAGGTTCCCTCAATCCTACTGATTCATCTAAAAAGGTACCTACATCAGTAATATCGAAAGTAACAAGGTTGAAAATGGTGGTACACTAGGGTTTTGATTATCGAGCCGAATTTATATTCATCATAATATATAGATGGATTTAAAAATACGTGAAGTACATGGTTGATAATCCAAATCCTAAAACATTCAGTGGTAGCTTGCGAGTGTTTGGTCTTCAGAGCTTAAAATCAAGCGTTTTATGGATTCAAGTTATTATCGATGGATCAAATTTGCTCAAACTCCGCGTTTGTTGTTTTATAAAGCTTGGACGTCCTACAGTGAAAAAATATTGAGAAAATTTACTTACATGGATATAAGAGCAGACATGACTTGCAGCTGATTATTTAAAATTGAAGAAAATTATTTGAAGTAGTAAAATTAGCCTGTATGGCTATATAATATTGTTGTCCAAGAAGTTATAACTTTTAAAAAAATACATTGATATAATCAGTTCTGGTTTTGAGACCACTGTTCTGATTATACGAGTATATTAAGTTCTCACCTTTATTTTTATGCTTTTTGAAGCAAACGACAAAACGTGTATAATTCTGAAGATCGAAAATTTGCTTGCTTTAGGCATAGGGTGTAACATTATAAATAAAAATTGATTATTTATTCTAACCACTTTTTACCTCTAAGAATTCTGACGGAAAGCCCTTTATTATTGATTTTTCTCTTCCATATATTTCGAGGGCACTATACCAAAGTTACAAATTAATTCTTTTTGCAATAAGATTTCCCTATTTTTAATTGCGAACTTCGCAGTACATATCTCGTTCAGTCTGATATTTGCATATTAATTTTCGAAAAAATTTGTTTTTGTTATCTGTTATGAATATTCAATAGTTCTAATGTTCATCGTTACTTAGCATATAAGACCTTTCTAATGGATCTCAATGTTACATTGAATATTGAATAATGATTATATAATTTACTTTGGAACGAACAATAGTAATACTACTATCACAATATTGAGGACGGCTCTCTTATAAATTTATGTAATGAAGTTATTTTGTTTTGATAAGGTCGGTGTAAATCGATAAACATATTCAAACAACGCTTAAATAACAAATTACGTTTATATTAAAAACAATAACGCATGGCGTACTTTTTGGTTAGTCTTGACCTTCTTCAGATGCAGTGCAAACTGATAAAAGTTCTCGAATACATTCAATAACAACCAAGATTTGTATAACAAATAAGGTAGAAACAATAAATATTTTGATGTATACAAATAATAAGTTAGGGAAGGAACTCCATACTGAATTGCTAGTTAGGTAGTGATTTTTGAAAGATTAAGAAGGGGGTTGTAGTATGGTTAATCTGTCTATTCAATGAGAAACCTTGGAAGTTTAGGTATATTTATTAATTTGTAGAAATTCTAGGAAATTTAGTTTTATTCCCTCATTTTCCGCATATAATATTTCAAAGTCTAAATTGAATGTATAATTTTTCATGGATGAAATGATAATAAGACAATATGAATCCTACGATTAACGAAGCTCCGTTTATGTTCTGAAATTCTAGTCTGAAGCTTCTGAAAGTTCTCCCAATATAACACTTATCACAACTACCACATTTAATTTTATACACTCCTATTATTTTTTTTTGTGCACTTTTGCTTTATTTTTCTTTATATATTTCCTTAAATTATTTCCGGTGAGCTTAGCATTGTTAATATGCTTGAAGTTACGATGTAGTCAGGCTGTTATATTATCTCTAATAAGGGGATGAACCTGTCAAATGGCCTTTTTTAAATTGTTCTTATCTACCATATTGGCTATTATTTTGGGGTATAATTATTAGTTACGGCAATTTGTTTAATTTTCTTCTCTATGTTGAAATGAACTTTTGAAAGCGGAATATTTACTAAACTACGAATCATACTATTTCAAGCTGCCACTCTGTATTAAAATAGATGTACCGATGTACTATGCATGAAGTTATAAGTGTGTGATGGTTTATGGAAAACTGAAAAGCTATGTTTGTTATCCAATTTCTATATTTTTGTTTCAAATAATTGATTGAGCTATATTTTTTCATTTCTAAAGAGTACCAGTAAAACAACAAATAATATCCCACTTATCTGAACCAATCAATGAATTGTCGACTGACAGGGTGACTATGAATATTCAGATTGGCCATTTGTATACATCACTGTATTTAACTTTTCTACCTAACTTGTTATATACATCTTTATAGTTATTGAATGTATTGGAGCAATGTAATCAGTTTACACTTAGCATCCGAAGAAGGTGAAGTCTCACCAAAACGTACGTCGTGCATTATTGTTTTTAATATACGTGTAAATTGTTATTAAACCATTGTTTTAATATAATGTTGTTATATCTAGATTTCAGTATCGATGAAAATTAGAGAAAATTATGTGTTCAAATTCAAGAATCAATTTGAAATTAATCCATTTAGTCCGTCCCAATACTAATATCCTTGAATGTCTACAGTTCACAATAATTTAGTTATTGTTGAGGCTGAAAAATATCGAAAATTATAAAACAGTTTTTGTTCAAAATTGTTTTTCATTTTAAACTTTGCGATTAATTTACGGGGATATATCCCACCAATGTTACTATATATATTTTTTAAATTGAGTAGCACAAAATATGTAAATTAAGGAACTAAAATCGGTTATGGGGCTTGCATTATTGATTAACACATTGATATGTCAAAAATCTTCAATATTTTTTATCTTAAACAGGCAGTGGCAATCAACAAAGACACCACAAGCATCACCTACAGATCTATTCTACCACCAGAAATCGTTCATACTTCAATGGTGAGAGACAACATCGATACCATGGCCAAGATGTTAGAATGGGCCACCAAGAACTATCCAAACAAAAGATGTTTGGGTACCAGAGAAATACTCAGTGAGGATGATGAAGTCCAGCCCAGTGGAAGAATATTCAAAAAGGTAATGTTTTACGGATGTTTTTTATTGGACATTGTTTAAACACTGTGAAGGCCAGGGATGGCGAACCTATAGCACGCGTGTCTCAAATGGCACAAAAGAAAGTATTGATGACACACACAAAAATATGATTTTTATATTTAGAAAAAAGGAAAATAAACTATTCAAAAGAAAGAATCATATCAAATCTATAAAATGAAATGCATCGAACCCAGCACGTGTAATTTTAAATATAATAAAGAATAATCCAAATATAGCATACTTAACATCTAACCTGCAACAACAAGAATCAAATGGCACAAAAGAAAATATTGATGGCACACACAAAAATATGATTTTTATATTTAAAAAAAAGGAAAATAAACTATTCAAAAGAAAGAATCATATCAAATCTATAAAATGAAATGCATCGAACCCAGCACGTGTAATTTTAAATATAATAAAGAATAATCCAAATATAGCATACTTAACGTCTAACATGCAACAACAAGAATCACATAACAGTATGTTCACTTTGTAAAAAATTTAAATTACCCCCAATAAATTCTGACTCGTGTGAATTTTGAAATTATTCTATATTGATAAAATTGTTTGATAATTCAATTATTTATATATATATATATATATATATATATATATATATATATATATATATATATATATATATATATATATATAAACTTTTGAAAAAGCCACGAATGTCGTGGCGAAGCGTCAACTTTGTAATAAAATCGTTTTTTTAAGATTCACCAAGCCTGTTATTGCTAATAATTATCAAAAAGTTAAAAATAGTTCACAGGCAACACCAATTCAAATAAATATATATATATATATATATATATATATATATATATATATATATATATATATATATATATATATATATATATATATATATATATATATATATATATATATATATATATATATATATATATATATATATAAAAATATATATATATATATATAATAGTAATAATAATAATAATAATAATAATCTTTATTGCACCTAAGAATTACATAAAAAAATAAGTACAAAAAGTGGAAGTTCAGCTATAACTGTTCTACCACTACCACCAAAACTAAACAATTACTGTATACAATCAATCTGAAAATTCAGACATTTTTCTTTAAGGTACCTTTTAAATGTATTGATATTAATACAGTTATTAAAAAGATCCAGATTATCATTTAGAATCTTCACAGCCCTATAAGAGAAAGCCCTTTCAAACTTGGATGACCTATGGTATGGTATATCAAAACTACCACTACTACTTACATTCACACAATGACATAGTTCTCTCTTAACCAGGAGTTCATTCAAGTATGAGGGACTCTCTGAACTCAATATTTTATGTATAACAGCTGCAAATTGACATAGAAACACTAACTCATATTTCAGGATTTTATGTTTATTATAATGTGGAGTAACATGTTCTTTTCGTTTTATGTTGAATGAGTATCTAAGGCAACAATTTTGCATTTTTTGTATCAAATTTCTAGCATAAACATATATATATATATATATATATATATATATATATATATATATATATATATATATATATATATATATATATATATATATATATATATATATATATATATATATATATATATATATATATATATATATATATATATATATATATATATATATATATATATATATATATATATATATATATATTATATGTTTGAAGAATAGAATGTCATCAATTTATGTAATTATCAGATGGTGCCTATATAAAAAAAATATCTTGAAAAGTTGAATACAAAAATTTTATTGGTATATTGATTTTCAGACTCAGTTTTATGATAAAATGATTCTTGTTAAATGCAGTCATCAAAACACCAATTTTTTAATATAATTTTTTTTTGTACAGTATAATCTTGGAGTCTACAGATGGAAAACTTTCTATGAAGTTAATACGTTAGCCAGCAATTTTGGGAAGGGTCTCAGAGAATTGGGCAACAAACCTCTGAAAAATATAGTTATTTTTGCCGAAACGAGAGAAGAGTGGATGATCGCAGCGCATGGACTCTTCAAGCAAAACATTCCCTTGGTTACTATTTACGCCACTCTGGGTGACGAAGCCATTGCGCACAGTATTAACGAAACTGAAGTCACAACTGTCATCACTAGTTACGATCTGATGCCAAAATTCAAGCATATTCTTTCTATCACAAATAAAGTCGACACATTAATCTACATGCCTGATCAGTTGAAAACATTGGATACTACTGGGTATAAGGAAGGAGTACAAATTATCAAATTTCACGATGTTATAGATAAAGGAGCAAATTCTACTATTGGTAATCTTATTTCTGATATTATGTTAACGAAAAATTTCTTTTTTTAAATAATTTGTTCTGTAAAGCTAATATTATAATGAGAAATTTGTCAATGAAGTGTTTTGAGTTTCATAGGGATAAAGGTTTCACTGAAGATTTCATGAGCGAGGTCACAATTTTTCATGGATTTCTCAATGTCTCACTTTCAAATAATAAAAATCTATTACCTTTTTTTCTGCTGAAAAGGAGTAATTTTGATTCGAGAAATAATTTTTTTTTGTAATTGCAAGTTGAAAATTACATTAATATTAGACTAAACATCTCTATTCTTCTCTTTTCAGTTGCCACTCCACCAACTACCACAGATACAGCTATCATCATGTACACCAGTGGATCAACAGGTTTACCTAAGGGTGTGATTCTTCTTCACAAAAATCTAATAACTACTTTAAAAGCATTCTGTGATTCTATAACAATCTACGAAGATGATGTGATGATTGGGTTCTTGCCACTGGCACATGTATTTGAATTGTTGGTTGAAAGTGTTTGTTTAGTGAGTGCAGTGCCTATTGGTTATTCCAGTCCTCTAACAATGATTGATAGTGGCAGTAAAATAAAGAAAGGTTCCAAAGGTGACGCTACTGTTTTGCATCCTTCATGTATGACTAGTGTGCCAGTAAGTATTCGAAATAGCTAAAGAAAATTTTTGTTTTTGAAACCTTATATAAGAATATATAAGGAAAATAGGGAAAATTTCTTCAGTAAATATCAGTTTGGTTTTAGGAAGAATCGTTCAACGCAAGATGCTATTTTATCTATATATACCCATGTTCTTTCAAATTTTGAGCTAAATAACGAGTCCTTATGCCTCTTTTTCGATTTAAAAAGGGCCTTTGATGTAATAGATATTAACTTGATGCTTGAAGTTTTTTACAAATGCGGAATGCGCGGTGTATCCTACGGGTGGATAGAATCATTCATTACAGATAGAGAGCAGAAAACTAACTTAAAAAATGAATATTTATCGGTTAACTCAGGCTACTTACCAGTGACAAGTGGCGTACCCCAGGGCAGCATCTTGGGCCCGCTTTTATTTATAATTTTTTTTGATAGTGTCATGTATGAATTCCCATATCACTATGTGGGGGCGTTTGCGGATGATGCAAACGTTACGACATCTTATAGTGATCTTGATTTGTTGTCTAAAATGTCAACTGGTGCCGTGAATAGAATGATTAATTTTTGTCAAAATAATGGTCTCGTCTTAAATCAATCAAAAACCGAAATGATGTTATTTTCACTTGCAGATCTAAATAAAAGCTTACTTGTTAAGATGCATAATAGTTCAATTAAACAGAATACAGTCACGAAATATCTGGGCATTATTCTTGACGAGCATCTTACATGGTCAAGTTGATGCAATTTTAAAAAAACTTTCCTTATCCACTTATGTATTATGGCAATTAAGAGAAAGAGTTGACGTTTCCCTATTACTGCTCTATTATTATGGCTACGTACAGTCATGCCTAACATATGGTATTATATGTTGGGGAAACTGCGCCAGGGCTGGCGAGGTCTTTAGAGCCCAAAAACGGGCAGTAAGAATAATTACATTTAAGCCGTATAGATATTCGTGTAAACAATTATTTCCTAAATTAGGAATACTAACATTTCCTTCATTATTTATTTTTACATCAATAATGCATGTTAAAAAGAATATAACCAATTACCCAATTTCCAGAAACACTAGTCAGTATGAGTTAAGAGCAAATTCAAACTTGGAGATTCCTAAACACAAGCTCTCAAAAGTAGCCAATAGCCCTTTAGTTTTACCAATTAAATTTTATAACAAATTACCAACAGAAATAAAAAAGATTCAGAAATACACCTCTTTTAAAACTATGCTGAAAGATAACTTTATTAGGAACACGTTTTACTCTATTAACCAATTTATTAATTGCAACGTCTCTGACCTTTTACCAAAGTTAAGGAAAGGATAAAAAATATATATATATATATGTACATGTTTAATAATTTTTAATAATGTGTACTGTATGTGATAATTTTGTGATTTTATTTTTTTACTTTTTGTAAAGATAGGTACTTTGTATTACACTACCTATATATTTTGTACATTTTGACATTATCCTATACTTATAATAAGTCCATGGAAATAAATGATTTGAAATTGAAAAAATGATATACCTACCTACTAACTTTTGTTTGAAACTATTCAAGAAAAACTGTTGAATATATTTGTAATGTGCCATTTAAGGATATGATAATGTCTTTAAATAATCAATACTCACACAATCAGTTCACAGAAATCACAATTTTCTTATATTAGATGAAAATTTGATATTAAAATAATGTAGTCGATAAAGCATTCTTCAAAGGAAAAGACAGCCAAAAGTTATTTAAATTCGTAAATTTTTTATGTACTTCCTGTATTTTTAAATTCAAAACTTCAATTAGGTATTTTGTCAACTGGAAAACATTAGGAACTTTTTAGTTTTTTCACTAACAACGCTAAGTCTACTCTTCTAAGAAGGTTTTTGTTTATTTTCAGCTGATATTAGATAGAATTTCAAAGAATATTCAGGAGAAAGTTAGTAAAAGTAGTATTACAAAAAAAATCCTCTTCAAATTTGCATATGAGTACAAAGAGTGTTGGAAGAGAAGGGGATATAATACTCCACTTATTGACAGGTGAGTTGATCAAAAATCTAATTAAACATTTTCTATCAATATCTTGTAGACGCAGCTAAAAATATACATGCTTCACTTAGTGATGAATTATCTTTTGTATGTTTCCTTAGGCTCATTGTGCAATATATCGATGGTCTAGTACACAAATGTTGTAAGTGCAAAATAGTATGTTTCGAGTTATATGAAATTTAAAGTTTGTTAGTTCACTATAATTCACAGGATTACGTTTAAACATCGAAGATGCTGTATTAAATTTGGCTATATTATTAGATTTCGGGTGAAAGTATTCACTTACGCTATTTGATCATACAGTATTAAAAATTTTGAAAAATAATCTAAAATACCTGTAGTTACCACATATGTCGCTATACATTTCTTTGTTTGAGAAAAAAAACCTGTACTTACCACATTCGATATACAATTCTTTGTTTAAATTGAACTACCTAGATGACTAAAATTCAACTTCATTGTTAATGAACAAACTTTTGATAACAAACTGAAACATTTCGAAAAAAAATTGTGTTTATTGTCTTTTAATCACTATTTTCACTGGATTTCTTTTATAAAGTTTGAATAATCGTCTGGGATAATCTTTTTTCCAAAAAAAATTACAGGTCCTTTTTCTTCGCTTGGATAACTGGAAGACGCGATGTGTATTTTTTATTCAATGTGGCTGATTCCCAGTTCTTTTTTGTTCTTATACTGTCTGCGATATCCAGTTCAAAAGAGCTTTCTTCTGAGAGGTTATACTTGTATTTTATTATATTAGGATTTTTCTTCTGAAAACGAAGCCACTTGATGCGAATCCAGTTGACTTTCTTTTTCTTAGTATTTAGTGTTGTTAAATACAGTATCTGACACACTATACCACTCAATCTTAATCGCTTAATAACAGATAGGCGCCAATTTTTTCTATCTGCCTTTCGTTTTCTGTTTTTCTTTTTCTTCACACCATTGAAAACGTTTTGAATTCGGAATCATCCGGGGAATCATCACTATCTGACGAGGGTTACTCCAGTGTTGAAAACCACTGACCCCAATTTATGTGATAACTATCGACCGATTTCGATACTTCCGGCAATATCTAAGATCTTGGAAGAACTAGTAAGGAGGAGATTAATCAACTACCTAAAGCTAAATGAAGCCTTGAATCGAAATCAACATGGCTTCAGGTCAGGTAGATCTACTGTGAGTACATTGGTTGAGCTACTAGAGGCAATTACGGAGGTTCTGGACAAACGTCAGTTCTGTGAAGTCCTGGCCTGCGACCTCTCAAAAGCTTTCGATTGCGTGGTGACGTAAATTCTATTAGAAAAACTTAAACACTATGGAATCCGTGGGACAGTGCTATCTCTGATTGAATCATATCTAACGGACCGCATTCAAGTTGTTAAGTGGATAAATGAAACATCGGAGGAAAAAAGGGTTAATGTTGGGGTTCCACAGGGGTCCATTCTGGGACCTCTTCTTTTCAATTTATATATAAATGACTTGCCTGTGAATCTACCCTCTTTGTCTGTCCTTTATGCCGACGACACAAATATATTGAATGCTTCTTCAACAACTCGAGAATTAAGGGAAATGAACGCCACGGCTATGACGAGGGCGAACAGATGGTTTTCATGCAACGGTCTCAAGCTGAATACCAACAAAACACAAACACTGACACTTGGTAAAATGAATAATGTGGAGAACAGGAAGAACTTGACCATACTGGGAGTTACTTTCAGCGATACACTCACCTGGCGGGACCATACCACTGCACTATCCAGAAAACTATCAACAGCCATATATGTCATGAGGAGAATAAAAGCTGTGACATGCCCGGTATCTGTAAGAATAGCTTATTTTGCTCACTTCCACTCTGTAGCAGTTTATGGAATATTGGTGTGGGGCTATGGGTCGGATATGCGTGTTTCTGAAGCAGAAGGAGGCCATTAGGGTGCTAAGTGGCGTATCCTCAAGAACCAGCTGCAGAGATCTATTTAAAAAGCAGAAGATACTTACTGTTCCAAGTGTGTTCATCATGGAATGCCTGAAGCACGTCCATGGCAATAAAGACAAATACCTCACCAATAGGGATGTGCATGGGTATCATACCAGAAATAGGAACGCACTGGCAATGGATTACCACCGGATGAAGAAAACGCAAATCAGTACAAATTACGTGGCCATTAAATTGTATACAAGCTGCCAAATACAGTCCGAACCCTCACCACTGCAAGGTTTGCAAAAGATGTGAAGCGCTTCCTGGTTGAAAACTGCTTTTACTCCGTAGACGAATACTTAGATTTTAAATTTTGATTCATGTACATGTATTTTATTTTATTGTTGTACTTATACACTATATGTGACATGCCATGTAGATTTTTTTATTGATGGCGAAATAAATGAATATGAATAGGGCTTATGAGAACCTTAAAAACAGAGGGTTCTGCCACATAAACGTCGTATTTTCTAAAAACAGAAACTCATTGCTAAAACATGCTTTCAATTAAGTAATTGATTAGCTTTACTTTCACTAAAAGGCAAAATAGGCTGTCTACTTTCTTCGAATGTTTTATCATATTTTTGACTTGGAACAATAATATCTACACACTTTCGTACAATGATTTGATCTGATAAAATGCATATCTTTGCTGAATGGTCCATTTGACCTGTTTTGTCTTGAATCAAGTAGAAACACCTGCAGTGCTAGATTTGTCATGAAGAGTGTGTATTACTTTGACTAGATAAAAAAATTATTTGGTACAAATTTTTTATGGACGAAAATTGGAGGTGTAAAATAACATGCCGAGACACCACTTAAGCGTTTGATAGCATAAACCATCAACTAATAATAGAAAAAAATCAACACTATGGTATTCGAAATTTGGCTCTCAAGTTAATATCATCATACCTACATAATAGACAACAATCAGTGACTTGGAATAATAAAATTTCCGAAGAGAGAAATATAGAGTTAGGAGTGCCTCAGGGCTCTATCCTAGGCCCATTATTGTTCATAGTTTTCATAAATGATATGAACATAAAAATCAACCATACAAACGGTAAAGCTTCAACACACCTATTCGCTGATGACACCGCCCATCTGCTGAAAGGAAAAACACAAACCCATTTAGAGCAAATAGAAATGGAAGTAACACAGGAGTGTGAAGAATGGTTCAGGTGTAACTCTCTAAAACTAAATCCTGAAAAAACGCAACATCTAGTATTCGCTAATAATAATAAGGTATCCAACTTGAAACTTCTTGGAATTTATTTGGATGGTAGCCTATCCTGGGAAACTCATGTAGAAGAAACAAAAAGAAAACTAACAACAGCGCTTTATTCATTAAGAACAATAAAAAAGGTGTGTTCAGAAAAGGTGGCCTTGATAACTTACTTTGCTTATTTCCATGCAATAATTTCATACGGAATACTGCTTTGGGGAACATCAAGCTATTCATTGGATTTAATGATACTGCAGAAAAAAGCAGTGAGGATTTTATATTCTTTAAAGCAAAGACAAAGCTGTAGAGCAGCTTTCAAACAGCTGAAAATACTTACCGTGCCTTCACTGTTTATCCTGGAATGTGTCACTTATGTCCACAAAAATCTGGATAAGTTTCCAAAGAATGGAACATTTCATAACTTCAACACAAGAAACAAAAGACAACTTCTAATTCCTTTACAAACAAAAAAAAGTCTCGGCAAGGAATCGATTATTGGGGACCAAGACTATACAATCACCTACCAGAGGAAATGAAAACAAGACCACAGAGAGGATCCAAATTTGAAAATACAATTAAAGACTTATTATTAGCAAGAACATTATACAACCTAGATGAATTCTTTGAACTGTTTTAAGGA
Source organism: Cynegetis impunctata (assembly GCA_030704885.1). NCBI lineage: Eukaryota > Metazoa > Arthropoda > Insecta > Coleoptera > Coccinellidae > Cynegetis > Cynegetis impunctata. Next base: position 1,126,632 of record JARQZK010005056.1, read on the forward strand.
ACTACATACATATATTTTGTAGATACTAATTCTCTGTGACCTGGCATGTAAATATTTGATGCTGTAGTAATAAATTATTATTATTATTATTATAGCCATTGCGCACTTGACCACCCACAATGAAGGCCAAAAGCTCGGGACGCACACCCACACGCTATTATTTTAATATAAACTTCAACAATTTCACTAACATTTTGCCCCTGGAAAACGACATTATTACACTGGAATTAAACAATAACCGGGATTTAAAATTACCTTTTACTTGACACAAAAGTGATAAATTCAGTTAATGCTATTTAATGTAGCGCACACTTGTGATAAGTGCACTTACAACATTTGGAGTAGAATTATGTAGCCTGAAAGTACTTAACACTATTGGAAGATGGCGCTGGATTCAATAAATTTAAATATTTTACCTACCACTTGTGTGCACAAGAAAGTTCTTTCTGAAATGGTATGTTAGCGCATTTAACTCATTTTTCCTGAAATGTGCACTCACAACATTTGTGTACTAGACCATCGATATTCTTGTTAGAATTATAGAAAATAGACGAAAGCTCATTATGCTGTTGATGATTATTTTCGATTTCAAATACTTTTTTAAATTTTGCCTAAGCAAATTAAAAGTCTGAGAATTCAATCTTTCTAATATTATAAAGCATCATTAACATTTCAGAACTAGACATGTGTATATATATCTTTTGTTCTACAGGCTAGTGTTTGGTCCAATCAGAAACCTTTTGGGAGGACGAGTCAGAGTTATTTTAACTGGAGGTGCTCCTCTTTCGCCAGAAACGCATGAATTAGTTCACAACTGTCTTTGCACCAAGGTCGTTCAAGGATATGGTTTAACAGAAACTTGTTCATCTGCTACTGTACAAAACTGTAAGTACTGTGCTATCAGTTCATTAAGTTTTGTAATTATCAATATAAAAAAGGTACTTTTAGAAGAGAATTTTTTTGCATTATGTGTTATTTTTTTCAGTTCACGACATGTCATTCGGACGTGTTGGAGGCCCTACCACGGTATGTGATATTAAATTAGTCAACTGGGAAGAAGGAAACTATAGGGTCACAGATAAGCCCCATCCTAGAGGAGAAATAATAATTGGTGGTGACAATATTAGTGCTGGTTACTATAAACTACCTGAAAAAACTAATGAGGATTTCTACGAAGCTGATGGAAAGAGATGGTTCAAAACTGGAGACATTTGTGAAATTCATGAGGATGGCGTTGTTAAAATTATAGGTAAATGTAATATATATATATATATATATATATATATATATATATATATATATATATATATATATATATATATATATATATATATATATATATATATATATATATATATATATATATATTCACGGTGTTCGTCGTCAGATAGTCGAATGGAGCGGTAGATTAGGGTATTAACGACGAACACCGTGAATCAGAACTCAATACTCTAAAACATATATTATTACAGAACGGTTACAACACATATCAAATCAACAAGAACATACGCAAACACACAAACATCACCCCACCTCTACCATCTTCCAATCCCACGGACCAAGAATCTACACCTAAATTATTCCTTCCTGACATCAAAGGAGTAACAGATAAGATCGCAAGATCACTCAAAAACACAAACATCAAAACAATATTCACCACCCAACAAAAACTCTCCCATCTGGTCAGATCCGTCAAGGATAAAATTCCTAACGAAAATCACGGTGTTTATGAGATTCCCTGTTCCAATTGTCCTCGTTCTTATATAGGACAAACGAACCGACGAATTCAGGTCCGTGCCAAGGAACATTCACTTTCAGTAAGACACTCAGATATCACCAACGCCCTTTCCCAACATCACACCCAAACAGGCCATATTATCGATTTCCCCAATACAAGAACTATTGCTCCCGCCCGATCTTTCAAATCCCGAATTTTTCGTGAAGCTGTAGAAATAGAAAAACGTCCAAATTGTTTGAACACCAGAGATGACAGTCACAGACTCCCATCAGCATGGAAACCACTTCTCAGTGGTCGCCATGTTACACCCAATCAGAGTGCATCCCGCACTGATGAGCGTGAATACCCCATTGACGTCAATACTACGTCAATGGAATACCCGCCCCCCCTTCCCTATAAATAGGGCCACGCGACGATCGGCCCGTCAGTTGACTCTGAAGAGTAGGCAGGTTGAGACTTCAGAGTTGACAGGATGCAGTACGGTTGGTGGAGTAGGCAGGTTGAGACCATGCAATCGTATTGTTTCCGATTCCTCCTAATTCGATTCGCGGAGTAGGCAGATTGAGGCCACGTATCTGAATTATTTTCCTTCTAATTCTCCTGTGAAGATGGCTTCGCAAAAGGAGCCGAAACGTCGAGATTTTTCAAATCTTTTACGCGGTTCATTCCGAGAACCAAGTTTATCAAATACTTCCGACCGCGGAAATCTTTCTGAACATTTATATATATATATATATATATATATATATATATATATATATATATATATATATCTATATATATATATATATATATATATATATATATATATATATATATATATATATAAAATATATATATATAAAATATATATATATATATATATATATATATATAATATATATATATATATATATATATATATATATATATATATATATATATATATATATATATATATATATATATATATATATATACATACATACAATCTCATGGACACTGTAAGTTGATTGTTGTTTTTTCCACTATCTGTTCTAGTTCACTTTGTAATAATATTGTAGCATTCCCTGATGATGACAATAAACATTATCGAAATATTGGAAAAAGTGTTATAAGAGTATACTTCCTGCATGCTGCGTACCCAACGAGTTTTCTCCTAGCTTTATCCTAACTGGTCAGCAAAGACTTCCTCTTTCTTATATATATATATATATATATATATATATATATATATATATATATATATATATATATATATATATATATATATATATATATATATATATAAAGAGGTTTTTTTGAAATTATGTTCCTCTAATGCTCTCTCATTCTTCACATTAATTATGTAAATATATGGAATTAAATTATGTGCATTATTCCAAGGATGTTTTAGGAAAATATCCTATACTTTCATAAGTAATGGAAAAATTGCAATAGATTAAAACTATGAGTGAACATATATTGAAACAAAGCTTTCAGATAGAATGATTTTTCTAAATGAAGCTTCGATATTGTTGTATATCTATAGAATAGCTGTTAGGTAAAACACAAACATTTGGGTAATATCTAAAATGTATGTAACTCGGGGATGGAATGCACTAAAACGAAGTTATTTTGGCTTATAATTTCTGCTATTTAACAAAAGGTCACAACAAGGTTGCACTCCTGTAGGTGAAATAATAAACTTGGTTTCTAAGTTTTTTTCTATAGAAAAACAAGATTGTATGATGGGATTTATTAAATTATGTTTCAAATCTATATTTAGTGTGAAACATTCATTCAGTTTAACTCTTGTAATTAATTGAATGTGAAATATGATAATAATCCTCGAATAAATAATACATTAATATTCATTATTATATCTGAGGGAATATGGAAATTAATTATTTTTTATTGTTCCAGATCGTAAGAAGGATTTAGTAAAATTACAAGCAGGAGAATATGTATCTTTGGGCAAAGTGGAGGCTCAACTGAAAACCAACCCTCTGGTTGATAACATTTGCGTCTATGGGGAATCAAGTAAGGAATATTGTGTTGCGCTTGTTGTTCCTAACCAACAACAACTCATCAGTTTGGCTGAGAAGAAAGGAATCACAAAACCATTTGAAGAACTGTGCAGATCATCAGAAGTTGAGAAGCTGGTTGTACAAGAACTAGCAGATCATGGAAAAAAGAGTAAGTTAGATGAATGAGATTTATTTATTGTCCAAAAATTTATTTTTGGTCATTATTATTATGACTGCTGTATTTAATTCAATAATACTGAAGAATTTGGTACCTAGTGTTTTTTATAGTTAGGTAATATCGAATCCTGCTCTAGAAAATGTATACACTTTTAGTTAGGTTATTATCAAATCTTTGCAATCTAGCAGTAGTGATTCCTATACACAAAGAAGGTAATCATAATGATCCAAATAATTATAGACTGATATCTCTGCTGCCAGTAATATCGAAGATATTTGAAGCAGCTATGGCAATGCAGATAACGAACTATTTTGAGCATGCAAACTTGTACAGTCAATCTCAATATGGCTTTAGAAAAGGCAGAAATACCACAGGCGGCATCTTGGACATGATACATGATATCATGGATGCGTTTGAAGATAAAAAGTACCTTAAAGCCAAATTCTGCGATTTAAGTAAAGCCTTCGACTGCGTCATCCACACGATACTTACAGGTAAACTGGAAAAACATGGATTCTCAGAGTCAAGTGTAGGCTCAGTTGCCTCATACCTAAGAGACAGACAACAAAGGGTCCAAATGGGAAATAAATGGTCAGAACCAGAAACCTTACAAAATGGCGTACCACAGGGATCAATACTTGGACCAATCCTTTTCCTGATATATATATAAACGATCTACCACACTACATTAATTCTGCAAGAACAATATTATTCGCAGATGATACAACATTCCTAAGTGGGGGAAAAGATGAAAAACAGATTGAAAACCTAATGGAAGATACAATAAAAAAAGCAGACAAATGGTTCTTGGCAAATAGGCTGGTACTGAATAAAGGAAAAACCCAAGACATGACCTTCACTCTTAGAGAAACAACATCAAAAAATCACCCGGTAAGGTTCCTTGGGGTGACATTTGACGCAAAGTTAAATTGGGAACCTCACATAAATAATGTCTGCAAAAGCCTGAGCTCGTCAATCTTTGTCTTAAAAAACTTAAAAAGCATAGTATCGGATGCAACACTTTAAATTGCATATCACTCTTTATTTCATGCTAAGATGACATATGGAATAATAGCATGGGGTGGATCATCTCAAGCAAATAGGGTTTTTGCACTGCAACGTAGAGTGATGAGACTGATTGGGGGGCTCGGGCACAGAGATGAATGCAGACACATGTTTGTCAAGCTGGGCATTCTAACTCTTCCATCTACCTACATCCTCCAGAACCTGTTACTAATAAAAAGCAATGAATCTCAGTACGATAGTTACGAACAACAACATGACTATGACACTCGAAATAAATCAAATCTGGTTCCTATGCACTGTAGACTATCAAAATGCCAAAGGAGAGTGGACTACATCGCAATCCATTTCTACAATAAGATCCCAAATGAATTGAAGATCCTACCAATGGATAACTTCAAGAAGCAGATGAAAACCCTGCTAATCAAGGGGGCTTTTTATGATGCTCAAGAGTACCTGGCCACTATTTTTAACTAATTTTAATATGTATCGTAATATCTAATTTTAACATGACATGAAACTTTAAGTTTTCATCTTTTCTTTTAATGTGTATTGTAATGTTTCATTATAGTAACTATATCTTTGAGTCCTTGTATATATAGAAACATGACCTCAAACGATTTTTATTTTATTTTATTATATTGTATCTGACGAATGTAACACCTATGTGAGATTGACATGAGAAATATATTTACTTTACTTTACTTTCATTTTGAAAAGTAGTACAGTCAATTATTTAAACACTAATGTCTAAAACAAGTCACTTACATATTGTTTGAAAGTTGAATGTCAATAATAATTTGTCAATTATAATCAACATAGAAGGTAACATATACTTAGAATTAAATGAGCTAGTAATAATAGATAATGAAATAAATTCGATGGACGATGAATCAACTCTGTGGTAGTTCATATTTATATTAAAAAAATTAAATAATAAGAAAACAACTTGTCTAAAAACCACAAAATGAAAATAACTTTTTATTCGACTAGTTTCGCCTGTTACAGCATTATCAAGACTCTCAGTCTTGATAATGCTGTAACAGGCGAAACTAGTTGAATAAAAAGTTATTTTCATTTTGTGGTTTTTAGACAAGTTGTTTTCTTATTATTTAATTTTTTTAATATAAATAGATAATGAGCTTAATTTCATGAACTTTTTACAGATAAATTGGAAAAATTCGAGATTCCTACGGCAGTGAAAATTGTAACTGAGGTCTGGTCACCTGATATGGGTCTTGTAACGGCTGCGTTTAAACTGAAGAGACGAGACATCCAGGAGAGGTATAAGAGTGAGATCAACCGAATGTATGCTTCCTGAAAACAAGCACCCTAAATAAATAAAACAGTGTGATATTTTCAAATTTTTTCATTGAAGATACACATTGTTAAGTACTGAAATATATGAAGAGATGAGTTCAATTTTGAAAAATTGTGACTAGTTAATGTATGATTTTCGCCCTATTTTTTTTCCTGTGTTTATATTTATTGTGTATAATTTTTAAACTAGTACTGGTGATTTGTATATATTTTTAATATGTAGTGTACATAAGTTGAATGCAATATGTTTCTAAAATGGCTTAGGCTATCATGTATGTAATTTACTGATTTTGTTTTCATTTAAAACTTGTGCTAAAGTTAAATTTTCTTTTTTATAGCAATACCCAAAAAAGATTGTTCAGTGATTATGAACTGTTAAGATGTTAAATTTTTGTTGTTACTTTGTGCTATTGTTAATACTTGTCAGTAATTGTTTGTTTTAATATTAACAAAACAATGACGAGTACTTAAAATTACTTTCGTGATACTGGAATCAATTTCTATTAGTTTTCAAACTGAAATAGGTTCATGTGGGATTTTATGTATATATATATATATATATATATATATATATATATATATATATATATATATATATATATATATATATATATATATATATATATAATATATATATAGCTTTCATGATTTTTAAAAAATTTTTTGGAGCCAATTGCAGGGAAAGTGTAACAAAACAATGTTGATACTTGATCTCGTCAAATTTTATGTCATGTAATAATAGCTTACAGTGATTACCGTTAGATAATGTGTAACAAATATTGAACTATACATACACAATTTATCGATATTATCTTTCTTAGACATGTCGAGTTTGTCGAATATTACTATACATTTGTTGAGACATTTTCTGAATGAATGTTAGACTAGTTCTCTGAATTGCGTAATCTGAAGGTTGAATTAGCGTTTTATAGGCAACTTTTTGTAACAATGTGATGGTTTGCCTATAAAGAAAGGTTTAAATATTCCTATAGTTAAGCTTGGATTAGACAGCTTTAGTTTAATTACATCACGACTTTTCATGTAATAAAGTAGAAATAGGAATAAAATGTAATAAGTTTTTGTCTTCTATTTTAGACATTTATCAATTAATATAATTTATTTCATGAGTGGATGTATCCAAGAGTGTATAAAAGTGCAATAGCAAAATAAATTTACATAATTTTCCACTCTTTCCTTTCAATTATTCGAGTTATTTTGGTTTCAGGAATGTAAAATAAATATTCAGACGGTAGTTTTACCGTCAAAGAAAGTTGTGTAATATTCTTGAATTTCAGAACAACTATTGGTAAAACATAATAAGCGACACGCCCCCTACCGGTGTCGAATATTACTAGAGCATGGGCGATAGATTGCTTTGTTTACATCTGTTTACGTGTATTTTATATGAGAAGTTGTTGAGTTTTAATTGTGTTTTGGATCGTTTACAAACGTTCAGAAGAGACGAATCACTATTGTTGTGTATTCTATTGTTCATCTTGGGCAAAAAAACCCGAATATAGCTTACATACCTTTCCGAAAGCTGGACAATTCAAAGTTGCATTCCAAACAAAGTTGGGAAACAAGGAAATGATGGACAGAAGAAAGGTGTGAATTCATAACTTGACTGAAAAAAAATGTCTGAACATAAGAGAGTTGTTCTTTACAGTTTACTGACAATGATTATTTTCCCTGCAGTAAGTTTGTGGATTTTTCCATACAGAATTATACCAACTAACTTCAGCTAACCGTAAACGTTGTTTTTGCAGTCCAGTGCTATTCCAACGAAAAATGTTCCATTTTTAACGGAATCTGAACCTGGGCCATCATCCAGAGATTCTAGATAATTTTATTTTATTTCATGTAACAACCAGAGATAATATTAAAATAATAATAACAAATGATGTTTATTTGCACAACCAAAATAACAGTTTATCATAACACCAAGAATATGAAATAAATCTTGACTCTATAGCTAGGTAAAAACTAAAATATTCAATTATATAATCAGGAAAAGAGATTCTATCAAAAAAAAACCAGACTCTCAGAAGTCCACCGTACTTTGGAGAGCTGTTATACGTCAGGAATATTCAAAAAATATAATAACTCATTACGTTCAAACCATTCAAGCAGAGTATACATATTAATTCTTCTTTTATTTCATGTTGTTTCCTTCAGTTTTGCTGGTAAGTACTTAGTTTTATCCATTATTCTCAAAAATTCTTCAGTTCGTAATGAAAGTAGACATGTCAGAGATGTTTTCTTGAAACTTTTGAAAGTTTTTTTATTTTTTAAATAAATAGATGTTCTATCATACAGCCTTTTCATGAGGTATACATAGTTCCTTCAACCAATTAATTTATTCGTCCTCTACTTTATTTTATTATTGATTTTCATGTTTAATGATAAGTGATGTTCATTGTAAATTTCAACTTGATGTAGGTAGGTTATCTACTGTTGAACAGAGATAATATTGTCCTCAATCGAAACACAATGAACTACTAGAAAATACGAAGTCCAAAAAAACACAAATACGAAGCTAAACGTTCGAAAACTTAATATGAAATGAGCCAATGAGTGTAATAGTATATTACATAATAAGTTTGGTAACTAGGTTTTTAGCACACGCTAAGTAAAGTTTGAAAAACGTGCCGCAGGCGAGTCTTTTCATTCACTTAAGTGTGTTAAAAACCTTTACCACGCGAGTTATGTATACTATTTTATCTACAACCGTTCGTTTTGATTAAATACAAATTAATTATGGTCTAAAATTTCCCAACTTGGTCACCAGCAATGTTTTAACTTTTTTTATTGTTATGAAAATTAGGATGTCATAGCGACAAAAAAAAAGCAACGCCACTTTGAAGTTGTCAGTCAAAATGTCAGTCGAAAATATGGAGATTTCACGGCTAGTTGAACCTGCTACGGCGAACTTGCTACCACAGAAATCCGGAATTCGCTACGAAAAGGCCTATGATATGTTAATCGAATGGTGCTCCCATAAAAAAGTGGATAACATTAATGAAGATGTATTAATTGCCTATTTTGAAGATAAGTTCAAGGAAAAGAAGTCGCTTTGGTGCTATTATTCAATGCTGAAGTCCACCTTGTCCATAAAAAAGAACATGCAGATAGACAAATTTCCAAGATTAATAGCTTATTTGAAAAGAAAAACCATAGGCAATAATAATAATGATTTTTACCGCACTAGTGCGTTAAACTGATTTTGACCGCACTAGTGCGTTAAAGTAATAGTTACCGCACTAATATGGGTGTGTAAAAACATAATTTACGCACGGTTGTAGATAAATACCATTACCAACCAATGTAAAGAAACAGCTAATGGCCTATGCTCTAGTACCGATATTAGCCGTTCCGGCGCTACGATCTTAATTTCGGACGCCAATACTCAGAACATTAAGTTTGAAATTTAAATGCGTAGTATACTATTCAAGAATTGTTTTAAAATAAATTCATTACTTTCTAGATTTCTTTTCAGAATAGAAAAATCGGTTGTCTCAAACTCCTGGCATGCCCGAGTCAAATTCACTTCCTTATAAATCACTTATCCATCCTATAGTTGCGGTGCCTAACCACTGACAAAATCAGATCATGGACTTTAAGAATAAGTCTACTGAGAAATCGGCGCACTCTAGTCAAGAGTATTGCAAAGCTGCTTGAAATAAATTCTCCAACATTGTTCTAAAACCTATATAACATTCATGCTAAATTTTTTATTTTAATGTCTTAGCGACTTTAGGAATGAATTTTAACTACAAAATAAAAAATCTGCTGATATAAGGAGTCAAGGCCATGAAGAGTTTTTACGGGCCCCAGGACAACTCTATTATTTTTTTTATATTATTATAGTGGAATGCGCAGAGATATCAATTTACGTCATTTTAAGTCCTGACCTGAATCTTTTTTGAAAGCCCAGGCCTAGAACAATTGTCCCTCCCTTTCCCCCTCTGCACAGCCTTATAAGGAATAAATTACTTAAAATGGACTTTATAATTCATGAAAGGGATAGAAATCAAAAATATGACAAGAATAAAATTCATTCACTTTTTATTTCAAACTTAAAATAAATTTAAGTGTTTTCAAATTCAATTGAATGAATTTATAGAAGTCTTGCAAGTTGTATCGAAGTATAAACTTTATTTTTTAGTGTTCCAGATAAAGTAAGACATCAGCATAGGCAACCACTTAATTTTTCTCATCTCCATGAGAGAATAAATACAACAAATATTAACAAATTTTCATATTTTCTGTTTTTTACTTAGCTGTAAATAAGAAATTATTGTATCTACATATTTATTAAGAAACTTTATTCTTATCAGTAGTATAACAATAGAAAATGTAAAATATATTAATTATCGATGAAAATGCACTTAAATAATGGAACAGGAATGTCAGCTACAGATTAAGCTCTCGTGTATTTTCCCCATATGTGAAGCATGAATACAGAAGCTATGAACAGGAGAGACATAACTAAGACAGGAACAGGTCCTCTGAAATATAAGTAAAAAATAATTAGGCATATACTTGGAAACCCACAATTATGAAATCTAGCCTCAAAAATTTATCTTCGACAAGATCATCTATTTTAATTTCAGGCATAACACTCTCGGCAGCTCAGCTGAGATAATCTTCTAAATGCCTAATTTCTAATCAATTAAAATATTATAATTTCCATAAATTCTGTATTAATATAAGTTGCCAATACTATTCTGAAAATATATTAATGAATATAAACTGCTCATTTCAATACTGGACTAACTTGAAAAATCTTCCCATAACAGAGAGAAATTTTCTCTCTCTTTCAGGTTTTTACATGTATCTCCCTAGGGAGAATCTTTGTAATTAAATTGCCAATAAATATTATTATTATATTATATGAGTTAAAAAAGGCAATACTCAAATTAATAAATAACAATTGAGGGTTCATCTCAACAATTTTTAATAGTAATATCTTCATGAATATAATAATTAATAATGTTAATACCTTCTTGAATGAACTGAATAATTTCTACTTCGATAATTGTAGAAATTACGGCTTAAATAATTTCGAATTGTTTGGAAGAAAACAGCCTTTTCGTAGATAGTATGTAAAGTCCTTTTACCATTCAAAAAATTTGCATTACAATGGAAGATCTGTCATTAATAATTTTTTCAACCCATTCTAAAATGTCATATTCTTCAATATAACTTTTCATTCATAGAATGAATAAAATTGCCAGGTTGATTCAGAAAGAAAATTCCTCAAATATTTTGACTTCTTCACTTTCACCAAGCAATCAGTCTCATAAATTAAGATTTCCATTTAATACAGACAAAAAGTTTTCAAGCAACTGGTAGTATCTTTGATAACTAAACTAACATATCTAAATTTAACCATTTCAGTATCTTTTATAGATTATTTGAAGTTTGTCAATGAAAAGAAGCAGTGATAAAGATAAACTTACACTTTGATACCAGGGGAATCATCTGTATAGAACCTCCACATACCACCAGTACCTGCCCCTGTATTTCTGCTACGAGTGGCAGTTGTGGTAGTTGTCTTTCTTTGCCTAACTGTGCCCCCAGTGGAAGATCTTGGGGCCACTACTTTGGAAGGTGACCTACTGCCGCCCCCGACAGATGTTGAACTGGGTGATACAGGCTGAAACGAATTTGTTCATGTAAAACAGCCTAGCTAATATTTTAATAAATTCAACTTACCATTTATGAAAATTTATATACGAACTGAAAATGAAGTACGTAGTGTAAATTTATATTCACTACTTTTGCGCTCGTGTTCTATAAGTTCATTAAATATAACGGACTTATGATCATCAAACGATGGAAACACAACTAAACTGCAGGTCATAAAACTAGACACCGACAGCACAGCACATATTATTTTATGGAACGGAACACGTCGACGAACGTCACCGTCGTCATCTGGTGTAATCGACCAACATGAGATAACAAAAACCACTAGCTTTAGACAGCTACTAGTTTTATACTCTAACAAAAGTTCCTTGATTTGACTGACGTTGCCAACATACCCACAATTAATTTAAAAACTCAAGGTTGACATTCCTTCTGTTTTGGTATGTTGCGCAAAGATCGGACAGGTGACATTCTGACATCTGATACGTATGATTGACATCTTTTATAAATTTACTAATAATGTATTATTTGGCGAAATTTTGCCGAATATGTATAAAAACAAACGTGGATTTAGTAGATGTCGAAAGTGACGACGTGGATTCAATTAGACTTAGTCAGAAATTAAAAGAATGCACCAAAATGGTAATTATATGGGACGTTTTATTGCTTTATCCAGTTTGACCTATTGATTTTTTTGTCACAGGTTATTAGTAGTGAAAACTTGTCTACAAAAATATGCTCCCAGTGTGTAAAAAAATTGAGAATTTCATATGACTTCCACAATATGTGCTTGAAGTCAAACAGTTTACTCCAAGGATTACTATCCGAACTTATAAATGATTCAGACAAAATCTCAGCTGATAACTTCACAAATTCGGAAATAAGAGTGACTCTTTCTCCTCTGAAATTATCACAGCATGTAACACGAAAGAGAATAACTAAAACTGAAAGATGCTCTATATTGAAATCTCTTCTTTCTTGTAAAAACATTTTTAGACGGAATTCTTCTGAGTCTGATTTTAAAGATGAAATTCCCAAAGGTGGCTTGAAGAATATAATTGCATTTACTAAAAATTTTGATTTTGGATATGTTGAAAGTAATGATTCTTCTACAGCTTTGAGTGATTTAGTAAAGTTTTCTGAAAATTTTTTCAAACGAGACTTCACTGCATTTCAAGAGACTGTGTTATTTATTATTGAGAATAATAGTTCTTTAGATGAAGAAGAAATGTTTGATACATGCCCTGAAGAACTCAATAAAGATATGCCATTTGAGGAAGTCGTTATTGAGCCAGATATTCGAATAAAAACAGAATTTCTAGAAGAGGAAGTAAGCAGACATGTTGAATGTAATGAAAAAGAATATGAGAGAATTCATAACATATTTGTTAAACATGAAAATTTCGATGAATACTGTGATCAAGGTTTTGAAAGTAGCTTGTCATACATAGAAAATGATCCTTTATTGACAAATTTATGTTTTTCAAGGCAGTTTAATTCCCAGAAAATGTTTCCACAAAATAGTGTGAGATGTAGAACCAGAGGAAATCCTTACATAAATCCACAGTTGAAGAAACAGTTTATGCTTAGGAGTTTTCAATGTAAAAAATGTCCTCGATACTTTAAAACACCTGGATATTTGAAAGCACATTGTGCAAAAGTTCATAATGCTCTACATTAATTTATCAGCTTTAAGTGTAAACTATTGATATTATTGAAATGATAAACTGGAGCATACAAATAGCTTTTAAAATCAACTTAATTTTGTGCTTTTAGTGCAATTCTTTCAATTTTATATTAATTTATTTTGTCAAAGGTCCAAGTCATATTCAAGCTAGCTCATAAACTTCAAAAACTCGCTTAAACAGTAAAAGATCGTGAGAAAATTTGATATGAAGAGTTATCAGTATTCAAATACTAGAAAATATCAGAAATCTATTTTACAGATTTTAGTTGAAAGTATTTACAGCTTGAACAATGTTACATCCATTTTATTAAGTTCGATTCAAAAGTTTAGAGAATACTATTATTTTATTTTTCACATTCATTTTCATTGATCAAGTGGTAAAATTTATATTATTTTTGAGATATCTCAAAGCTTTCAATATTCAGAAAATTTAGGTCTTATGAATCAAAATAAGTAATTGTTATAGTTTTTTCTATTTCAATTGATAGAAGTTTATTTGTTAAATCAATTCTGAAAGAATTCAAAATGTAATTTTGTATAGTAATTTCTAATTTTGTCAGAAATTATTTTGATTTATTTATTATTATATATATTAAGAATAATATTTCATACAAAATGTGATAAAATATTCTTTTAACTGTTTCTGTTTGAAGGAAGAAATTCATAAGATTTTTTGTGAAAAATTCTTCAGTTTATCATTGTCCTAATCCGAATTTATGAATGTTCATAGAATCTAAGCAATCTTCATAATATTCCTAACAAATGCAAATACATACTAATATAATGCAGTATTGTATTTTTCGCCAAATCAATTTTACTGTATTTTTATGTTGAGAATATTTTTGATATTGTGGATATATTTTATTTAATTTTGTTGTAAATGTTGCCTGTTTTTATTATATTAATTAGTTTTATCAATTGTTTCATATATTCACAGTATTATATATACAAATATAAGAAAGTTCAAGTGTAATATGTTTATCATAATATGAAAAATATTACCTCGAGGATTTAAAATATATGGAATTCGAAAATCCCTTCATGCTTCATGAAGCACTGGAAAATATAGTTCCCAGAATATAATGTTCAAGATTGAATATTTTTTTATAATTTTTCAGCAGTGCTGATCTGTTGTGAAATTTCAATTGACTTATTTAGATTACTGAGTTTCAAGTACATTTTGTGAAGTACTAAATCTGCAAAATAACCCTTGGGTTTTATAAATATTGAATAATGACAAACTTTTAAACGAACAAAAATATATATTGGCAAACAAAATCGTGCAATTCTGGCAAAGAACAATTAATATCATGACGAACAAATTAGCCCATCAACTTAATATGTGATTATTCACTAAAAGAGATTTTTTACCTAGTTCGGTTTTGAACACAAGCAAAATGCTTTGCCTTTGCACTTTGCATCATTTTATTTTTACTTCGATAGTCCAGCAGACAAGAAAGGTGTCAAGAGCGCCTTTTTGAATATGTTATATGTTCGGTAAATTGGTAAATATGCGTGCGATATATATCACAGAGGTAGTAGAATTCGTTCATTTTCTGTGTTTAGCAAGAGGGAATCTTTTTTATTCCGGATTTATTATATTAGTTTTCAATTAAATGCACTGCATTCTGGAATATAACAAAGTTCCAATATAAAATTATAATAAACTCTCGATTTTGAACTATTTATTAAAATGAGTTATAAATTTTCAAAATAACTTATGTCGAACACAGACTCTGTCTTGGATGTTTATTTTTAGACGAATCATAGTTACATGCTAAAATTTGGCTTTTATGTCAGAGGGACTGGACATCTTGTGAAACCTCTTTTCTTCGTGTTAAACACATTATTTTTACCTATATTTGAAAAATTTAATTATTTATTGTTTCCCTTGCAACAACTGAATGATTTATAAAAAGTTAGACAGAACAAGAATGAAATATTTCAAAAAAATTAGGACACGAGTACAAAATTGCTAGAAATTTTGTACTGTTTATATTTTTACTATTTTTTTTACTCCAATATCCAAAAACAAGTTATAGTGTTACATTAAAAGTGAAATTACTCTTTTAAATAAATGTAAAATAAGTTACAAGTTACTGAGATTTTCTACCTTTTCAAGGCATTAGAGCAAAAAAAAACTCAAAATGAAATGAACGTAAATACCATTACCAAACAATGTAAACAAACCGTTATTGGCCCATAGAGTAGTACCGATATTAGCCGTTCCGGCGCTACGATCTTAATTTCAGTATAGAGATATACGATACATATATAGGCTCTTGCACCGCATATTTCAAACTAAGTTTAATGATAAACCGAGTTTAATTTGACATTTTCGCTTGTCAAATGTCAAATTAAACTCGGTTTATCATTAAACTTAGTTTAATAATATACGGTGCAAGAGCCTAATATACTATTTGTACTTACTTAGTACAGATATATATTAAGATTTCTATTATTCAGACGCCAAAAGGAAAATTTTTCATTAGCGTCATCAGAATGAACATAAGTAATAAAAACAGAATGTTTTCTATGCCACATTAAAAAAAAATTCGGAATCGGTCCTACGGATTTCAATAAAAACAGTGTTTAGTTTCAGATTCCTAAATTGTTAAGAAAAATACCGACAAATTAAAAAGAAATAATTCAGAACAGATGAACCTCAAATGTTGTATTTCAGAGAAGTATACTTTCGGTGGTTAATAATATATAATACGTGATACCGTGACAGTCTCCAAACAATAAATTAAATTTAGGCATAATAAATGTCAGACCTTCCATCTTTTTTAGGTCAGATGTTGGATTATGTCAGAGAGGCGACGAACAGAACTACTCGTATATAACTTTAGTTCTAATATATCTGACAATTAGTTTATCGTGGGCGAGTGAGCGTACCAAAATAAATATGTCTTTAGTTTGAGGTAAAACAATCTCGATTTTCAAGAACGAGGGCCAAATGGATTTGGCAAATGCCGTGGAGGCAACCCCTGGGGTGTCCAGAGCTCCTAGAATTATGATGGAAGGTGTCGGTTCTCGTGTTATTCGCGGACCGGATTGGAAATGGGGCAAACAGGTTAGATCCAAGCATTGTTGCAAACAATTTGAAGAAACGAAATATTCGGCTCTAACATCACAATCTATGACCTTTCTTCACTGAGTTTAAAAGTAAACCATTCTTTGGATCTTGTTTTGTGATCCAAAACAAAATATGATTGGGAATTACACTTACTTTTAATTTTTTTTTCGAAACTTTTGTGATCATTGATTGAGTACAATTTTTCGGGAGGTCTGTAATTTAGAAACTCGTATAGAAATGTTTTCTTATTTTTAGGATGGTGGAGAAGGACATGTTGGAACAGTAAGGAATTTTGAATCATCTGATGAAGTTGTAGTAGTTTGGGACAATGGTACTGCTGCAAATTATCGTTGTTCAGGCCAGTATGATTTGAGAGTGCATGATAGTGCACCGACTGGAGTAAAACATGATGGTACAATGTGCGACACTTGTCGTCAACAACCAATCTTTGGCATTCGTTGGAAATGTGCCGAATGTGGTAACTACGACTTATGCTCAATTTGTTATCATGGTGATAAGCATCAATTACGCCATCGTTTTTATCGCATTAGTACACCAGGCAGCGAACGTGTTTATCTTGAAGCTCGACGAAAGAGTAAAAAGATTGCTCTTCGCGGTATATTTCCGGGTGCTCGCGTTGTTCGTGGAGTTGATTGGCAATGGGAAGATCAAGATGGAGGTAATGGCAGACGTGGAAAAGTACAAGAAATACAGGACTGGAGTGCTGCTAGTCCAAGATCTGGTGCTTACATTGTGTGGGATAATGGTTCTAAGAATTTATATAGAGTTGGATTTGAAGGAATGGCAGATTTGAAAGTTGTTAATGATGCTAAAGGTTACAACATTTATAGAGATCATTTACCTTGCCTTGGCGAACAATCTGTAGGCAGAACAGGCCCTCCTGGCTTAAAAATTGGAGATCAAGTGAGCGTTGAACTTGAATTGGAAATTGTGCAGTCTCTACAGCATGGACATGGAGGTTGGACAGATGGCATGTTTGAATGCTTGAGTAATGTTGGATCCGTTGTTGGTATTGATGAAGACCATGATATTGTGGTTGCTTATGCTAGTGGAAATAAATGGACTTTGAATCCTGCAGTGCTTACTAAAGTGGCCACTCCAACAAATACTGCTAGTTTTAATGAAACACCACAACAACAGTTTGCAGTGGGAGACGTGGTGCAAATATGCTCTGACATGGAAAGAGTCAAAATGCTTCAAAGGGGCCATGGAGATTGGGCAGATGGAATGGCAGCAGTTAGTATATTTGTTGAAAATTCATTGTATTGAGTAGTATTTTTTGAAACTCTAAATCTTTCACACTATTTAAATATAGATTTAAATTAGTCCTCATTATAAACATATATATTCCATAATTATTACTACTGTTTCGAATAATTAAATTTATGGGTATTATAAATATAAATTTACATTAGTCCTCATTTTAAAAATATATATTCCATAATTATGCCTACTGTTTCTAATAATTAAATTTATGGGTATTAAGAATGGGTAAATCTATTTGAAGTTTGGTTTTATATTCAAGTTATGAACAAATTTCCAAAAATGCAAAACCTAGATTGTTAATTTTTTTGTCTTGTTATTCTTATTATCACATGTTTGTGTAGAATTTTTTTCTAAGAAAGGTATACAATAACAGAGCTATTATTTATTCAAGTTATTGATAAAAACGTGCAATTCAAGTATAGATTCAAATTGGAATGGAATGTAATGAAATTTGAGTACTCTCAAAAGGACCTTTTTTTTTACTGAGATCTTTATTTACAACTGAAAATAAAAGAATTTAGTAACCTTCTCTTAGAAATAATAAATTTTTTTTATTTAAAGATACTAATTGTTATGTTTCAATTTTTTAGACTTTGGGAAAAATTGGACATGTTCTACAAATTTATAATGACAATGATCTAAAGGTTGATGTCTGCAGTACAACATGGACGTATAATCCTTTAGCAGTGACAAAAGTTGCTAGTAAAGATGGAACTATGCATGGTACAACCAGTGGCGAACGTTTGAGTGCCCTTCTGAAGAAATTATTTGAAACCCATATATCTGGAGATATCAATGAAGAATTAGTAAAATCAGCTGCTAATGGAGATGCCCAAAAATGCGAGGAAGTCCTAAAAAAGAGCAGTATCGCAGGAGCCGGCATAGGGCCTGATGTCAATGGCGTTTTTTCTGGACATACTGCTCTGCAGGTATAGTGTGTTTACATCTAGTGTCCAAAATTTTCTTGGTATAACTAAATTAAGAGCTTTGGTGTAAAAAAGTAATAATGTTGATATGATCTTTAATACTCAGGTGCTTAGTTAAAAGATCGTGATATCATATGAAATTTATAACTACATAATCTCTTTAAAGAAAAACATGAAAACAATCATACTTCTGAATTGAAGGTAGCTACAGTATTATACATAAGACCTGCAGATTTCAAGATTACACAGCAATTCAACTTTAAAACTTGAAATATCTCATTTGCAATACTGCGTTGAGTTATTGAATATTTTCTTTCAGTAAAATCAAGTTTATTAAGATTCAGTTCATGTGGGAATTGATATAAACATTTTCTTTGAAAAAGAGGAGAATATAAATTGGAAAAAAAATGTATTGTATTTTCTTAAGAATAAAGTAAAAGAAACAATGTGAAATTGATACTAAGAAATATGAAATTGAACTGTTATGTAAATTGAATTTGAAATAATTTTCAACTAGAGAAAGTTTTTGATTCTTGCTAGTGTAATTGTTCCTAGCAATAGGGTTCCTAGTCGGAGAAAAACTACTGTTACAATGAATTGATAGTTATTAGGACCTATTTTTTTGGCTCATTGATAGTATCATAGAAAATAGATATTTTAAAAATTGGAGAAACTACAAAGTAAAAAACTTCATATCAATTTTGTCATAGGATTATCTCACATTTAAATTTATGTTTTCAGAAATTTCACAGTATAGAAAAATTAATAAGAAAATTGAATATAATGATTTCCAAATGTGAAGTATTCGTCAATCAGATTTAGTCTTACATACATGAAATGTTTTGATGGTACTGTAACTCCTTAGTGAGTAGTTCTCAATTTCATATTAAGTTTTTGAAAATATACTCGGGTGCAAAAAAAACGCAACAAGTTGATATTTGGCAAAATATGAGGTCTCATAGCTTTTTAATTTCTGGTTCTAGTTTCTAGATTTTCGAAAATTTTTCACCAAACTGTAGATAAAATTATCTACTTTTACTTGCACATTCAGTATTTTGCTAAATGCTGGTTTATTGGACAATATACGAAGTTAAGTAGAAGTTTGTTCTTAAGCCCTAATTTTAAAACATCCTGTGGAGTGATTTCATGGTCAAATTCTTTCGAAATACCAGTTTTTCTTAAGAACCATTCCTTTCCAACATTTTGTTTTTTGGTTCATGTCTTTAAGTGCACTAGTTCATCTTAAAGAACGAAATGAACTTGTCATCAACGGTTTACGTTATGAAATGTAATTTTTACTTGGCCATATGCAGCAATTTGTGTCACACAATACCTCGTGGAAGTAAGTGTTAACAAAATGAACTGGCCAGTTATTCGCCTGCTCTCAACCCCATAGAGCATGTGGGACATGCTTGGTAGGCGAGTCCGAGATCGCGAAGTAGCTCCGGCTACGGTAAACGAGCTTAGTTCAGTAATTCAGGAGAAATAGCAAAATACTCTTCAAGATACTATTCGTCACCTTATTAAAAGTATGAACCGACGTGTGCAGGCATTAATAAGAGCTAGAGGTGGTAATACAAAATATTAATCTGAATTTGTTGCAAAAAGTATGTTTCTTCAAGTTATTCAGGATCAGAGCTGTGACGAGCACTGAAGAATAGTGCTTCGAGCACTAAGCACTTGAAAAAAAAGGCTCCCGGTCTCGGGCACTGAGCACTTATTTTTACAGAAGGCTTACGATTACTAAGCACTTTGTGAAGTAATTTGACATTTCGAGCACTAAGCCCTAAGTACCTCTTTAGGAATTGTTGAAATTGAGGTTATTTTAATCGGTAAAGAAATTGTAAGCTGGCATATGAGTATGATATTACTGACGGGTGAGAAGAGATGCACAGGGTGTTACAAATTCGATGCTCACTATGAGCTGGTATACAGAACTATACAGGGTGTTTCATTGGTAAATGAACATACCTACGACAACCTGAGCTAGAGCTATCCTAGGCGAGTCCAAAAAATCGATATATGATAGGTCTAATCAATTCCATAACTGAATTTATGCACCAAAAATTTCAATTCCTCATAACTTTTGAACCAACCAGCATAGTCGGTTGATATTTGGAACGTATGATTCACTTCCACAGGTCGTCTGATTTATATTTAAATTTCCAGAAAATTCCAGGTCCGTATTTGAAAACTATGGGACTTCTTCCAAGCGGAGATTCAACACCCTGTATATTGAATTTTTGGGATTTGATGGAGATATTTGATAAGAGCAGAACATTTTCAATGGGGTGCAGTAGATTTCATTGTCCCGCACGTCATTTTGCTCGAAGAGAGGTTCAGGGAAAGATCCAATTGAATATTGGAATTCCACTAAATTCTCAGAAAAATCGTACATTGTACGGAGGGGGACTTACGTCCCTCGGGATTGAAATCTGTTGCCCTCTGTAGTTAACATCCTTATAACTCCCTTGATACATAAATAACTATATGCATAGGTATTCTAACATGCCATTTTTGATCAATTTCATGAATATCATAGATACATTTAAATTTAAATAATACAGAAACAAGATGCTTCTGTAATCTGTGACCTACGAACATTGATATTAGCTAAATGACACAGATTTTATTGAAAATAGGATAAAAAAGGACCTGTGTAGAATCTTAGTATTAGTATTTAATCACCTAAGTGATGATTAATATTATATGGTAAGCACAGAGTATTGAAAGATTCATTATTTGATATTAAAAATCCCATGCGTATTATTCATATTTCATCAGAATATAGGTACTGAAAAAACTATGCGATTTAGATAGTTGAGTTCCATGCCCATAAAAAAATCCGAAATTTTCATTCAATGTATTGACTACATACAAGATACAAGTAACATATAAGTAATGGTGTACAACTCATCAAAATGAAAAAAAATTCAAACATCCCCATTAGCTTTTAATAAAACTAAGTTTTCGAAGTTCCTGTCACTCAGAGCATGACGTCTTGGTGCATTTACTATAGACGCAAATGAAAACAGTCTTTCAACAGGAGCACTTGTTGGAAGGGGGTGTTGTATTTTATAAATAATTTTTTTCTTGACTTGACACTAACGTGAGATGTTTATCACTTAAAACTTCGTGTTACGACAAGTTTGGCTCAGGGCTGAGTGCTTAGTAATCCGCAGAAGTGCTTGGGAGAACTTCAGTGCTCGGGAGCACTTTTGGGATTACTAAGCACAAAGCCTTTTGTTGAAGGACTTCAATTACTAAGCACTAAGCACTGCTTTTGAAAAGGGCTCGTAAGGACAGTGCTCGGGAGCACAAAAGGGCTCCGAGTGCTTTCACAAGCACAAAGCACAATGCTTTGGCACAGCTCTGTTCAGGATACAGTTGAATTGGTTTGTTTTGAAGTTTGATTTCTAATCTGAATTGAATAAATTTGCATAAACAAATTTTGCAATAATTGCTTATTATTATAACTAATATATTGTTGCTTTCTCATTGCTGGATTTATAAATTGGGCTGTCAAACTGAGATAATTCCACAATGAGCAAAGCCATCTCGTCAAAATTAAAAATTTCTTAAAATTGGGAAAACTGTTGTTTGGAGATCTTTTCCCTCTTAAAAATAAACTAGTGCACTTAAAGACATGAACCAAAAACCAAAATGTTGAAAAGGAATGGTTCTTGAGAAAAACTGGTATTTTGAGACAATTTGATCATGAAATTATTCCACGGGATGTTTTAAAATTAGGGTTCAATAGAAAACTTCTCATTCACCCTGTATAATGAGTCATAAGCCAGTTTTCAACAGAAGACTGATTGTGCAAGTGAAAGCTTGTAATTTCATCCACAGTTTTCTGAAAAAAATTCCAAAATTGAACTATAAATAAAAGAACTATGAGTTCTCAAATATTACCAAATACTTGTTGCGTTTTTTTGCACCTGAGTGTATATTATCATTATCTGAAACCATGATATTTGTATTGTTTTTAATTAAAAAATGAAATTTTTTTATTTGGCTTGAATCTGAGTAAATATTCAGATGAATGAAGTTGATTATTTTCAATTGCTTTATATTCACATTTTTACTCAACTTTTTCAATACTCAGGCTGCCTCTCAGAATGGTCATCTGGAAGTTATAACTGTCCTCCTCCAGTTTTATGCAGATGTTGAAATTGAGGACAAAGATGGCGATCGAGCTGTTCATCATGCTGCTTTTGGTGATGAACCTGCAGTTGTTCAACTTTTAGCTCATGCTGGCGCTGATTTAAATGCTAGGAATAAACGCCGCCAAACTGCTTTACATATTGGAGTTAATAAGGGGCACATTGGAGTTGTCAAAATGCTGTTGGATTTAGGATGTCATCCAAGTTTACAGGTATGTTATATGATTTTCAAACATTTTATTAGGATTGTGGGTCTTTTTACTTTCAACTTGAAAAATAATAATCGTGATTGACAATGAAAATATTTCTTGGAAACTTTAAATATTTTCATTCAGTCAAGTTCAAAGATCAGAATATTGAAGTAAGAAATTTTAAAACGTGAGCTATAAAGGAACTTATTACTTGTGTTGGTTAACCTTGTGAATATATTTATGACCAATATTATTTTGTCTCAAGATTCCATAACCAAATTGCTATCAGTTTGTGCATTACATTGTGTATCTATATGTATAATAATAATTTTCTAATTAGAAAAGTTACAGAAATATTATTCAATTATGAACTAACTTATTATGATCCTCTCACTTATCTTCACATAACATTCTCAAAATATTGAAAGAGAGACAAAATTGATCATTTGAAAAGTTTCATATTTTTAAAAAGATATTGAGGTTTTGTCATATAACTGGAGAATTTATGTCCTTGGGAAAATATCACTGAAAGTGATTTTAGAATATGACCCATTGTGTCCATTGGCTTGGCAAGAACCAAATTTGATGTGGGCAAGGTATTTTTTGCGGAGCCCTCTAGTGGCGCATGAACACGGATTTTATAAACTAAAAAAAAAAACGTTTTAAACTGCTTAATTTTTATTGATAATCATAAAACTGCAAACAATATATTTTTTCACTATCATAAAAAAATTAAAATGATATTAGAGAAACTGAAACTTCCTAGTTTTAGCTTTACTAAACTCCTTAATAATTGTATCATAATTCTGCTTGGATGTTATATTACTTCAACACATAAAACCCCCAAAGCTGAAAATCTTTCATGAACCATTGTATTTCTCGAATATTTCTATATTTTTTCAGCCGAGGCTGTACTAACTAGTATCGTTAATAAAAATTGAACTACAATGTAAATATTTGGATAAATTTCTTTCAAGTTATTTTCTGTTATGCATTGGAGCAGCTGTTTAACATCTTCAATGAATTTCGGTAAATTTGGGATCATTGTTTGTAATTCCTCATGTAATTTGTAAGGTTGGAAATCACTGCTCTCACCCACTTGCAGGACTGTGTGTAAACCTTGAAACTTTTTTCGAATCTAAATTGCCTATTATATAGTCAATCATAGTAGGTACATAGTGTAAGAAAATCTGTTTCATATCGTCTTCTGGGACATTGTATAGGTTGATCACTGCCATTATACACGAACATCCTTTTCTTTTTGGCTACTCTTTTGTTTTTATAGTTTGTCGGCAGATCTTTTCTCAATCAATTGACGAGCATTAGACATTAGCAGTTTTCAAATGAAGTTTTACGATATTTTTTGATCCAGTCACAAAATGTATGCAAATGTTTAAGAGCAATGCCTTAATCAACTTGTACAGATTGGCATAATTTGCAGATGATGTGAACACACTATAATATCTCATAGCATGCATTCAAGGATATTATAAATTACTGAGATTGAATTCTCGCACATCACTTGGTGAAACATCATAAAGAATAAAGTATAAACTTTAAAATAAAAATACTTGGCTTTTGTTTCACAATATAAAAAATATTTAGATACTGTATTTAGCAGTAACGAAAAGTCGACATGTTTCGAGTTATGAACTCATTATCAAGACTGACTACAGGAGAGTATTACATCCAAATTTATAAAACAGACAAAAGCAAAGGTGATACCTGAAAATCAATTTGTTCGTTTACAAGGGGTAATTGACTATTATGGGCGGAACTTATTTCGAGAATTTGGTTTTGTTGAAATCCAGGAAGTGATTGAATTTTATACAATGTTCAGAGAAGCCAGTGGTATTTTTGTTTTGTAAAATTGACTTTTTATGTTCTTCAACACGAATATTTATATTCCTTCTGTCTGTCCAATATAGAGAGCAGGACATTCGTCGCAAAATATTTTGTAAACACCACTGCTTTCTTTGATGTTAGATTTTTCTTTATTATTGACCAAGAATGACTTCAAGTTTCTTTTATTTGTACAAATTGTTTTAACGTTATTTTTCGATAGTCTGTTACAAATTTTGCTACTCAAATTAGGCACATAATTTATTGGGAAGTATTTTTGTTCTTCATTGATAGTTTGCGTGGGGTATATTGAATGCAACAGATACTTTATTCGTTTGAATTTCTTAGACGTTCAGATTGCTAGGAATTTGAATTCTCTTACTTTCAACATTTATAGAAAACCAACCTTCACAGATACTTTAATTCACAGCGACAGTAACCAACACATTAAAATAAAACTCAGTGCGTTTCCTTCGTTCATACATAGGTTGTTCACGATTCCATTATCGGAAACAAATTTTCAAACTGAAGTTAATACAATTAAATTATTAGCCATCAATAACGGTTACAATGAAAGTCTTATCGACAAGCTCATTGGGAAAAAACGAATAAAGTATCTGTTGCATTCAATATACCCCACGCAAACTATCAATGAAGAACAAAAATACTTCCCAATAAATTATGTGCCTATTTTGAGTAGCAAAATTTGTAACAGACTATCGAAAAATAACGTTAAAACAATTTGTACAAATAAAAGAAACTTGAAGTCATTCTTGGTCAATAATAAAGAAAAATCTAACATCGGAGAAAGCAGTGGTGTTTACAAAATATTTTGCGACGAAAGTCCTGCTTTCTATATTGGACAGACAGGAAGGAACATTGTATAAAATTCAATCACTTCCTGGATTTCAACAAAACCAAATTGTTACATTCAGGTAACAAAGGAAAACGCCTTGACCTTCTTGAAATTCTCGAAATAAGTTCCGCCCATAATAGTCAATTACCCCTTGTAAACGAACAAATTGATTTTCAGGTATCACCTTTGCTTTTGTCTGTTTTATAAATTTGGATGTAATACTCTCCTGTAGTCAGTCTTGATAATGAGTTCATAACTCGAAACATGTCGACTTTTCGTTACTGCTAAATACAGCATCTAAATATTTGTTATATTGTGAAACAAAAGCCAAGTGTTTTTATTTTAAAGTTTATACTTTATATAATAAATTCTTAATGGAGTATTTCGTTTAAAACTGAGTCCCAATCACTGGGGGTACCTAATTGTTCTGTTTGGTTTTTTGGAAACTGAAAATAACAAATAGCGAATAAAAGCAAAAAAATATTTTTGCTGCAGAAGAACTAGCTGCGTCTACCAACAGTAGATTCCAGCTATGACAATCGCAAGGTGTAATAAAATGCCATGGGATTAATATTTTATATTCTGCTGTCAACTTATCTATTTACGCCTACCATATTTGCACCATTATTGTCGTATCATATCCCACACCAGTTTTAAATACCTATATAAGCCATTTTTTTTCAGCTCTCCCAGTATTGCATTAATTAAATATTCTTCAGTTGTTTCAGTGATATCAATAAATCTATAGTTCTCATCGGCAAACATTCTGCGCCCGAGTAGTATGATATAAATTTTTTTTTGTCGCGTTCTTCACGGAGCGAGGCCCCTCGGACCACGAGGTCGTAGGCGGGGCCCACATCGCCCTCGCTTTATGCAGCCTCTGCATCGTGAAATAGTTTAAATATATATATATATATATATATATATATATATATATATATATATATATATATATATATATATATATATATATACAGGGTAGCGAGAAAGTCTGGCAACAAGCTATTTTCTCTGAACCTATTGAAGATATAATTATCAAATTCTGGGGTTATCAGTGCGATGACATTTTGCGTTTTTTAGAGGACCCGTCAAAGTTAAGTGACGTCACCATTCAGTGTACCGCTACCATCTTGAATTTTTTTAAATGGCAACGTAGGTCGAGTTATATATCGTAGAAAAGCTTATTTCTTCTTCTTTTCAATAATACTGAAGAAGTACAACATTACTGAAAAAATACAAGAAACAAGTGTCAAAAACTTAAAATATCCAATTTTTCAACACATATCATATAACAAAAAAAATAACTAGAATATTAACTTATAATCAACAGTTTCTTTACAACAAGTGCTCAAAGTATTAACCACCTGTTTTTTGGCAATAATACAATCTGTCTTGGAAGCTTCGAATGGAATTGTTGATAATTTCTGGAGAAATTCCTTGCATTTCAAGACGTATGCGAGCTTTCTAATGTTTGTTGGTCTGTTAAAATACACGCGGTCCTTCAGGTATGTCCATAAGAAAAAATCAAGTGGACTCAAGTCGGGAGATCTTGCTGGCCACTCAATTACACCTCTTCGACCAATCCATCTCTGAGGGAAAGTTATATCCAAACATTGACTAACGTTTTTATGAAAGTGCGCAGGTGCACCATCCTGTTGGAAATATACGTTCATATTTGGAAATAGAGCAGTAATTTCAGGTATAATTTGATTTAGTAGAAGATCAAGATATTTTTCACCAGTAAGAGCGCTGTCGATAAAACATGGACCAATGATATGGTTTCTCACCAAACCGGCCCATACATTAACTTTTTGTGGGTATTGTGTATGGGCCTCATCCATCCATTGGGGATTAGAATCTGACCAGTACCGGCAATTATATCGACTAATAGTGCCGTTTAGACAAAATGTAGCTTCATCACTGAATACAAGTGAATCTAAGAAATTATTTTGATCACCAATTTTCTCTAGAACCGTTTCACAAAACTCTAATCTTCGATCAAAATCATCCTCAGCTAATTCTTGGTGGTTTTTAATTTTGTATGGATGGAACTTATTTTGATGCAAAATTCTTCGTACCGACTTCCTGCTAATATCATGATTTCTTGCCAATTCATAAGTAGATGTTTGATGATTTTGTTGAATTTCTACTAGGAGTACTAGGACGTCTCAAGTCTTATCTTCGTTAGTTACAGTTTTTGGTCTGCCAGACCTTGGGCGATCCTGTACGCAATCGGTTTCATTAAATTTATTTAATTTTTGACATACTTTTTCATTGCTTACCACTGTTTTTTATTAACCGTATACCAGTGACGTACCAGCAGTCTTAAAAAATACAGAGAAATTAACACACATATCTGCAATGTTATAGGATACTCTATTGGTAATGTAGTACTTGTTCTATATTTTTGGAAAGAGGAAGAAATAAGCTTTTCTACGATATATCACTCGAACTACGTTGCCATTTAAAAAAATCTAAGATGGCGGCGGTACACTGAACGGTGACGTCACCTGACTTTGACAGGTCCTCTGAAAAACGCAGAATAAAATCCCGTTGACAACCCTAAAATTTGATAGTTATAACTCTAATCGTTTTAAAGAAAATTGCTTGTTGCCGGACTTTCTCGCTACCCTGTATATATATATATATATATATATATATATATATATATATATATATATATATATATATATTCTTTTTTTTTATTTAAAAATAGCAGTCGTATAATTTGATGATGACAAGGCATTGAATATGACTTCACCAATACTCAAACACAAAAACACTTTGAGAATTCCATTTCTGTTCAGAATATTATTTTGCTTGACTCATTCAGAATATCGTCAAAAAATTTTAGGGAATATCATAAACATCATAATAAATATGGAAAATTCAAGGCCAGTTACTGAACATTCAGTGAAAGCATTCTTGATTTTTCTATTTTTTGGAAATTCATCTTTCTTTGAATGGAAGTGAAGTATAATGTTGTCTAATATTCATAAAATGGTTAGGGCTATCTATGGGTTGGTTTTCAATTGATTTCCTTAATTGGTAACATGTTTATAAATAATTTGAAGAAAAAATGATTTTAAACATTCCTTTATTGAATGAAATTATTGCTCTTTGTTTTGGTTATATGGAAGATATTTTAATATTTTTATGGTTAGAATAGATAAATGGACCAATTTTCAACTTTTTTTTATAAAGACGCAAAAATATAAAATTCACTGTAAAAAAAGAACTGCATAATTCTCACAATAGTTTAATTTGCATCAAAATATAATACCTTATCCACATAACAAGAGGCTCACTTTTTCCTAATCATTCATTCAAATATGAATATTTAATTAAGATGAACCAGAATTGAATGTTTTTAAATTATTTTTCATCAGTATCAGGCTGAAATTTATACTGAATATTTGAATAAATTCATCTCATTTCTCTCAATCAAAATTCAACTATGACCAAACTCTTATTGTATTATGCAAATGTTCAGAACACTATGGAAATAAAATGAAAACTGTCTTAAATTACATCACATCCTCTAATAAAAATTTTACGATTCTCCCATAAAATTCTTTCTGCTACTTTATCTCGATAAATAAGTAAAATCTTCATATGGGGGTTACAACCTACTAAATCTTGTTATATGATTTATCTGAAAAACGCAAGCTCTAGATCGACGTATTTTGTCCTCGTAAAAAGAATACTGCTTGAATGAAACATTAAGAAATGCATATATTCATAGCAAATATAATTTTTATTATGTTAGTTGCTTGTAGGAAACATTAAGAAATGCATATATTTATAAATAAGGAATGGATTTGTCGATTACTTTGTCATAATATATTTGAACTATAAATGAGAAACAGTGTACCTTGTTTTTATCACTAATAATAATAATAATAATAATAATAATAATAATCATTTTATTACATCCATTTTGACATTTTGTAATGTATTGGACATGTCAGGTTAAACTAATATTACAAAATAAATTTATCAGCTAGGTACTCTCTAACACTGTAATATCCTTTCTTGAGAAGAACCGACTTTAAAACTTTCTTAAACCTGGTAAGGCCAAGACTCTTAAGCCCTAGCGGTAAGTGATTATACAATTTGATACACTGATAGGCTGGTGATTTTTCAAACCTAGCCGTACTATGCTTAGGTATGAACAACAATTCTGCATGTCTAGTATTATAATCATGGAAACTATTTAACTTTGTAAAATCTGATTCATGGAGTTTAACATGTATCAGACATTTATAAATATAAATACAAGGAGTAGTCAACATTTTCTTCTCAATAAATAAAAGCCTACAAGAGTCGCGTGGTTTCAGTTTGAAAATTATTCGTAATATGCGCTTCTGTGAAATGAAAATTCTGCGACTATCAGCTGAATTACCCCAAAGTAGAATATTATAGGTAATATGGCTGTAAACTAAAGCATAATAAACTTCCATCACATAACTAAGATGCAAATAATCCTTGATTCTGTTCATTGCATAGAACGCTGAATTCAATTTTTTAGTCAACGCATGTATGTACAGACCATTTCATATCTTGATCAAGGAAAACTCCCAAGAATTTTACATAAGTATTGGATACAATTTTATCATTTTTAAATGGAATTAACAATTTTCGATCCAAAGTGTGTTGATTGAAATACAGACACTCGGTTTTACTGATGTTCAACATCAGAGCATTTGATTGGCACCAGGCATCAAATTCATTTATTAGAAGTGTACATTTACCAAGGAGCTCCTCAGGGTCCCGTGCGGTGACCGCAATCGATGTGTCATCTGCAAATAAAGTTATACCGTCAGCCCCCACATGATTAGGTAAGTCATTAATGAATAACATAAACAGTAGGGGACCCAACACGGAGCCCTGGGGAACTCCCAAGTCAGTACACTCCTCTGCAGACCAACATTCCTGAATTTTAACTGCCATGCGCCTATTAGATATATAACTTTCAAGCCATTTCAGAAATATGCCTCTGAACCCAAGATTGTACAATTTATCAAGGATGAAATCATAGATCAAACAATCAAATGCACGCGTCAGATCAAAAAATATCCCTGCAACATACAAACCAGAGTCTAAAGATTCATAAATAAATTCAACAAATCCAACAACAGCTGATTCAGTGGATCTGCCAGCCCTAAAACCATGTTGACAATTTGCAATCCTATTGAACCTATTTAAATATTTCATCATTCGGTCGAATACAATTCTTTCCATAATTTTAGAAAAGACACTTAAGATTGAAATCGGTCGATAATTTGCTATTTCAAGAGGATCATTTTTCTTATGTACAGGTATAACAGTAGCTGTCTTAAACATGTTAGAAAATATGCCAGAAGAGATCGACAAATTCATCAAGTAAGACAATGGTTTAGAAATGACCTTGGAAATATATTTTACTAGTTTTGTAGTGTCCATGCCAGTACTTTTACTATTTTTAAGAAGTCTTATGGCATCAAACACATCAGCGTCTAACACAGGTACAAAGAAAAGAAAAAAGTATTATCTGCCATTCGCGAGACAGTACAAGAATGCGATAGTGAGTTACCATAATGATCCATTAAGCTACGTCTACTTATATTTGAGAAATATTTACTAAAGACTGAAGCTAATTCTTTGGGTTCCGAACATAAGGAACCATTCATTTGAAGGTTAATTGCTTTATTCTTACTTGATAATCTGCCACTCTCACGACTCACGATGTTCCACACTGTTTTGTTAATATTACTAGAGTTGACAATAAGATTTTCATGAAATTTTAATTTAGCTTGTTTAAGAGTAGCTTTATAACGAGTTTTGGCAAGTTTATATAGAGCTAAGGAGTTTTCAGTTCTTATATTGCTATACAACCAGTAAAGGTCTTTCATATTTCGGCTGGCCTGCTTGACTTCTGGAGTTATCCAGAGCACCTTCGATTTTTCACGCACTATTATTGTTTTTTCTGGACAACACTGGTCAATTTGGTCTTGAATCACTTTCATAAAGCAGTGAAAGCCATCCTCCACATTCGAACATTTAAACACATCACTAAAGTTCCCTTCAGACATTGAATTCAACAGTCTATCAAGATTTCCTAGGGAAATGTCGCGGTAGACGTGCTGTTTTGTTTTTGGTTCAAGATGATCAACTGGATAGCTGCCAAGAAAGCATTCCAGAAAGATTGCCTTATGGTCGCTGAAATGAGTTTCAACAACGTTATCCACCAGAACATGAAGGTTACTGTTTGCCAGAATGTAATCAATTTGTGAAGTGGTAGTTTGACCTCTAGCATTAGTAAATACCCTAGTTGGTTCATCCGTAGTTACTTTGAGGTCATAGCATCCAACGAGATCTTGAAGATATTGTTTTTCAGTTGATTGATTCTTAGTGTAATCAATATTCAGATCACCACAGATAAAAATGTAATCAACATTTCGAATACATCGTTGCAAGACATAGGATAGTCTCTGCAATAATAGTTCCAAATTACCAGATGGTGGTCTATAAATACTAACAACAATTACACTTTTATTACTGAAAACGAATTTGATGGCACAGCATTCGCAGTGCATTTCCACTGTTAGGTCAAAAACATTTATAATACTGAAATCTATATTACTTTTGATGTAAATCGAGGTACCACCATTATTTTTGTCTGTTCGGCAATAGGCGGCAGCCTGTTTGTAGCCATTTAATGCTGCAAAAGATATATTGTCCATACTACACCAATGCTCTGATATACAGAGGATATGAGGACTGTAAGTATGTAAGAAGACATCTAGTAGTTCAAGCTTATTGTTGATACATTGCACATTTAGCTGCATGATCTTAAATGAAAGATTCAATACTTTGCTGTCTGGTACATGAAGCATAGATGAGTTTGCTAAGGATTGCTGGGTATTACCTTTTTCCGATGGAAAAAATGGTGTACGCTTGCATGAATTGGCCAGTTTTCCGCATTCAGAGCTTTTTCGTACTCGGACACAGGAATGATAACTTTGAAAGAGGCATAGCTTTCAGGATATTTCGAGACTAGAGATTCACATTTAACAGCCGAAAATATTCACTATTTTCATTTAAATGTTTGCTACTGCCGTTTCGTAGTACATAGTACTACATTTTCAAGCAAATGAACATTTTTTGCATTGTACAGTTTTAATTATATTAGGCAGGTATACAAAAGAAGGGGTTGGAATATTATCATTTATGGAAATTTCGTATTTTAAGATGAATGAGGGCTTAAAATTATTCTAGAAAAAATCAAATAATGGGGAATTTTTGTGATAATTACAGTTAACCTTATTTACTATTTCATAAATCTTCAGAGTGTTGTAGTTATTGCGAGTGATATATCTCAGATGGGGCATTCTCGTCGTTGACTGCATGAATCCATCACCGTTTGAGATATCCGGACTTGTTGCTATCGTCTCCCGAATCCGTAGTAATTCCCCTCAACCTTTACAACCCCATCTGCGGGGAAATTATCGAAAGCTCACCGTTTCTACATCTCCCGTTCCCGCCTCCGTTAACATTGATTGATAATTAACCGACGGCGATGAAAAATTTATAACGTGCCGAACTCTCCCACGGCTTTTGTAACTTTGCTAGTAGCTAACCATCAATTACTGTCGAGCGAACGCAGCCCGTCGATGTTTGGGGGCGCCTACGAAAAGTTGCCTCTTTTTAACACGTTGGTTGTTGGAAAGCTTCGGATAACTCGCATAACTCTTCCTGAACGACTAAAGTGGTAAAGTTCATACTAATATAACGTTGCTGCTATTTTTTCTCGTTTTCTTCAGGATTGGATTTAGGGCTAGACCGGGTATGCTGACGCGTGAGAATTTTCGCCTGTCTTCGTGGCATATTTGTCGGTTATGCTGATAATTTGAAACAGTGATTAACGTATTTTGATGACAGCCACAGTACTGATAGCGGTTGGGCTTAAATGTGATCAATGGTATGTGAATGAATCTAAGATGTGAATGAATTTAAGAATTTTATGGCAGATTGTCCTGATAATTGTTCAATTTTTCATATATTTTTACGAGTGCATTCGTAATCCAGAGTCGAATTAACGTTTTTGGGGCCTATAGGCTGAGAAGTGGAGGTGGACTGGAAATAGACAAGTAGGTCAGTGTTAGTCATTGTATATTAGAAAAGAATGTTATGTTTCGTAGTTGTTTATAAACAAGCTACAATTACGTGAGGCCAAGGTCGCACGTCATTGGTATCTTTGTGTAGTATATTTATATAAACCAGAGGAAATCTCTGATAGATACACGGAAGTCTATAGTCTATTGTAAATAAAGACTAAAGTGTAAGATGAACCTGTGCATTATTTCCTAACCAGGGCCCATCATTACAGAGGGAACCTCTTTGTGGGGACGAAAATCCCCAAATCTCACGGTTCGCTATAATGTGATTTTTACACTTTAGTATCAATTGCGTGCCATAGATTATTAAATTCAATGAGTATAACAAAAACAATTGAATTTCGAAATTTAAAAGTATCGAAATGTCTCAGGTGTACGTGTTCACATTAAAGTCTTATAGAGAAGTCATATGCATTTTAGAGAAGTCATATGCATATAACTGTAAACTAAATTAATGAATTTTCTTTAAAATTTTAATATTTTTTCTATTCATTAATTTGTATGTCTTGAACTTCACTTTATTAATTCAGAATGTGTGATATATTGGTCTATAATTCCAGAGCTCAGGCTTGTATAGAGCACCTTGCAGTTACTACGCTCATACTAGTAGAATATATTTATTACTAATGTAATGCTCAATACTAACACTACTCAATATTAACAAAAATTTTTATACTAAATTACAACTTTACTTGATTTATTTTTAGCAAAATCTTCAATTATATCGCTAACGTCAATTTCCATCATAATATCGAATTCGTGCTGAGTATAGTTCGATCATTCAAATTTGCATCAGTCATCGTAGTACATAATCATTTCGAAATTTCCTCTTTAATAATTTAGTGGGGATCTATATGCTGCAGCCTACTCCAGCCTATTGGTAAATCCGGCCCTGGAACTCACTCTAGCAATATCGTACTGATTTATCGAAAAATATGCAATGACGCTTCTAGCTGATGGAACTGTGAAATACTTACCGGTGATAAGAAGGGCCAGTTCTTATTTCAATTCGCTAATTCAAGATTCAACTATTTTGAGAGATGTACCTCATTTTGACAATGAAACATTTGTTTTTAGAGTGGAAACTTTTCGGAATACCCTCGTACTACATTCTTCTACAATTTTATCTATTGAGTTACACGAACTATCATTTTCAGATTGTACAATTATCAGTGTTTTTATTGAAATATGTCTTTTTTCAAATCGAGCATGATGAACATCACAAAGTAGAATTTTTGAATTGAGCAGAAGGAATTTATAAAGCGCATTATTGTAATCAATAGTGTTGGATGTTGTTCATTGACTGGGGGGGCGCACCCAGGATTGAGTTTCGGGGGGGGGGGGCTGAATCAAAATTTACCTCCTTAAATTTAAATAGAAAACGCACATCCCGTATCCGGTAAATCATAATAGATCTTATGGTTAACCGATAGACCAGTAGGCTCATTTTATAGTAGTAGATGAGCTCATTTTACAATTATCTTAGTAATCTCGATTCTTTTGTTACTACAATAAATCTCGGGGAGAGCTGCAGCCCCATGGCTCTCCCCCTGGGTGCGCCACTGTATATATATATATATATATATATATATATATATATATATATATATAATTTTTTTTCTCGGTACATTAGGCATCTCTTGAGGTTCGGTCAAATGAGCTGAAATTGGGCACCTGTGGTTGTTTTCGCTGCAGAACGAAAGTATCGAAATTTGGGTAAATTTCTATAACCCCCGCCAATATTACGTAGATATTTCTAATTTTCATATAAATATCCTTCCCGGTACATATTAACATCTCCAGCTGATCGTATCACACCAAAAGAGCTGGAATTTGGAATCTGAAGTGGTTTTCGAGGCAGAACGAAACTCTCTAAATTTGGTGAAATTTTTCCTCTCTCTTCCAGTGTCATGACCGTTACGATCGTTGACTATGATGAGATCATGATGTTGATATTAAGTTGGCAATAAGATTAGCTACCACCACCTTATCCACAGCAGCTCGAAACAGTTGTGCTGTTGATTTCCCAAACCACGCTTTGAGATTTTTTAGCCACGAAATTGTTCTCCTGCCTACGCTTCTTTTTCCCATTATCTTTCCTTGAATGATCAGATGAAGCAAGCCATATTTTTCTGGATGTCGCATAATGTGCCCGAATTACTCAAGTTTTCGGCGTCTTATGATAATGACTAGTTCCGTCGGCTT
Organism: Cynegetis impunctata; assembly: GCA_030704885.1. Taxonomy (NCBI): domain Eukaryota; kingdom Metazoa; phylum Arthropoda; class Insecta; order Coleoptera; family Coccinellidae; genus Cynegetis; species Cynegetis impunctata. The sequence goes on from JARQZK010005056.1 coordinate 1,162,929, forward strand.
ATTGGGTCGCCGTAGTACCTCTTCATTAGTGACTGTCTATCCAGCTTATCTTCAGAATCCTTCTTTAGGTCCACATTTCAAAATATTCTATTTTCTTCAGCAGAGTATCTGTCAATGTCCAGGATTCAACCCCATACATGGTTACAGGAAAAACATAACATCTCAGCATTCTTATTCTTAAATCAATATTAAGGTCGTGTGTGCAGAATGCTCTTTTCATATTTGTTAAAGTCGTTCGTGCTTTACCTATTCTGCTCCTTATCTCTTCACTAGGATCTCACCTGTCGTTAATAACACTTCCCAGGTAGCTTAGTTTATGTACACGTTCGAGTTGGACACCATTCACATAAATTCCGTTATTTTGAAAGTTGCCATTTTTATTTATTATCATATATTTGGTCTTGCTGGTGTTCAATGTTAAGCCATATTTACTGCAATAAAAAGTTACCCTTTTCATAAGGTTCTGCAATTGAGTCTCCGAGCTTGCAAAAATCAGGGTATCGTCTGCATATCTGATGTTAGTTATAATTTTTCCGTTGATTAATATACCCTCGTTGATATCTTCGAAAGCTTCGATGAATATTTGTTCCGCATATAAATTGAACAGCAGTGGAGACAGAAAATTTTTCCAACGCCGGTTCCGAAAGGGCAATGTGCTTGAATCTATGTCATAACCTAACATATATACAAATTTTTGAATCACAAAATTTCATGGGTCATATAAAACACCCAAGAGCAAGGGACTAGAACCCACGATCCTCGGTATACAATGATAAACTGCTGGGCTACCGAGGCTTCCAGAAGAAAATATGTTTCATCAGTAAAATAATGCAGTATATTGTTCTCGTAAATTTGGTATACGTTGATTCAGAAACTAGAGTAGTTTCGAAGAGTTGTCCTTTCCTTTTTCCCTTCCTGCTACTGTATATAAGCGGTGGTACGATATAAACCGGCAAAAGGCTTTTAAGCCTGACATTTGCAAGATTTACGCTCGGCCGCATTTTCCATTTTGCTAAAGAGAATAATACCTACCTTGGTGCATATGCAGCACTTTCACGTATCTGCTTTTTATGATATGTTTTGAACGTGTAACATTACAATTTCTCAATTGTCGAGATTATACCTGAAATTTATTTAATCCGTCTGTGTTTCGTAAGTGTAAGTAGGGCAATCTTCATTAAGTTAATTTTGAGGGAGCATCAATAATAGAACACTCGTCGATCACATGGTCAGCACTTCTTACTTCGTTGGAATCTGCAGGTTTTCGTTATCATAATAAAAAAATTGAATTGCTGAGGAAAATAATTGCGAGTGTGGTATCTGAATTTGGGATAAGGCTAGGGTTATGTAGTTGATCATTCCCAATGGTCCAGATACACATACAACAAAATTTGATGAGAATAAGGCGTTATATATTAGGTCAAGGGCGTAGCCAGGATTTAAATTCAGGAGAGGTTTGAAATTTTCAGCAATAGATTTTATAAGTGCAGGACGAGGGGGGAGAACGCTCCCTGTAGCAAGCATTTTTTGTAGTTAAGATAAAATACTTTCCTCACATATCTGAAATAATACTCAACTTAAATATATTGAAATTAATATACATTTCCAAAAAAAAAAATATTTTAAGAACTGTACTAAAATTAATTAAAAACAATTCGGGAAGGGGGAAAGGATTTATTCTCTGGCTGTTCTATAATTGAAACAAAGTTGCAATTCTTAATATTTCTATCAATAATATTCTCTACCACATAGATTTAGTTAGTAAAAATGAAAAAATGCTAAAACTTCGAAAAATATTTTATTATATAGTCAACTTACAAAATTATGCATTGTGTGAACTCTGACTTTTAAACGTTAATATTCTATACGAATAATTACTTGAATATGAGTAACTGTTGAAAATCAATCATTAAACGCAACATAAACAATATATTTTTTTTGAGGGATACACTTTATTTCCTCCTTTGTTTTGAAATATCCTTCAGCATGAATTAACGAGTATACTCTAGAAAGAAGAGCCATCAAGTTTCTTTATGAGCAATGAAATACATTCATACTTTTTCTGACTACTTTAGCATCGAACATATTTCTGTGATTATATAACTCATGCGTGAATGAGCCAATAGAATCCGTGAATTTTGCATAACTACTGCGTATTGATAAGTCAATATACCCTTGACGACGTGATATAATCGTTTTGGTGTTTCGCCTCGTGTCAAAATGTGAATGTTTTCATATTGACGATGTTTTGACGTTTGTCAAAAAATATTAATATGTTTTATTCGTTATATAATCGTAACGAATGCCACTCGAGCAATCGAAAATAATCGATATAGTGACCTCGTCACTCGACGTATTTTCTTAAAACCTCACTCGAGCTGCGCTCGTGACTCGGAAGTATAATCGATTATTTTCGATGCTCTTGTGATATAACTGTATATTTCTCTCCTGTCAAAAATCCCTTGTAAATGGAATGCAATCATCGAAAATTACAGCGAATATTTCCGTCCTGTCAAAAATCCCTTGTAAATAGAATGCAATTATCGAAAATTACAGCAATAATTGCATTGTAGAAAGCGCAAGAGCGCTGCGATAATTGCATTGTAAACCGATAATAGTAGCATAGTTCATATTACGTTTATTGATGACAAGCTGAGAATTTATGAATAACTAACGTCAGTTTTACAAGTTGAAAGTTTATTCGGGAAATATTCCCCCAAATTACACTCTTGCATCAAAATCACCGGATAATTTCGCATTCCAGCGTTTTGTCTTTAAAAAACTGCATTCGGTCATTTTCATATTTTAGAGAAAGAGCTTTCCACCTTCCGTGCCGGGCTCTTTCTCCAAAATAGAAAATGAACTCATGCAGTTTTTTGACAACACGCTGTCATGCAAAATTATCGGTACATATGAGCAATTACTTACGATAATTTTAACTAAGATTTTGAGGATATGTTTCGTACAGTACAAAAATATATATATATATATATATATTTTCTCTATAACAAAAATATTTCGATGGGGGAGGAGGTTTTGTAGTTTAAACCCTCAAAACCCCCCTGGCATCGCCCATATACTAGATGTATTAACTTTCATGATATCCAGTATATTTTTTTCTGATAGCAAATATTAAAATAAAGGCGTGTTTTCAGATTTCTCAAAACTTCGTATTTGAAAGTATTTAGCACAAAATTCTCCATTACGGAGGCGCATTAAAACACGATATTTTTTCTATTTAATGCCTCTTTATCTTTTATAATACCGATCGTACCAGGAATAATTTTTACTCACAATCGATCGGTAATTGATGGTTTTCTAACCTTCAGAACAGTCGGGAAGCGCTTCATTACATAACTCATACATTCCCGGCTAGCGAATCTCACTTTCCCGGCTAGCAAATGTCACTTTACCGGCTAGCTTGTGTCACTTTACCTACTAGCATGGAAATAAATCAGAATTAAGTCGATATTTATTCAATATAAAAAGAAAAAAAATATTTGGAATTATACATATAATTAGTTACATACGAATTATGATTACTATTGACCGTTAAAGCAAGACCTTGTTGCTTAAAGTTATGAATTTCAGAATTCGATGATGATGCCGACGTTCTAGGATTTTCAGCATGAGACAACATATTAGCTATTTTTCTTGTCCATGCAAAGAATTCTCCATATAACCTTCAGCCACGGTACTAGATTTCCACCCCCCTAATCTCTTCAACTGTAGAATGTCTCCACGTGTATTTGCTAATAATGTCGCCGAAGTACGTCTGAAAGAATGTCCTGTGAACCCATTAACATTTTCTAGTTTTAAAAGGTTGCAATTTTTTTGGGAAAACTTCCGATAGAATTATGCCCAAAAGGCTGTCGTGTAACATTGCCAAACCTCATTTGTAAGAACAACCTTTCACAGTTGATGTTGTTGCGCATGTCACAGTATTGTTTCACTACTTTCATCCATTTCGGTTTTGTAATCACAAATGTACGCGAGGAATAGGTTTTGGTTATAGGATTCGTTATTATAATCCGATTTCCTAAAATTTCCAAATCATTTATTTTCATTTTTAGAAGTTCATCACACCTGCAAGCTCCGGAAATGCCAATAATCAAAGCAACCTGAAAGAAATTTGCACGTTAACATTTTCAATATGCACTAAAGAAATGAAAATTTTACCTTTTGAGGGAGATATTCTATCGGAGCACCGTTTAGAAATTTATCGATGTTTGCTTCGGAAAGAACACTTGACTTTTTAGCTTTGTATCCCACATTCTGCCTTTTAAGTATGCTCGCAATTCTGCATAATTACTGATGTCAACATTATGCCTAATATTTAATAGTGTTCGTAGCATCGAGTACCTTGACCATAATGTACTGGCCTTATTCTGATTACTCAATTCACCGAAATAGGCCAGGAGCACAGTATCAGGGGTGTGCGGCGCACCTTTAGCCACGCACCAGTTAATATACGTTTCGTACGTATTCACATACCTTTCTCTGCTTTTCACAGGAATAAGGCCTTCGGATGCTAGTTCTGCAGCTACTCGAAGTTCTGGTGGTGTGGATTCAAATTCGCAGTCAGACATTTTTCGTTAATATTGTCAAAAATTGAATTGTGAATTATGACCCAACTGTCAGATCGAATCTATAGTTGAATCAACTAACTTTATGTTGCCTAATTAATATACAAGTAATAATTATTATCAGAACTTGATTATGGATGTGATCGATTGTGAGTAAAATAGTATACAAACCTCGGGGAAAATCATTCCAGCCTCACGTCTGCAGAACACCTCGGTGCTGCGCACCTCGGTATGCTACCTTGCCGTTCGGCTGTAATAGATTACTTCCCCGCTCGGTATGTAATATACTATTATTTACAACCATATATGTAATGCTGTTATTACAAACGTTATTGAAGGCTGGGAAGTGTCACATTACACACCTCTACTTCCCGCCCTCAAATTTATTAATTTTGATCGAAATATGATGGTTGTAAATAAAATAGTATACAAACCTCGGTAGGAAGTTTCATTCCTGTCTCGAGATTATAGTTAACCTCGACGCTTTGCGTCTCGGTTAACTAACTAATCTCACGACAGGAATGAATCACTTCCCACCTCGGTGTGTAATATACTATTACGAGCTTGTTTTTATAGTCACGAATTGATCAGATTGTTTTGTGAAATGGTCATTCAATTTCCCAACCGTCACGCCCGATCGGTACTACGAAAGGGTGGGGGTTACTGAATATAGAAAATGAGAAAATTTAATGCAATTTTCCCGAGGTGGCAAAAAATCGCCGGCGGTCGCATCGGAACGACGGACCAGATAGACCGTGCGTTTTTCATTATTCGACTCTAACGCCGTCGATATTTCGTCGTATTTTCTCGATTTTATTGCTTTTATTCGATTCCGACGTCGGAACCCAAAAATATAATTGAAATCATCGGCGGAAAGAGTCGTGAAATCCGTCATAAAATCCGGTGGGACCGGCAAGGAACCGTGGGAGCGTAACAAACCGATAAACCCTGCGAACAGTAACATTACGGGTCGATTTTGTCCATTTGGCGACTCGGCATGCCGACCGACTGCGCCAATTTCTGAAATGAAATTTCGTTTCTGCAATGTGTGTGTGTTATATAGCATTGACAGCTGACAATTAACGGCTCTAACCTCTTAGTGTGTTATGGTTGATATATGTGCATCGGTAACTTGCCAAATATATGCGACCCTGAATGTTAAATTGTACCAATTATGTCTAATAAAGATAATATGATAATGATTTTCCTAATATCAAAAAAATATTGATGTTTTAAATATTCGTTATAAGGACCTATGTATTATTGTATTGTAGTAACTGAGATTGAATTCTCGCACATCACTTGGCGAAACATCATAAAGAATAAAGTTTAAACTTGAAAATAAAACACACTCGGCTTGAGTTTCACTATATTATGCAAATAATTAGATGCTGTATTTAGCAGTGAAGGGTAGTCGACATGTTTCGAGTTATGAACTCATTATCAAGACTGACTACGGGAGAGTATTACAATCTTATTTTATAAAACAGACAATAGCAAAGGTGATACCTGAAAATCAATTTGTTCGTTTACAAGGGGTAATTTACTGTTATGGACGGAACTTATTTCGAGAATTTCAAGAAGGTCAAGGCGCTTTCCTTTGTTACCTGAATGCAACAATTGGGTTTTGTTGGAATCCAGGAAATGATTAAATTTCATACAATGTTCGGAGAAGCCAGTGGTATTTTTATTTTTAAAATTTACTTTTTATGTTCATCAACAAGAATGTTTATATTCCTTCCTGTTTGTCCAATATAGAAAGCAGGACATTCGTCGCAAAATATTTTGTAAACACCACTATTTTCTCCGATGTTAGATTTTTCTTTATTATTGTCTAAGAATGATTTCAAGTTTCTTTTATTCGTACAAATTGTTTTAACGTAATTTTTCGATAGTCTGTTACAAATTTTGCTACTCAAATTCGGCACATAATTTATTGGGGAGTATTTTTGTTCTTCAGTACTAGTTTGCGTGGGGTATATTGAATGCAACAGATTCTTTATTCGTTTTTTCCCAATGAGCTTATCGATAAGACTTTCATCGTAACAGTTATTGGTGGCTTAAAGACAAAATGGTCGAAGTCTGTGTAGTTTCTTGAAGGTGGCAAGATGGGTGGTCAATTGCTGTTTGTTGAAAATAAGATTTATAATTCTTGAAATTGATGTTTACATATGTGACGAAGTTTCAAGGTGTACCCATCAGCTTTTCTGTTCCTCTTTTACGTTGTTCAAAATTTTTATAACCTCATGTTAGTGAGTAATTTTAACCTTTTTTGTAAATGCTGTTGTAACTCAAAATTGTTCTTTTATTATAGATGTCTTGATAAAGGAAATAACCATTTCCGAAAGCTCGACCATATGACAAAGAGTACCTCAAAAGTTTACAAATATATTTTTCTCCAACCATCAAAAAATGTTTACATTTTTGTACTATTTTCAGGTGCAAAAGCCATCAATTCCCTTACCGTACAAAAATTTGCTCGTTGCTTAGCAACACTTTTAATCCTAGGATTAAAAACGCTACTTTTAATCCTAGGACTAAAAGTAATTGCATTTGAGCTCTCTAATTGAAATTTGAAGAAAAAAACATTGTCTCTTATAAACTTAGTAAAACAGACTAATTGGGCAACTATATATAGGTATTTATTTGTTATTTATATTGATATTGAATGTACAATTGGAACAATTATTGCCAAAATTCAAAGCACCACTGAAATTATCACTAACAATTTTCGAACAATTCAAAAGATTTTCATTAATGTTAGAACAACTCAAAATATTCTCCGTAACTGTTGATGAAAACTTCGAGGAAATATCTGAACAGGTACTTGTACCTTCTTTGTCAGGTTGCAATATTTTTCTGGCAGTATTCTCTTTGTTGATACGTGATTCTTTAATATATCCTTCTGCTACCGTACTCGATTTCCAACCTCCATGTCTTTTAAGACAAGTGAGGTCACCGCCACCATCAATAAGAAGTGTAGCAGATGTTCTTCTTAGCGAATGTCCAGTATACTCCTTCAAATTTTCTAACTTCAAAAATTTTGCAATTTCTTGCGGCACGGCACTAATTTTGTGAATACCAACAACCATTCTTTGACACTTCCCATTAACATACTTCAAAAATAAACGACGTTCCTGTATATTTGATGGCCGTAGTGCAACATATTTTCGAAATAAACGCAAATAATTATCGCCTATAATGGTAAACAAACGAGGTTTCTTGTTTTTTGTCTGCAAAATTTTTACGACCAGGACCGAGTTCATATCTTCAATGGCATCAATTTTCAAACTAGTTCGTCACAACACATAGCACGTCCAATTCCTAATACTAGAACAATCTTTATCATCAAATATACATTATCAGGTGCCATATCCAGGAACCGATCCACTTCCTCCTTTGTAAAATCCCTAGACTTTTTAGGTATATATCCATCACTTTGCCTTTTAACAATGTTCGTAATTTTGAATATTTACTAATATCCACACCATTTTTGATATCCAGTGTGGATCGCAACATTGAATACTGTGACCAAAGAGTGGATGGCTTGACGGTCTTCTTTAAATTTGAGAAATACACCATAAGAACACTCTCCGCATAGTTTTGCACATTTTTTTCTTTACACTAATCCATGAATCGCTGATATGCAAGTTCATAAACTTGGAGAGAAAAAAAATATGCACTTTCAATTCTTATAATATAATATACTATTTTCCTCAACTAGCCAGTCAAGACTACCCTTCTATATATATATATATATATATATATATATATATATATATATATATATATATATATATATATATATATATATATATATTATATAGTGTATAGTATAAAAAAGTTTTTTACAGTTATTGAATTTGAACAGTTTGAAAAAATGGTATAACCATACAAGATTTCATTGGGAAGAAATCTTTTTCTATATCTTCATTACCTGCTATCTTCAAGTCGAAGAGGACTCATCAAAAATGTCACATGCAACCTCCAACTTCTATACATCACAGCGATAATAGACGAGAACGTGTCCGGCCTGAATGATAATGTAACGGCGTCCTAATTGCTTCAGAAATTCAACCTAAACACCCACCGACCCCCTCGGCGCGATGAAAGATGACGTCGTTAGCGATTCTCGAGAGCTTCCACGACGCCGCAATAACGATAGGCGTTGTGTTGAACGGTTTTTTCCCTTTACTTCAATTAGAACACTCTGCTTTCGCTAAGGCCTTTGTTTATGTCCGTTTCTTGCAGGAGTGGTGCTAATATTTTGGCGCCTCGCTTTACGAGGCTGTAAAAGGGGTTTTTTGGAATGCACTACAATCTGACGGCGATGAGTTTGTCTATCATGAATTTATCTTCGTTCTCTTAATTTGTCGCATTTAGAAGTTAACGTCGGAACAATGAGTTTTTACTGATGAAACTACTGTTTAGTGTTTTTTTACGAGTATCCTGAAATGTTAGTGTAAATTTGCAATTAATGTTAATTTCTGAGTGCGGTGTTTTTAAAAACACTGTTTTGGGTAAAAAAAGTTCATCATATTTACGTCGATAATTGCTGACTCTTGAAAATGCAGCCAGAGTAGCATCGAACAAAATAATTTCATTCATTCGACCCTTTTTAGAACGAGTGTGTTACATCAGGATTTCTATGACAGTGAGCCGGTCAAAAGTATTCAATTCCGGGAAAGAACAAGACGCAATGGTTATGACGTTGTGGACAATTCGACTTCTCAATAGCTAGAGAGTTAAATCACCCTCCATGGAAAATCAAAATACCTAAAATCGATATATCTCTAACAATTTACTATAAAAAACTCTATCGCAGCGAGCTGCATTAGAAAAGCAGGTTTTCAATACGTATCCAGTTTAAAAAATCTATTCATTCAATCATGATTTTTGTTCCAAATCCTAAAAACAAAAATTGCACTCTCTATCGTGTGAACAATATATATTTCCTCCTCCGGGGGGGCCAACCCCCCAACTAATTTATATCGAAATAAATACCATCCAAGATATCATACGAAACTACCTACATACAAAGTTGCAACCCTATGGTCCCAAAATTGCGCCTTTTATGGTGTAAATAAGATTCATTTCCTCTCCTAGGGGGTCAACCCCCCCAAGCAACTCGTACCAAAACAAATCCTATCCAATATATCATACCAAACTACCTACTCACAAACTATCAATCTTATTGCTCCAAAATTACGCCCTTTATCGTATAAAGAAGGTTTATTTCCTCGCCTGAGGAGTCAACCCCCCAACCAATTCGAACCAAAACCAATTCCATTCAAGATATCATACAAAACTACCTAGATACAAACTTTCAATCCTATTGCTATAAGATTGCGCCTTCTGTGGTGTAAACAAGATTTATTTTCCCCCGTGGGGTCAACCCATAACCAATTGGAACCAAAACTAATCCCATCCAAGATACCATAGGAAACTAACTATTTACAATTTTTCAACCCTATTGTTCCTTAGTTGCGCCCTTTATCGTGTAAACAGGATTCATTTTTCCCTCAGGGGTGTCAACGCTCCAACCAATTCGAACCAAAACTAATCCCATCCAAGATATCATACGAAACTACTTATTTACAAAGTTTCAACACTATTGCTTCAAAATTACGCCCTTTATCGTGTAAACAAGATTCATTTTTTTCCCGGGGGATCAACCCCCAACCAATTCGAACCAAAACCAATCCCATTCAAGATATTATACAAAACTACCTAGATATAAAGTCTCAACCCTATTGCTCCAAAATTGCACCCTTTATCGTGTAAACAAGATTAATTTTTCCCTCAGGGGTGTCAACGCAAAAAAATTTTCACTGACGCATCTAAAGCAGCACTTGGACATGCTGCAGCCTACATAACCGGCAAACATAGTTTTACCATACGCCTGTCACAAAAATGTAGTATTTTCACCGGCGAAACGACAGCCATCCTGGAGTCACTCAGAATGTGCAGAAAAGACCTCATAAATAACTTCATTATCATCACAGACTCTCTAAGTGCGATTGACGAACTGAAACAGTTATATACATCTCATCCAATTCTCCTATCAATTGAAAAAGTCCTTTACCAACTACAATCTGAAGGTGAAAACATTGCATTTTTATGGATACCTTCTCACATGGGCATCAAGGGGAATGAACAAGTTGACGCTCTAGTCCGTAAAGCAGTTTCAGATGAGGATACACTTTATCAAAATAAGTTACCATCTTCGAACCACAAATCATCAATTCACAGGTTCATAACCAAAACCTGGCAATCAATTTTGAAAAAAACAATAACCAAACTTAACAAAATCAAAGGACTAGTATGAGAAGTTATCCCTACCCACAAGAAGGAGAGACCAAGTTATCATAAATCGCCTGTGTCTAGGACATAAACTCCTAGTCCTAACTCATCATCATATCTTGCGAAAGCAACCTACTCCTATCTGTAACAACTGTGGTGAGCAACTCACAGTAAAACACCTCTTGGTGGACTGTCCATCATACAATCAAGAAAGAAGATCAAACCATCTAGATGACAACATTCAAACTATCCTCAACCGCGATCTACAAAAAGTGCTTAATTTTTTAAAAGACACTAACATGTACTGTAAAATCTGATTCCTAATCACGTCATGTTCCTCTCTACTGATAACTCATCGCAGTGGATGCAGGGTTATTCTTGTTTGAAATGAAAAAAAAAAAGTTTAAAATACCTGTCTTCCTCTTGGATTTTCTTCTACCTGCAAATTAATGCAACTTTTATAGAACTATAGGCTATAACTTACGTAACAGACGACGGATATGTGCTGTTCTTGGTCTTTGGCGTAGAGATAACGATTATTCTCGAAAAAGAAAATAAGAGGCCTACAAGATTGATCTCTCGAAAATTGATATTTTTCGATTTGTAAACATATATTTTTTATTTAACAAAATTTTATAGTTTGAAGAGCATTTCTCATAAACATTAAGCTTGGACATTAATATAGTTTATAGTTTTCTGTACTCAATAAACAAGCTATTAAGATACAACAGTTGGTGCAGAATTTTTATATCGAAGCAGAAAAAAACTGAATCTCGATTTTTCTAATGGCTGATTCACTATAATGCATTACTGCATAATATCGTTTGAAAAAGTCGATTATTTTGTCCCAATTAATCGATTCTTCATTTATTCGATTTCAGATAGCCAATGTGTGCTACAAAAACAGTTATTTCAAGGTTGAAATTCATATAACTGTTTTTTTTAACTTAAGGTACCTACAGTTTTACGCCGGTTCAGAACTGCTAATGGGCTTGAAACTGAGTTATTACCCAACAGTTAATCATAATAAGAACCTTTAAATTTCCTTGGACATACACAACACCCAAGAGCAAGGTGAGACTCGAACCCGAAATCCTCGGTTTAAAAGCGATACACCTTACCGCTGGGCTACCGAGGCCTTTCATATAACTGTTTTTGAGTTTCATGAATAATTTCTACTCTGTCCAAGCTTATATTCGGCAATTTTTCTCGGAACCCCTCGTTCGGAAAAACTTCAAAATCCCGCGTCAAAATGAAAAATTCCACCCGCCCGAAGTACTTTCCAGATTACAATCGCCGGGGAAGGTAACATATATCCCATATTTTACTCGTTTCGAATTCTCGATCGAATACGTCAGCATTTTTCACTTCTTTTCCGGAAAAACGGTAATATTAAAAAAAGCTGATAAGGCGGACAGCTTGGCAAACGCGCTTCGGACTAACCGATTGCTCACACGCCCGCATATCGAAACCGTTATTCACAAAGTTTCGATACAGCTTGTACGACTTTGGAAATCTCCGCTGATGTATGCGCCGCCAGGTTCGGCTCCGGTAAATTTCCACCGTAGTGGCTCCGTAGCTCAGTGGTCAGTGCGTTGGACCACTGAACAGAAGGTCGCTGGATCGAATCCCGGCCGAACGAACGAATTAATGCGGAGCCACCTCTCGGAAGGCAATGGAAAACCACCGAGAAGTATTCTGCCTTGCAAATTGCAAAGCCTGTGTGGTGCGGTGGGGGAGCCTCTCAAAGGATAGTGCCCATAAAATCTGAAATACATACATTTCAAACACTTTCTCTGAACAGCCTCCAAGTCTACCACAGAATTATTGTACAGTGGAGACCAGATTTCAGAGGCATATTCTAGTTTCCTACGAATAAAATAATAGTATAACGTTTTCATCGTGCAAAGGTTAACAAAGTGGTTCCAGCTTCTGTAAGAATAACCCAGCGTTCTAGAGGCAGATGCCGTGATCCGACTTATGTGTTCTCAAAAGAACAGCTCATAGTCAAAACAACCTCTAGATCCTTGAATTTAACGCATCTATCTAGAATGTGACCATCCAATGTATAGCCGTGGTGAATCGGAGTTAATCTACAGAAAACGATTGAACTCTACATTTACTGACATTAAGTTTTAGTCCATTGTTGGAACACCTCAAATTGACTGTATCCAAAGATACTGGTGGCTCCGTAGCTCAGTGGTCAGTGCGCGTTGGACTACTGAACAGTAGGTCGCTGGATCGAATCCCGGCCGAACCCACGAATTAATGCGGAGCCACCTCTCGGCAATGGAAAACCACCGAGAAGTATTCTGCCTAGTAGAGCCTCTCTAAAGACGCTCGGAACCGTCCTTAAACTGTAGGTCTCTTCTATTCGTGTATCACTGTATCACCCACAACACGAATAGTTGTAGAGAGGTGGCTTACGCCCGAAACCAGGTACGGCAACGGAAGAAGAAGAATTTCCACCTGCTCCTGTGGGGTCTTCTGGGAGGAGAACTAGAATGAAATTCAGGAGTAGACTCGAATCAAGTTGCTTCTGTTTGCGAAAACTTCGTGTCAACTGTTTTTTGAGGTTATATTTATGATGTATCTTTTGGAGGAAAATTCAGTCGGAGGGAAATTCATTTATTTAAATTAAAACATCACCCGTTATTTAAAACGTGGAAAACGTGTCTATTCCAAACTAATCAAGTGAATGAACTACACTTTCGAAAGTTATCGAAAAGTCACTAACTTATAAATTAATAGTTAATAGAAAAAGTCGGAATTGAATTTTTTCAAATGAAATATTTTATTTCGTTTTATATTTTGTAACGTATAGTTGAAAGTAATTTATATATATATATATATATATATATATATATATATATATATATATATATATATATATATTATTAATAATTAGTATGTTGTATATTATATATATATGACACTGTGTCCGTAAAGTTATGGAACCAAATTCATTTTTTAGCTAAACACGACCATTATCTAAAGAAATATTCATGAAACACGTCGCTTTTTTGATTTCATTACCGTATTTTAAAATAGAATCTTATATTACAGGGTGAATTAACTTTCGAAGTAATGACGTCACCGTCATTTTTTTTCAAATGGAACATTCCCACATGTTTGTCTCAACATTTTTCGGATTACTCTAGCTGAGCTGATTCCAAAAAATTGTATCACATGTTGCATTCCAATTGCGTTACAGGGTGGACAAAAATACAATTAGTTTTGTGTGTGTCTCATAAAGTTACGGCGTAACCATTATTTTATTAGGTTAAATTATACAATATTATCAAATAACTTATTGTCTAGCGACGCAGAGGAATATGATGGAATACATGACTTTTATAAATGTTCGAACTGCATCCCTTGCTGTATTTGACAGTAACCCAAACGGTTGTACAAATCTTGTTGAACCTTGTGTATGCTTTCTTGAGTAATTATTGTTTATTTCTGGTTCGAATTCTCTCTTTTTAATTCTTCAATATTTGCTGGTCTTCCGTTTCCATAAAACAACATTCTTCAGATGGGCCCCACATAAAATCATTCCAACGGGATTGAAATATGGTGACCTCGCTGGCCATTCAGTAGGGTCCACGTCTACCAATCCCACCTGTTCGGAAAAATTTTCAATCATAGGTACCTTCTAAACATCTACAAGGCCAATAATGTGGAGGTGCCACCATCCTGTTTGAAGATCATAAAGCTTTCATGAAAACCTCCAGGGATTACGTCTGGCTGGAAACAAAAATTACGTAAAGTTAGGTACGAAGATACCCCCTTAAAAAACTCAAAGCGTACGTTTGCCCCGTTTAAATTGCCTTCGCATAAAGTTAGGGTCCAATGATTCGATTTTCTGTACAATTCCAGCCCCACACATTTACCTTTTGGCGGGGGTATTGTGCTTATGGATGCGTCAGCGCCATCCAGTGGGGGTTCTCTCTTCTGCCCGAGTATCTACAATGCTGACGGTTAACCTCGCCATTTAATCGTTGAAAAGTGGCGCTCATTCCAGAAATTATAAATGTTTTGTTAACCAAGAGAGGGGTCTCGGTGACATTTATCCATCATTTCTTCGCAAAATTGTATTCTTTTCTATCGGGATCATCTTCGTTTAATTTTTGCACAAGGTTTGATTTTATTAAGGATGCCATTTTCTTCAAAGGCTTCAATAGTTTGTGTTACCGTTGTTTTGCTAACACCGATTATCGGCGACTAGCTTTACGCACAGAAGTGTGCGCCATCTTCTTTTCAAAAACTCAGTAAAACATCTAATGCTGTATCAGATAGACGACGCTGATTTTACGTACATTTTCATTCCGTTACATGTTTCCCGAAATTTCTTTTCGAATCTTACTGACTGTTGAACGCGTTATAGGTTCTTTCTGGATATTATAACATTAAAACAAATTTACACACTTCCATCTTAAGGTTCGCGATTCCGTCCCCATACCCAATTCATCATAAGTAGTTCAATTTTTTGTTTTTACACTTAACTCCATTTCTACTTCAAATTAAATCTAAGCAATAATTAAAACATTCACGGGAATACCAAAATGATTGCTAGTTTACTAAAACTCGTCACTGAACAATCAAGTAAATTACCTAAACAAATTAATGACCATTTCACAAACGAACAGTAGCACGACCTATGTTTTTTTAAAATTGGATGAGAAATAATTTCTTTTCATATTTCTGTCTGCGTAGGACCACAAGTTACTCAAAACCATGGTTTGGAACACAGCCATTCATTTTATTAATTCTAAAAATGTTAAAAAACTACAGGGGTGTTACATTTAAACCAATTGCCGCGTAGACAATAAGTATTTTAATAATATTTGTTTAATTTAACTTAATAAAGAATGGTTTACCGGCGTTACCTTTATGAGGCACACACAAAGACTATTGTGTTTTGTCCACCCTGTTGTACCAATTTGGAATCAACATGGTGATACATTAATTTTGGAAATCAGCCTCAGCCTAGAGTAATTCGAAAATTTGAGGACCAAAATGAGGATGTTCCATTTTGAAAAAAATGACGCGTGACGTCATTAACTCGGAAAGTAATTCCACCCTGTATAGTTTAGGATTATTTATTTCTTAAAATACGAGTAAATTGAAATCAAAAAAATCGGAAACCGTGCTTTCAATGATTATTTTCTTTAAAAATGGTGTGTTTAGCTAAAAATGAATTTGTTCCATACTTTACGGACACAGTGTATATATATATATATATATATATATATCTATACTACTACAAAATACACTTTCCACAAACTTAGTTTTTACAGAAATAACATCACTGATTTTCATTATTCGTTCACAAAAAAGCAATCCAATTTTCATGAAGATCCGTTGAACTGTGTGGAAATTGATGCAACGCCATCTAAAGACGAGATGACTTTGAAAAAGATACATCTACCTTGAAATAAAAATTAAATGTGCCAACTTTGGCTTCAATCGGTCAAACGGCGTTCTTCTTCTTATATATACACACACACACACATATAAATATATATATATATATATATATATATATACATATATATATATATATATATATATATATATACATATATATATATATATATATATATATATATATATATATATATATAATATATACTATATATTATATATTATATATATATATAAAATCTTTTGATAATTATTAGCAATAACAGGCTTGTTGAATCTCAAAAAACTCGATTTTATTAAAAAGTTGACGTTTCGCCACGACATTCGTGGCTTTATCAAAACTTTTAATAAAGCCACGAATGTCGTGGCGAAACGTCAACTTTTTAATAAAATCGAGTTTTTTGAGTATGAACAAGCATGTTATTGCTAATAATTATCTATAGATTTGAAATAGTTCACAGGCAACATCAATTCGATTGAATAATTATATATATATATAAATATATATATAAATATATAAAATATATATATATATATATATATATATATATATATATATATATATATATATATATATATATTATATATATATATATATATATATATATTTATTTATTTATTTATCTGTAATGAAATAATATCGTTGGTTGGATTGAAAATCCAGATGGTTTTCCGTATAGTTTCATCTTCGGAATATTACACATTTGAAAAGGCTATCGTCGAATAACTTCCCAATGTTAATGGTAGAGAAGTGGGCTTCTTCACACATAACCACGTACAGCTGTTACAATCTTATTATATTTCATCACTCTTTCTCACTCGTAGGGATAGATTCGTAAAATCTATTTTACTTTCTTTTTACTCGTTTCCTTGATCGAGTAAGTGATGGTATGGTGAACTTTATTGAACAATAATTGAATTTTACGTATTTTGATCTAACTCGAAATTACCATTACAATAATTATCAAAAATTTTATTTTTCAGGTGAGTCACTGAATTTACCCCGAGATCGATATAAATAGTGAAAGGATCATAATATTTTCAATATAGAAGTTTCCTTTTCTTCGAAGTGGTTGATTATATTACGTGAGTATATTCCTAATTGATTTGAAAAAAATGTAGATAGAACTATGTAGATATTTGGATTTGTGTAACGAATATTAGCTCAGTTCGGTCTTCAAATATTTGATATGGCAATAGGAAAGAATAGGACCAGTCGTCCAAATACTACCCTGATGTATTAGAAGCCTTTCTGTGATTCTATCCAACGTATTTAAACTATTCATTGATTCTGGTAGTTTATTCAAGATTTTAAAAGTGGTACCTATAATTGCCAATTACCAAAAGTTAATCTTGATTTATAATGAGACATTATTGATAATATACCATATAATATCGGCATCATCAATTAATAATTATCATGATTACCATTAAACAACTTCTGAATATCCTACTATTGTAATAATATTATCAGAAAAATACATGTTTTTTAAAAAAGATTCCTACAGTTCTGATGAAGCCACAGTGTGATGAAACGTCGCGTTATAGTTTCACTTATACTACCTAATCGTTGAAATCAAACATTTGTTTTTCTAATAATATTGTTATAGATCAGGTATAGCGAACCTACGGCACGCGTGCCTCGAATGGCACGAAAGAAAATGTTCGATGGCACGCAGAAAAATATGATTTTTATAATTGAAAACAAGGAAATAGAACTAGAATAAACTATTCAAAAGAAAGAATCATTTCAAATCTATAAAACGAATTCCATCAAACCAAGCACGTAAAAAAATATAGAACAAGTTGAAATAATTAATATTGAAATGTGGGGCTAAGAGCTCCTACGAGATTGTAAATAAAAAAATGAAAAAAGCCAGGAGTTACCTCTGGGATTCGAACCCAGAAATACGGCACACCAGGGTTCAGAACTTAAACCACTCGGTCGTCAACACAATGTAAAATTTAGGCTCAAGAGTGAATATATAACGAGAGGATAACGTATCGCCACGCTATATAATTGAATATAAACCTACAATACGTAGTAATTATTTTATGGAACAAATTTGTATTTTTTTTTCATTTTCATTATGCCATATCTGATTCCTGTCGTAATCTGTTCTTCCATGTATATAACTTATACAAAATTATTTCGATGTTTCACATCTGACGTTTTCGAGTTGCTTGTACATGAATTCATGAGTACATATAATGCATTGGCGATTGACGTGGCGGAGTGTGATCAGAAAGAGAAGGGATGAGAGAACGGAAAGAAAGAGGGAGAAAGAGAAAGGTATACAATATTCGCTTGTGTTAACTAAAAGCGTGACTTTCGTCAGTCTACTTTCGTCAGTCTATTTCCATCACACTTTTAGTCTCGCATATTTTTTTTTCAGTTTGGTCCCGCAGCGAAATCCAAATCTCCTCCAAGCCTGCCGTGAGGAACTTCGTTCAAATAAATCAGCTTTGAATCTATATTTTTCGCACTTCACGATCAGCTGGAAAATATATCCTGTACAAAACTACTTCCAACGGTTCATGAATTTTGAAATTTTTCCTCTCATTTCTACGAAACTAACTACTCCTATTTTTCGTTCATAATAATTATAACAAGAATCGTATTGAAATTAGCAGAGCAATTTCAATATTTAACCGTGCGCTCATTAGCTACTAAAATTATTTATATCAGTTCGAGTTCGTTCATAATGCGAATTAACAGTTATGACGTTGCGATAAACACAGCACAATTACTCGAGAAACGGTATCATCGACATCTTTGACAATTCTAATCAAGCTTTCGCGAACCTTATGCGAGACCCTCGTAAATTTGATCGCGCAATTACAAAGTCGGTGTTATCATTCTGCCGGCAGCCAATTAAGCAAGTCTCACGTTATTACAACTCGGTATAATCTCAAGGGGACGTTACGTCTAATTGTACTCGTAGGGCAGATAGAGAAAAACCCCGTCCTCGCTCCACCGCCGTTTCTAAGGTGTCAGAAATACGGATGTGTCGGGTAATCTCGAAATATTTGAATGGGTGCTCTTTTGTCTTGCGAAATGGAAAACATGATAAGAATTTCACGAATTCTGAAAATTGGGTGAAAAAGCGGGTATCATGTCCTCGGTAGTCTGGAAGGATTTATATAGTGTTTCGTGAAAAGGGGGCTCCGTTTCTAGGGTAGATAGAAAACTGCAAAATAAGTTTAGATTGCTCAGTAAAAGAACAAACAAAAAAAACTAGAAGTAATTATTGGTCAATAATAAAGAAAAATCTGACATCGGAGAAAACAGTGGCGTTTACAGAATATTTTGCGACGAATGTCCTACTTTCTGTATTGGACAAACAGGAAGGAATATAAACATTCGTGTCGAAGAACATAAAAAGTCAATTTTACTAAATAAAAACACCACTGGCCTTTCCGAACATTGTATAAAATATAATCATTTCCTGGATTTGAACAAAACACAATTGTTGCATTCAGGCAACAAAGGAAAGCGCCTTGACCTTCTTGAAATTCTTGAAATAAGTTCCGCCCATAATAGTAAATTACCTCTTGTAAACGAACAAATTGATTTTCAGGTATAACCTTTGCTTTTGTCTGTTTTATAAAATAAGATGTAATACTCTCCTGTAGTCAGTCTTGATAATGAGTTCATAACTCGAAATATGTCGACTATCCTTTACTGCTAAATACAGTATCTAAATATTTTTATATAGTGAAATTTAGTATATTTCAATATCTTGAAGTGGGTTCAATAAAAATCATTTTAAATTTTTATAACATTATTTAATATAAGGATGTTGCAATTATGTGAATTCTTTCGAATTTTTGCAAATAATCTCCAAATACGAGAGGTGAATATCTGGTGATTTATGGTGGACAACATGAATGAAATACGATGATTTAATACAAGTTTACGAGTATCTACGGTGGTTTATCGAGGATTTAGTGATTTATTGGGGAGTTACGGTGATTTACTGAGGATTTACAGTGAATTATTGAGGATTTACCGAGGATTTCGATCAGCTATTTATGTATTACGCATGCGCATTGCTCCTCCCGATACTTCTATTTGCCAAATTGATACTGGCAACACTGCCCGTAGCCACCGAGGCTGCGGGCAGTGTTGCCACTGGCTTGAAATTTATGAGGATTTATCGGTGATTCATTGATGATTTAAGAGATCTGACGGAGATTTATAAGGATTTATTTCTTGAAAATGATTTAAGGTGTACAAGATTTGGGGCAGATATTCACCTCTCGTCCAAATATTTTTATACGCAAACTTAAGTATTTGTAAGTAGGTATATAATTATTTTCTTTTATTTTTATCATCTCCCTATACCATAAATATGTGGCAAATATCTTTATCGACGTTTTCCGAATCTTCCTGAACGCAATATCTATACATCGTTGTCACCCTTTAACGTCCTCTATTGTCCGGTATTAAGGAGCAAGGTGAAAATCGTTCTATTTAATTTTGAGTGGCAGAATTCGATTCGACACGGCGAAAATGGCCGTATCGAAAAATCGTTGCGGCCGTTACCGCTCTTAACGTTCTCCGGTAATACGCCATTCCGGTAAACTGTTATTACCGCGCTATCACGCTCAAGTAGCGTTCAAATACAGCGTGTAAGTGTGGAAAACACGATCCCAATAGATGGAACGTTCGTCGTCAAATGACGTGGTATTCCGTGGAACTGCCTTATCGGAGTTAATCGGGAAATATCTTCGAATTACCTGCCGTCGATTGGATAACTACGAAAATTCCTCAAAATATGATCCAAAACCGACGGAGTTTCTAATAAAAATGAAACGCCACAAAGTTGTTGCTATTTTCATGATTGTGATTGATCCATCCATTTATAAATGTTTTATACCTGGTGAATCTCTTCAGGTATGAAAATCATTCGAGGGTAACTCAAACGTCATGAAAACTCCTAATCTATTGAGTGATTTTGTTTGAACACGGTAGTAAACATAATATACAGGGTGAATTAATTTGAATTGAATCAGTTGAAAATCTCCAAAAAGAAACATCTTATTCGAAATATTCCGAATAAAAAGTTGATGGTTTTGAGGTGGAAGTCCACTTATGCTAAAATCTCTTGAATTTTCTTCACCATTGTTGAAGGGAAGGGGTCTAATTTCAAATTTCAAATGGGAACCACTGTTTTTATCAAATATCTACTCTCTACGGTAAAAAATATAAAAGTTTTGTACGAGCAATTTTTTACTATTCGTCACAGATGGCTCTGTAATCGAATTTTCTGTCTGAACGACCTTAACGTCAGAATTTCATTTGAATGATTGATAGAATGGATAAGTTAAGGTTGTTCAGACGGTGAATTCCAATTCGATTACAGAGCCATCAGTGGCGAATTTAAAAAAATTGTCCGTACAAAACTTTGGTATTTTGTATTTTCAATATGAATCTGCAATAAAAAACAGGGGGTCTTATTTCGAATTCCAAAGTTGACTCTTTTCCCCCACAAGGGCGAAGAAAATGGAATTGCTTTTAGCATAAGTGGTCTTCCCCTTCAAAACTATGAACTTTTTATTCGAAACATTTTTCCGTAAGATTTTTCCTTATCAAGATATTCAACCGATTCAACTTAAAAAATTCACCCTGTATATGTAACGCTAAATAACGAACATGTAAAAAATTTGAATGGAACCTCTGCCAATTATCCACTGAATTTTTTCTTTCATCTATGAAACCGAACAGTGGTGGAATGAAAATTGTTGATATTATTTACATTTTTTAATTTTTATAAATTGTATCTCAGGAATATCATTAAATAGATCATTTCCTTCAAACCAAAATATTTTATTCAACTCCACCATTTTGATTATGTGACAAAACATATTTTATGCAGCTCATTATGTTGAACACTAGTCTTCGTACATGAGAATTTATGAGGACATTTTGTACAATTGATTGATCGAAAAGGAGTATGTATCTTGTGAGGATTTTTCAACAGCTAATAGCTATTTATGATATAAGTGTTAAAAATGATACTTTATTTTGTGAATAATCATCTCCACGAACAAAATAAAGTCACTTTGAACACAAATGTCATACACTATTTTTTGGACACCTTTACTATTTTGGTAACAAAATAAAGGTCAAAATCGCATACTTTTGACATTTCTTGACAACTAATTATTTTTGATATTTTAACAAGCATAGCGTATGTTGTGGGTTATGGTAACAAGTGACAAAAACAGTTCATAAACAGTTCAAATAATGTCAGTCGCTATAAATACTTATTCAGATGAAAGTGATGATTTGTTACCAATGGACATTGCAGAGGCTGCAAAAAGAGCCACACTAAAAATGCTGCCAAAAAAGTCGAGCGAGCAGTACGAAATTGCATATACTATTTTTCTCGCCTGGTGTAGATTGAAGAACATAGAAGGAAAGTTTAGTGAAACTATCTTCAAAAATGTTTGTTTATAAGGATTTTTCTTTGAACACTACGTGTTAAAAAGATTTTTAACACGACTGTTATAGTTATTAACGTAACAAGGCCGATATGTAGCAAATAACGGATAAGGTTGGATATTGTAGTAGTTATAATCCTCGGCTGCGCCTCGGATTATAACTAACCGAATCCGTTATTTGCGTATCGGCCGTGTGTCGTTAAAAATTTTTCGTAGTCCCGTTGAAAGATTATATTTTGATTCCGATGAAAGAAAAAACCCCGTACCTCGCAATTCTAAAGAAAAATCCCAACGTCGTGCACTCTGTTGTCATGGAACAGTTTGACAGTTTTATAAACAACGTCAGTTTTTTGTGTTCTCAAGTTCGCTTTAACGACGACCATGGATGAAATTGATGAAATTGAGGAACAAAATCAAATTCCTTTAGAAATATTGGGAGAATCATGTGCAGTGCAGCGAGTGTTGATTAACTGCCGAAAATAACTCAAGAGCGATATCAAAAAGAATATGAAAATTTTGAAATGTGGCGTAAAAGCAAGAATGTAAAGGTAGTTAAAAAAGATGTATTATTAGCCTATGCGAAATGAAAATCAGAGGTTTATTCTCCCAACTCGCTGTGGACCTAGATTTCAATGTTGTTATTGTAAGCAGAATGATGTTTTGAAATAAATATTTGAACAAGTGATTTCTTAACGGCCGCCGGCCGTTATGAAATTATAACGGCCGGCGGCCGTTAACACTGACTTTTCAATTGTCATCTGAATACCGTTAAATGAAAATAACAGTATGGGATTACGAAAAAAATATTTTCAATACTATACCTTATAAATGTACACTTTTAAAATTTAAAGAAGGCATTAAAAACGTCACTTTCAATGGCTGGTGTACAAAAAAGTAATTTTCATTCGGGAATTGTGAGTCAAATAAAATTATAAAATAAAGATATATTTTTCCATTTCACCAATTGCTTGAAAATAAAAAGATGAAAAATCGATATATCCCGAATTTTCGATGCTTTCGTAGAACTGCTATCGGAATAATCGTAATACGCGAATGATCGGTACAATTAACGGGGTAAATCTCGAATTTCGTTATTATATATCGTGAAATTTAATCGCGAATAAACGCGTATTATTCACCGGCAGAGGTGACGTTTCTCTCACCTCAAAGTTCATCGTAAAACCTCGAATAATATGTGCGAAACTTAAATTATTTAATCCAACTTCGCGATGCTTACTTTGCCCCCGAAGGGTATTCGCGTAAATTCTCATCCAACTCGAAACCCTCATAAAACAGAACGCTAAAATTTCGAGGGGCCAAGATAACGTTGTTCAATTTGAAACATTAATGAACTTGAGTGAAGATGAGTTTTAATACGGCAACTCAGAAATAATAAATTCCTTTTATATCAGCATTAAATAATACGAATGAAGATTGAGTAGCTATGTTTTCATGATTCACAGGATCTGAGGCAGGGAGCACTTATCCAAATTTTCTACTTTGAAATTTTTGACCGAGTATATATTCTCATATTAACCCATTATAACCCAAGACATTATTTCGAGCGGAATCAATTTTCTTTGTTGTTTTGGCAAAATATACGTTGTTTGGAACATAAAAGTAAATGTAACCTATGTTCGAAAATTCATGGGTTAGCTGCGAGACCCATGTACTCAGATGAGTACAATGGGAGAATACGTTGTAAAAAAAAATAAAAAATTTTTAATTCAACTACAAATTTTATTAGAACCAAACTCATATTTTTCAAAAGTAAACGACAGAAAATTATGAAAGAATTCATTGAAACAAGTTATAATATTACAAAAACAAAAAATAAAAAATGGTGAATGGCAAAACAATCTCTTTCAACACATAGAGCCACTTTGCATTTTGAACATCTGACTCGTTTATGACACAGGGTACATTTCACTTGTTTTTCTAATTCAAGTGGAAAATGGCCACCTTCATGTTTTCTCACATTTACTGGTAGTTGACTTGCTTTTATATTTTGATTTTTTGTTACAAGCCAAATAATGACGAACAGTTTATTATTCTCTCAAAATCAACAAGACTAATTAGCTCTTCCTTCACAATTTGAAATATTTTCCATGCGTTGATAAGAGTCATGTTTATCACATTTGTGAACATCATCCACCACCATTTTTACCACGAATGGAGATCCTATAACTGCTCATAGCTTGATAATTAGATTAGCATCACTGTCTTCGCTTTCACTGTCACTTATATGCCAAATTTCCATTTTGCCAGCGATTTTTTGAAGCATTGACAACTCATCTTGAATATCATTTTCATCAAAACCTTCCTCATCCGTCTGTGAATCAAAATCGGGAGGTATAATCGAAAATCGGGAGGAATAATCGAAAATCGGGAGGAATAATCGCAATTTCGACTTCATTTCTGGTCTTTGTTGAAGCAACTTCTTGTTGATATTTCTCCCAACCATAAAAAATTCTGATTGGAATTTCGGGAAACTACACAGTATTTATGAAAACTAGAAAAGAAACGCACTGACTTCTATGGAATGATAGGTAGCATTGAAATATAAAAGTAATGCATCAGCCCATTGTACTCAAATGAGTACAGTAAGAAATTTCTACTTACCATATCTTTCAAAAAGAATTATGTATTCAAACAACACTAAAAATAGCTCAATCACACATAACATGCTGAAAACAAAAGATCCGTACGGTCGTAATGCAAAAAATATTATTTTCGGTCGATTATTTACTACCATGTAAGGAATGAACAACATAACCAACGTAACGGCTGAAAAAATTACAGGATGTAAATTCTTCTGTAATATATAGGTGCTGGCTATGGAAAAATATTGAAACAATCAAAATTTAATAGTACATTTGATCCAACTGTTACTAGATTGGGTAAAAAAAATATTTTGTTGGCTGTACTCTAATGAGTACAATGGGATATAATGGGTTAATGATTATCTTCAAAATACAATAATTATCATATATATATATATATATATATATATATATATATATATATATATATGAATATATATATATATATATATATATATATATATATATATATATATATATATATATATATATATATATATATATCTATATCTCTATATATATATATATATATTTATATATATATATATAATATATATATATATATATATATCTATATATCTATCTATCTATGTTTCTATGTATCTATGTATCTCTGTATATCTGCATATCTGTATATCTGTATATCTGCATATCTGCATATCTGTATATCTGCATATCTGTATATATGTATATATGTATATCTGCATATCTGTATATCTGTATATCTGCATATCCGCATATCTGTCTGCATATCTGCATATCTGCATATATATATATATATATATATATATATATATATATATATATATATATATATCAATATTTAGCTTTCTGTAATTTCAACTATTTTAGTCTTTATATATTGGAACTTTACTGTGCCTAGTGGCCACGACCAATCCGGTGGGGGGCCGTCATTCGGAAGAAATGAAAAGTCTCTCACAAAAGGCAATCGGTCATATGGGAAACTGCTCCAGCGCCTCTCCATCCTTTGTGTTCGAATATAAACGCCCGCGTGGAACAATGGAATATTGGGCGCCAATCGCAGCAGCAAAATCCGAAAACTCCGAAGTAATAAATGACCAGTCATTTTTTGGATTATTCGAACCGGGAGTTCGGGCTGTGGAATTCGGTTAATCGCAGAATCATGTGCCATAAATCCACTTTCCGCTCATTTCTTACGATGCCCCGAAATTGATGTGAAAAAACTGTGTTCGTCAAGTACAATGGATCTATTGAGATTCGCGGTCGACGTAAAGTTCACTTTTCCGATTGTACACATACATAATATACTAGGAAATCCATTAAAAAAATCAAAGATTGATCAGATCAACGCTAGAGTGGAGATAGTTTTAGGTGTTCCCATCCATGCTTCACGGGAGAGTGTTACAAACTTAGTTACCAGTGCCACACACGGTGGAAACACTAGCTATCACAATAGCTATTTACTTAACAAGTGCGTAACTTGTAATGCCCTTCCTTACGCTCCATATGCAAAAGATCTCGTATTCTTTTTCATATCTTCTCTTTGATTTTTCTGGTAACAGGTCCGTTTTCACATTTTCTGCTGCCAGAAGAATCTCATCGGGAACTGCCTCGCTTGTATTTTCATCGATTCCCTCGAGACAAATATTCATTTTAATGAGGATTCACTTATTCACGAGCAAAATATTTTAGAAATGCACTGACAGTTTTCTGACAATAAACAAACAAAAATGAAAGTAAATAGCTGGTTAAATACTGATATTTAAAATAAAAACACTTGGCTTTAAGTTTCACAAATATATTGAATAAAAATTAACAATTACATTAGTCAACTAGTTTCGGGTTATGGGCCCATTATCAAGACTGAACAGAAAAATACTTAACAAGCTTATTTATAATATTGATTGTAGTAGAGGGGAAATTTGGTATTCAACTTGTTCATTTACGATAGGGTAATTCCTCTTAATGGCACTACTAATTTCTAAAATTTCCAACAGGTCAAGACGTTTGCCCTTTTTACCTGGGTGGAGGCATATCGACTTCGAGAAAACGATATGCCTCCACCCAGGTAAAAAGGGCAAACGTCTTGACCTGTTGGAAATTTTAGAAATTAGTAGTGCCATTAAGAGGAATTACCCTATCGTAAATGAACAAGTTGAATACCAAATTTCCCCTCTACTACAATCAATATTATAAATAAGCTTGTTAAGTATTTTTCTGTTCAGTCTTGATAATGGGCCCATAACCCGAAACTAGTTGACTAATGTAATTGTTAATTTTTATTCAATATATTTGTGAAACTTAAAGCCAAGTGTTTTTATTTTAAATATCAGTATTTAATCATGTTTCACCAAGTGATAAGCGAAACTTCAATATTAATAGCTGGTTAGTTACACATGGTAACTAAAGCATTTCGCAACCACCATAATATACCGGCTTATTATTAATTTGATATATTGAGGTGGAAAATTATTTCCACACGGTGCGGGAAAATTTTCCGCCCGCTCGTAGAAAAAAATTATATATACATATTTTTTTATTTATTTACCAATTGATGTTACAAACAGTACAAAGTACCAGAGCAGCATTACTATGTATTTATAATAAACTTAACCTACACTCTAAACATATTAAGATTTTAATTATATTATTGTACATAAGAAAACCCAACAACACGAACAAAATTGAAGTTATTCTTGGATTTCTAAGAAGTAGTTCTTCAGATGACACTTATAGGATTTTATTGACAAAACAAGGGTATCTAAATTTAGAAAACAATTATGGGAATTGAACAGTGTTTGAAATCTACAGATTGGAGAGTTCTGTCCAATGTTGGTTCAATGAAAATCTATTTCTTGCGTTGGGCCTTAAATTAATTCCAGTTGAAAGCTCATGTGAATCGACATGATTATTTAATATTTTATGAAGCATACAAAGATCGGTTATACTTCGGCAGTGTTCACGTGATACAATTATATATATATATATATATATATATATATATATATATATATATATATATATATATATATATATATATATATATATATATATATATATATATATATATATATATATATATATATATATATATATATATATATATAAATATATACTTATATATATATATATATATATATATATATATATATGTACATATGTACATACAGGGTGGCCATTTGAAAACGAAACGGAACTAATTTTGAACTCCCCAGATCATTTACGAAAAAATTGACCCGTCAATCTTTGATTTTAGGGGGAAACATTTTCTTGCCAATTTCACCCTCTTTCAACGATTTATTTTCTCTGAATAGTTACCACTCAGTCTAGTAAATGCTGGAAATGCTGACACTGGGCCTCCATGCAATAATAGAGGTTTTGTTGAAAACGCTGTCGGACATTTTGAAGCATCTGTGGGGTGATTTGATGACACTCATCAATTATTCGTTGTCGCAGATTTTCCGGTGATGTTGGCTGGGGGGCATAAATTGTAGTTTTTAATTTGGAGTGGTTTACTTCTTATGTTGCTGGCAGGTCTCAGGTTGTCAAAATTCGCGAGGTTGAATCAAGGAGTATTCTTGTTTCATCTGGGGTTCCTCAGGGTAGTCACTTGGGACCACTTCTATTTTTAATATATGTCAACGATATTGCCTCATGCTTCAAAATTTGTGATTTCCTCCTCTTTGCTGATGACCTTAAAATCTTTCATTCGATTAGTTGCTTTCACGACATCATTCAATTCCAATCGGATTCAAATCGCCTTCAAGATTGGTGCCGGGAGAATGAACTCAGTCTGAATATCTGAGAATATGAATATAAGCATATGATTATGTTTAGAAACCATGCTGATTTTGATTCTGTTTTCTTGCTAAATAACATTCCTCTTGCCAATATTCTGCTAATCAAGGACCTTGGCGTCATGTATGACAACCATCTCAGTTTTAAGCCGCACTTAGACATGATCACTGGCAGGGCTTTTAGAGTTCTGGGCTTCATATACAGGCACTCATTTGATTTTTGTGATATTTCAACACTGAAGTATCTTTATACTACTCTTGTTAGACCTGTACTAGAGTTTGCCTCAGTTGTTTGGACACCATATATATTTGAAGATTGCAAAAAGGTAGAATCAGTGCAAAACAAGTTTCTTTTATTCATCTCCTACAGACTGGGATGTAAGCGTGAAAGTTTCTCGGCGACTCTGATGCGTTCCAAGCTTGCCTTGCCCACTCTGAGGGCTCGCAGGAATCGTGTTGATGTATTGTTTTTGTCTAAAATCATTCAGGGTTATATCAACTGCCCGGATTTATTGAGTAAAATCGACATACACGTTCCTGCGAGATTCACGAGACAATCGAATCTTTTTCATATCTCATTCACCAGATACAATTACATTAGAAGTTCGCCCATACCTAGATTGCTTAGAAACGCAAATGTGGCTTGGGCTGCTAGTGTGGATCTCTTTCATGACTCACTTAGTTGTATAAGGAGAGATGTTGATGTTGTGATTATAGAATAAGGACTAACTTTGTGACCTTTTTATTTTCTTTTGTTATATTAGGATACTTGCTTTGATTATAATAGGATAAGGATAAATTTTGTAACCTTCTCAAGTTTTTGTTAATTTTTGTTACTAAAGGGTTTACCCGTAAATAAATAAATAAATAAATAAATAATTGGCCGGTGTTGTACATCTGGTAAGTCAATCATATGGGCTACGTAGATAGTAGCCATCTAAAAGTCTGGGCTTGTAATCTAGGTGAAAACAACTTCAAAATAAGATATTATTCAACCCCTCTTTTCATTTGTGATTTTAGTGGCGAGTCTTAACCTCGCTAGATGCTTTACGTTCAAGGGGCGATACTGACAAAAAAATGTTAACCAATTAAATCAAAAATTGACAGGTCCGAGCGTCTCTTCATAAATGACCTGGGGTGCTCAAAATTGGCTCTGTTTCCTTTCCAAATGGCCAGCCTAAATATATTTATTCATTTATTATTTCATCATCACTATCTGAAGTTATTTCAAATTATTCTTCCTGTACATTGTTTTCATTGTTTACATTACATTCTTTACATGTATTCACATACTAGTTATACATTACTATTACTATTAGATAGAATTTGAATTACAAAGAAAAGATAAAAACATAAAAGAATGCTAGATTCGTAGACACTTGATAAATATTCAATGGCTTTTATTTGGCACCTAGGTTAGGGAAACCTGTATGTGCCATTTGAATAGGTCTTAGACGTCTAAAAGGAGATAGAGTTATAAGCAATAAGTCTAAAGAGAGATAGAATTACATACAATACACAGGAAAAACTTAAACGTTAAACTTGGGAACTAATGTGAGAAAAATATACAATTACCATAATATAACATATATTATACCAGAAAATATCTGTAGAAATTTATAGAATTTTGATAAATATACATTGAGGCAGTTTTATTGAATTTGTGAGGTTTATGCAGCATTTTACCTCAATCGGTAAGTTATTGTAACATTTTGGGCCCAGGTAGTTAGAGCAATTTTTGAAAAATTCACTATTTGGTTTTGGAACTTCAATACAATTGTTAGATACATTTCTAGTGATATGACAATCATTAATATAATTTTTTGAATGTTCGTGTTTGTGTATATAACAACATATGGTATTAATGTATATGCATCTAATATTTTGAATTTTTTCATTATATAATAGCAGAGTAGAGTACCTTCGACTTTTCTTAAAAATAATTTTTAAAATTCTATTCTGAATAACATTTAATGGCCTCAGAGCCACTTCATATAAGCCTCCCCATACCAGGATTCCATAACGTAATATAGATTCCACTAAGCTGAAGTACAGTGTTATTAAGAGATCTAAGTTAAGACATTGTTTCACAAGATAGAACTTGTAAACTAAGTATCTAAGTTTTTTTGTTACGTAGATTATGTGGGAGTCCCATTTTAAATTTTGATCGATGATAATACCTATCCTTCAAGATATTCGAGTATACGCTCTGTATACTGGATATCGTGGCTTTTTCTCGAGTACTCTTAAATACATTCAGCGTCGACTACCTGTATAATACTCACATTCTCTGCGCTAATGCGGGAGAGCTTTGCATTAATATGCGACAGAGTCATAATCGGGGATCCACCTCGCTATCCTCTCGCCCCACGCCGGTGGTGACGCTGTTTATATTCATTTCGTCGCGCTTACGGCACTCGCCGGGGGGATTATCTTTACGGCTGCCGTGGTCGCCGCACTGGCTCTCCGGCATTGTCTTCGCTGAATATTAACCAAATTAACGGCATTATGCTCATTCCGTTCCCGAATCATGCCAGATATCACGTTCGAAGTTGATGAATGCAGTATTGCGGATTATGTTCGCGATCTTCCGTAACCTACGGTTGAATTGCGGAGCTTCTTTTCTTGTCAGCAGTAGAATCAATGGCTCAATAATGTTTATTAACCCCGGTCGTCTCCGTTCCAGGTTATAAATTGCCGTTCGTTATGGTCTGTAATAAAGTTGAATCCGGGGGTTAATGATGTTCATGTACCTAGTACATAAGTCTTTATTATTGCTGAATATCTGACTAAATGATACAGTCATAGTTATAATCTCTCTAGTAGAAATGGCCTGCTGCTTCTTAATGCTTTGAATTGGCTGAATTTCCAAGTGGAATTTGATTTTCAGACAACTCTTATATATTCACAAATTCAAATACTTCCGTAAATATATAAGCTCCATAAAATATTTAAAAATATTCTACCAAGCATTGGTAGTATTCTTACATAAATATGTTGGTGAAAATAAAGTCAAATAACGTATATCTTGAATATTTGGGAGAGAAATCTTCAAGATTTTTTTTGCTTCGAATATATATTTCAGTTTGTTAATCGTGCTGCATTATCATTGATTTTTCTTCAATTTCATCAAGAAAACTCTGAGAATGAAAGGACTGGGAACCAGTTTCTGAATACCTGTTGTCCTCGCAGTACGAAAAATAACGACTGAATTCACTTTTCAAATTTGTTAGATGGAGTATCATGTTTGTTTTGTAATTCTTCTTTTTCTTTGCCATTGTGTTCCCCAATTATTCGATACTTATTATCAAACGCAGAAAAATTGTCACTTTTGATCTTGTTGATCCATTTTCTGGACTCGATTTTAGCGATAAACGCATTGATTTTACCTTCATATGCAAATATATTGCCAATGCCGTGAAACTTCAAATTTTCTGACTATTGGAGTTGAATTTATTTATTTGAGCAAAAAATCAACTAAATAATACTAGTCATACAAGCATCGAGCACAAGACTGCCTACTTGGCAGACATATTGAATAGAAATTATGAAAATACGTTACTTAATACTCGTATTTCTGAAAATCATACAAGTGTACTTGAAAGTGTAAGATACCTATAGTCCGCTAATGACACCACGCGATCGAATCATTAAAACAAATAAATAAATAAATGAGCTCGAAATAGTATATTGTACAACATGGGCATGGAATGACATGCATTTCCTACGAGTATGACGTTTGCAGCACGAGCCGCAGGTGATTGCTGCAAATCATACGAGTAATGGTCATTCCATGCGAGTTTTACACTATACTTTTTCTACGAATGTAACTGTTACATAAAATGGGATAAGTAATATTTTTTTTCTCCGATCGTGGGAAAAGTGACACTATTTTGACCTGTTTTCTATGCGAAAAGCTCAACATTCCAGAATAGTGATCAGTTGCTAAGCAATTAGAAAGTAACAGTGCGGTAATATTCTTACCGCACTGCTGTAGCGTGCGGTAATGTAACAAATGGATTATTACATTAAGATGAAACAAAGTATGGTTTTAAAGTTTATAATTGTTGTTAATATTTACATTTTTTGTATCCTGTAGCTTGACGTTTTAAAACTGCTCTCAGTTTTTGGTACTGGGCAATATTAATATTATTTTTAACAGACAAAGTTGATCGAAGCATGGAATAATGTGCCCACAACGTCGAAGATTTCATTGTTGTAGCCAATTCAGCAACATACGCCATCAGTACATTCTCAGAAAAGGACACACTGTTGTTTTTTCTACAAAAATTCATGAAGCGTTGGTACGCAAGTTCATACTTCTCTCTGGATTTCGCCGGAAGTAAATTAAGTGAAGCCACGTTCGCGGCTTCTACTAGTTCAGGAGCCGTGCAAGACAACAAATAATCACTATCAGTGTTCATGTTTACTAATTCTTTTTTAATTCCTTATAAAATACAACGAATCAAACAAAACCAGCTTTAAAATTATTTTACTTTTGTCATAACAGAGTAATTTCCATGGTTACTACTTCTATATTTCAATATGAACATAGAGAAACCTATTTAAACTTACTTGATTACATCTTGGATGAAATATTTTTTAATTAATTAATTTTTTAAATGTAAATCAACGATCGGAGAAAAAATAGTATGTATAATTCGTGGGAAAAGCATATTCCCAAACTCCTGTGTTACCAGACTCGTCGCTACGCTCCTCGTCTGGTAATTATCACAGTCGTTTGGGAATATTGTGCTTTTCCCACTAATTATACAATATACTATCGTTTGAAGATTTAAAAAAATGTCAATCTGACGTTCCACGAAAACGCGGCACAGGTTAACGCCACCTTTGTAAAAATATACCCGTGCACAATGTTATCTTTATAGTTAACTCACCATGGTGATTGAAGCACAATGAAAATGTGTATAAAACAATGCACTATGTTCCAAAATTACTTTTGAACATAGAATTGAGGTTTTTATAGACATTCGTAGAAAAAAGCTTATTTCATATTTGGACTAACAGAACTGTTTCAGCAATTTTTTGTTATCCTTGAGAGATGAAAATATTTTCACTTCCCTCAGTTCATACAATCTTGAATGCATATTTCCTTTGGAAAGCCAATACACCTCTGTGTGGAAAAGAAGACTTTAGTGTTCAGAGTTCATATCATCAGAGCATAATTGTTGATGAGTATTCAGAACAGTGCTTTTGATGAAGTTAACAACTTTTATAGCTGTTTTCAATGCAACAGTCAAGCATTCTGGTAGGATTTTGGCAGCCAATGCTTGGCGACGTATAATAGTAAGGGAGCCCGAGATGCTAAATGGGGATTTACTCGAGCGTCCTGGGGACCTTTTGGATCGTGAAGATTAGATGCTAAAACGAAAAAAAGATTATATGTTGTATGCCATTTCACTGGGGGGGAAAACGTGCGCAGATCTTCAAAAATGTAAAAAAAAATCGTTATATGGGTTTACTCGAGCGCGTCAGATATTAATAGTTTATTCACCCCACATCGTCTCTGATAACGAAAGTAAGTTAATCTGCCGGTTTGCATGGTGGGGGTGACCGTACGAGACCAAAACTCATTGCCGATATTCAAAAATTCAAAAAAAAATCGTGACATTTCCTTCAAAATAAAAATAAAAATTTAACCGTGCTCGAGAATGTCAAGGTGACGTTTTATTTTTGCAAACTTTTTAGTCTCTTATTTCCTTATGCCTCGTGCAAATCGTCAGATTAGTGAAATGCATACTCTTCTGCATGTAATTAACTCACCTTGCCTTAATCTGACGCGCTCGAGTTTGTCGAACGATCGATTTTTTTTTACTAATCTGATCGGCTTCCCTAGACGAACGCCCCCATATTGAGGGTTCTTGTATGGTGAGGATACTCAACAGGGTGCAAGGTTTCCCCCAATATGTTATTCTGCCGCGCTCGAGTAAATCCCAAAATCCCCGCTTGGGATCAACACGCAATGTGTTGATATTGCAGATGATTTTTCACTTTTATCAATGCAGCAAGACCAAGCCTGTTGTCATGCAGAAATCGAGCAAATACAAGAAATTGACAGCATTGTGAAACGTCGTCAGATTCATCACATTGCATTGCAAAACAAGGACTGCATATATATCGCACCTTTAGTGATACAAGGGCATAATACGAAATAGAAGTTTTGTGGGAAATCGCGTTTAAAGATTCAGGTTTCCTACATTTCAGCTTATTTTTCGTATAAAATGCTCATTATTTGTGTTATAAATGTGAAATTCTGCTGATTTGTTCACTGATAACTACACTATAAATAGCCATGAAAATAAAATTGAATTTGAATGATTTTCAATTTTTTTTGGATATTTCATGTGAGTGAGGGTCTAATAATAGATTTAACATAAAACAATTTATATACTATAAGGAACCAATAAGATATAATTCCTTTTAACATCGTTTCTTTTCAGCAATATAGAGATCTATTATGAATTACACCCAAAAATTCACAACATTTTGTATAATATAACGGTGCAACTACAAATTATTCCATATAACACAAAATGTTCAGAACAGAACTCTCCTGTTTTTTTCTCATAGAAGGGCACAAATACGAATTGTACAAAGCTTGAACGATCCGCCTTCGACAAGTATGGGCACGTTACTAATTGCGACCTTGTATCTGTAAGAACGGTAGACGCGAGGGGAGAGTGTGAGAGAGGCACAAATACAGTTACCAAGTCATGATTGACATTTTTCTCGCTCTGTCAGCGCTAACCGGTAGATGATTCCATTTTGTGCCCGTATCATTTAAAATCACACTTTACAAAAATTTTGACTTGAGCCCTTATATTATTGAGGGTGCGATATATTGAAAAGATAAGTAGAGTGAAGGGCCCGAAATGACCGAACGCGACTTATTCAATTATATGAGTTATTCAACATTTTTAGGATGGCTTCGCGGACCACCTCTGGTGCTTCCAGGGACCACCAGTGGTCCGCGGACCACCGGTTAAGAACCACTGGTCTATAGTTTTCCAAGTTTCTTGAATCTGTCTTAGCTTTAGAGATTCATCAAGTCAAGTAGCTTGATATTTTAACAAACTACTTGAGTTGACTTGAAAATCAAGCTCGTGACAATTTACATACTTGACTTGACTTGATTTGAGATATTTATTACTTGACTTGAAATCAAGCTACTTGATATTGATACGCACGTGTCGCACGGCGTATATATCTGCAAGCTCGATCGCGCTTAGACAAAATACGGGGATTCCCCGAGCTCCGAGCTGACTGCATCAATCGCGCAGTCTTGCTTATTATGCATACATACACGCCCTAGGTGAATGGTAGTTTTGTCCAAGTGTGTGACTTGTTAAGTTGTTACATCACAAAATTACATAAGTGTTTAAACCTGTGCCCTTCAAAAGAAAAAAATGAGTAATTGATCGGAAATAATGGAATCAGAGACCAGCGAATCAGAATATGTGTTGGAGGAAAATACTTCTCAATCCGAAGATCATGAATTTGTGCACGAGCCGGCACACAAAAACACTAAGACTAATGGAAAGAAAAAAGTCACAGATTATTTCACCGTTGAACAAGATCCGAAGAGTACGAAAAAGACTGATAAGCAAGGGAAATGCACGCTTTCCACAACGAAACCCACCGCACTAAAAATGAAAAATTGTGGAACATCTGCAAAAAAGGCATTGAAAAGGCATAAAAAAATTCGATTTCGAACAATTTTGCACTATCTGAATTTAACTATGGCTATGCCAAATTTGATGTCGTAACAAGATGGAATTCAACTTCGGATATGCTGCGATGGGGCCTCAATATGAGAAAGTCTATAAACATTCTTTGTGATAACACAGAAAATATTAAAACTTCGAAGCCTACAGACACGGAGTGGTCGATAATAGGTCGAGTTTGTAAGTATCGGAACAATTTCAAGACAAAACTGCTAAAAATCAAGTAAATTGATAGAAGTACTTGATAAATAAATACTTGACTCGACTTGACATTAAAAACTACTACTTGACTTGAACTTGACTTGATAATCAAGTCAAGTAGCTTGAATATCAAGTCAAGCCGTGAATCTCTACTTAGCTTTATGAATGGTAGTTAATACTGCTTTTTTTTAATAGTTTTTCGTTGTGAAAATATCTGAAATCGTTCTAGGCATCTGGTAGTTTTTGCGGTCGACGAATTAATTCTCGCCGTCGCATAATTTACTCTAGCGAAGGACGCGTCACGACGTATCGTCGGACAAGTGGCGTGAAACTGCAGCGTCTGCATCGCTTGTTCCCTACCGATAATGTCGTCCGCCGTAATTAGCTTCAGCGACAGACGCTCTGATTAGAGATTGATGTCGTGATGTTTGCGCCGTTTCGTGTAAATGCTTGCGTTAGCCTTCTCTGTACGGGGCGGATCGTAATTTGCGTCAACGC
This sequence comes from Cynegetis impunctata, assembly GCA_030704885.1. Classification (NCBI taxonomy): domain Eukaryota; kingdom Metazoa; phylum Arthropoda; class Insecta; order Coleoptera; family Coccinellidae; genus Cynegetis; species Cynegetis impunctata. The sequence continues at coordinate 1,200,521 of JARQZK010005056.1, forward strand.
GTAGAGTGATCGAAGGAAAAAAGACGAGAGGTGTCGCCTCACACGATGGAAACACTAGATACTAGACTGTTTCGCTCTTTAATAATAGACGATATCATCGTCACCTGACTGACATGATTACGTTACCAGATGACAGACAAAGTCAAATATCTGGATGAGGTAATATTGTTAATGTATTCATGTGATAGAATTAATTTTTTGTACAACTGTCAAAAAAAGACTACATTCAAGAATCGCTATGGATACGCAAAGTTTTCCATTTTTTAACTTGTGAAAAATGGATATTTTTTCACCGTGAAAAAAAGACCTTAGAATATTGTAAGTTTTTTCGAACTGTAATTTCGATTTAGATTTGAAATTACAGAATTTGCAGTATCCATTACGTCTTGTGATGTGCCACTATCACTGTCAATATTAGTATAATCCATCGTAGAATTTGTGAAATACGCGAAATAATTTACAAAATATTTAATTTGACGTTTGTTAAATAAATTACGTTTCCTTGGTTACACTTACTCTGACATAAGATCATAGAATATATTGATAAACATACTTGACTGCATGGATTTTAATTTTTAAAATAAAATGATTTTCAATAAATACTTATAATTTAAATACTTTTCTGCCAGTTGTACAAAAAATATTGTTTGTATTTCGTGAGCGGAATCAGTATGTCATGGCGCATTCCAATGAATTTTAAGCCTCGATCTGACGATGTCGGCTAAAAATTTACATTCTCGTGCGCAATTAAAAAAAACATTGATTTCGCACACTTAATATGAAAATAACTATTTTAAGATATGTTTGACAAGATTGATTTACCAATCAATTATATGTACGTGTACGCTTGAGGTTGTACTCTTTTTATGTATTGAAGGCTGAAGAAGTTGGATGTACCACTCAAATGTCCAAAGTTATCGATTATTGAGTAATAAATTAACTTGTCACTGCTAAATAATATATATATATATATATATATATATATATATATATATATATATATATATATATATATATATATATATAATATATATTATTAATTTTATTTTTTAAACCATCAATTTTGATGGTTATTTAGAAATAGTCTTATGACTTTGTCAAGCTTTCGCAACTATTTAATTGCTTTATCAGGACTTCTACAAAATTAAAATGAAATATCAAAGCATGTTTAACTTCCACAAAGAGTGACTCTTACCGTACATTGAGGTTATTAAACATTGCAAACCTGCTAAATTATACAAATCTCCACTACACATACAAAATTTCAAAAAGTCGCCATTTAAAATTTGTCCAAAAATCAAGGAAAAATCAAAAGTATGAGTTTTTTATCCTTCCACTGCACATATATGTCAGCTATAATCAAAAATGTTACAAAGAAAATGTGTTGTCATGGTTTGTTATGTTATATGTGTATCCCATTGGATCCTACCTTTATGGTCTACTTATTCGTTTTATTGATCCAGTTGTTCATCATATGTCTCATTGTTGTTTAGAGTTGTTAACAAATATAAATAGCTGTTGCTTAACATCTGGGTATCTGTCTTTTTGTTTAAGTTTGCTTTATGTTTATGTATATTTATCATTTCATGAATAATCCTTTGTTGGTAATTCTTTCCCGTTTTTAAGGTTATTACCTGTCCAAATTCTATTCTGTGGTCATTGTTTTTTGCGTGTATCGCAAATGCACATCGTTCTTTATTGTGTGTTATGTCACTGGAATATATATATATATATATATATATATATATATATATATATATATATATATATATATATATATATATATATATATATATATATATATATATATATATATATATATATATATATATATATGTGTGATAATTTTTGAAATCTTTTTTGGGGATGTGGCTTAGATAAAGTAGATGTCACTTTTTTTTTTTCTATATAATCATTTAATTTCTTCCAACGTTTCGGCTTCGTGGAGCCTTTTTCAAGGACTACAATGGAGAGAAAGAAAAAATTATTGTCACCAATGTCACAGTTAAAAGTTACATTCAGTCGATAATTTAAAAAACACTGATAGAAACACAAAAAACAAACCTCATAAATATCACAGAAAAATATTTACCTAGCTTAATTTTTCTCGGAGACACCGGACACTCACTTCATTAAAACACGTATACACAGATTTGAATGAATTGATATCTACGGTTTACTTATTCCAATATGTTTTATATACGTGTATGGCGTGCAGATGATATTAAATCGCCGAAATTCGCTTGATTGCTCGGTGGCCTGGACGTTTTAAGAAATATGAAATAACAATCAATATATGGGGAGCCAACATTTAAGAAAGACAGACGAAAATTCATAATTTAAGGGAAATTAAAATCTTCTTTTTTTTTTATATATTTTTTATAGAATATTGTGGTATATTTTGCTCAAATTAAACTTACAGATCAAAAATTCAGAACTGACGCAATAAAAAAGGCAAAAGAAGTTCTAAAACAAAACAATTATCCCTGCAACATGGTAAATAAAATTTTTGTTGGTCGAATGAAGAAATTCACTGAGGGAGGCGAGGGTGAGATTCGCGATAGACAGAATTTCACGTCGTTTCCGTACATATATGGACTGTCAGAGAGTATACAGAGGGTTACCTGGAACCCAAAAACATAAAAGAATTGGGCATAAAACTTCAAACACGTTTTAAAAGAAACTACTCCAAATTAAAAACAAGAACGCTGTTAATAACAACAACACATACTGTATATGAGATTCCGTGTTCACAACTGTGATGCTGTATATATCGGACATTCGAGCACAATACTTTTGGCAAACCGTGTAAACGGACATAAATTATGATTAAAAAAATATAACAGCCCTTTCAAACCATAAAGCGAAATATAAACATGAGTTCCAATTTGAGAATACCAAAATACTACTACAGAGAAACAACCAAGAGAAAACGAGAATTCCTTGAAATTTGATATAATATCAAAAAGGATAATCGTGCTATAAACGAGAAAACAGATATCAAAAAATTTTGAGGCAAAAATATATACCACAATATTCTATAAAAAATATAAAAACAAAAGAATAGTTTATAGATTTTAATTTTCTCCTTATTACTGAATAATTTCGAATCTTTACTTAAATGTTGGCTCCCCATATATTGATTGTTATCATTCATATTTTCTTAAAACGTCCAGGCCACCGACGCAATCAAGCGAATTTTCGGCTCGATTTAATATCATCTGCACGGCCATACACGTATATAAACATATTGGAATAAGTAAACCGTAGATATCAATTCCATTCAAATCTGTGTATACCTGTTTTCAATGAAGTGAGTGTCCGAGTGTCTCCGAGAAAAATTAAGCTAAGGTAAAATATTTTTCTGTGATATTTATGAGGTTTGTTTTTTGTGTTTCTATCTCAGTGTTTTTTAAATTAATCGACTGAATGTAACTTTTAACTGTGACATTGGTGACAATAATTTTTTCTTTCTCTCCATTGTAGTCCTTGAAAAGGGCTCCACGAAGCCGAAACGTTGGAAGAAATTTTAAAACTGATTATATCAGAAAAAAAAAAAAAGTTATATCTACTTTATCTAAGCCACTTCACCAAAAAAGAGTTAAAAAATTATCACACATATATTCTGGCTTAAGAATAAATATTTTTATATATATATATATATATATATATATATATATATATAATATATATATATATATATATATATATATATATATATATATATATATATATATTCCAGTGACATAACACACAAAAAAAAACGATGTGCATATATATATATATATATATATATATATATATATATATATATATATATATATATATATATATTACTTAACTTCATCATCGCTATACTTAACTGCCACTGTATCAGTTTTACAATTAATTCTTTATTAATAAAATACAATAACACCAATTCGCATATACGAATACAGCTGAAGCGCATGCCTAGCAAGGTTGTCGTGTTAATCGAGTCGAACACAGTTTTAGGCCAAGGGTCAGTGGAGTGTAACGTGCGATAAAGAATTTAGTTCCAAAAATTATTGACTGGGTATTACACTAGTCGCCAATGATGAGAAATATCTAATCTCGTTAACAAGCAACACAATCAATTAACCAACATACACTGTAATTAATTGCTCTCCTATGAAAAAGATGAAAAATTTCACTGTGCTTCTTCGTGTTTTCACTTCCTGATTCTAATAGAATTAAATACGATGCATTGAAACGTTCTGTGGTTGTGAGACCCATCAAAGTCACTTAATATTGGCAGTGTTACAAATTTTCGTCGCATCTACAACATTAATCCCACTAAATGTTATATACCGAACCGGTGTGAAGTTGGCAACGAATTTCCAGCAACGAATTCCAACTAAAGGCGCCACACACGTCAGGATAATTAAATGAGAACTTGCGATTATTATACCCAAAGTAATTCATTCAATCAAGCTTTCATATTTGTTTCCAGAAACAACAACATTTTGAATTAAAAGTCGATATAATTCGAAAAAATGTCAGATAACATTCCAATTCCTCATCAAAATGTTTTTAATGTCATTAACATCTTGAGCCTGTTCTGAGAAACCTCTTCCATTGCGATTAAAAGAATTGACATAGTCAGATATATTCACTCGAATTATATTAAAATAGTTCAATGGCAATTTAATGTTGAAGAGGATGAATGAAAGCGCAACAAAAAGATTGATGTAATTTCTGAGCAAAACTCGTTCACAAAATTCTGAAAAGATTTCGTAAGCATATTCAAATACTTTTCAATGTTATATAGTTAATTCAACGTCGCTGCCGTAGAGTAGGAGTTATGCCGGGGGCGGTACTTAAAATCGATGGAACTTTTGAACTAAGCCAGGTCACACCAAATTGAAAAATGAAATTCGAAGCCTATTCGAATGCCTTTCGATGGTATATAGCCAGAACAACGTCGCTGCCGTAGGGTGGGAGATATCCCGGGGGCGGTACATAAAAATTGATGTAATTTCTGAATTAAGCCAGGTCACATTAAATTGAAAAATGATTTCGCGAGCCTATTTGAATGCCTTTCGATGGTATATAGTCAGATCAACGTCGCTGCCGTAGGGTAGGAGATATGCCGGGGGCGGTACTTGAAATCGATGGAACTTTTGAACTAAGCCAGGTCACACCAAATTGAAAAATGATTTCGAGAGCCTATTTGAATGCCTTTCGAAGGTATATAGTCAGATCAACGTCGCTGCCGTAGGGTAGGAGATATGCCGGGGGCGGTACTTGAAATCGATGGAACTTTTGAACTAAGCCAGATCACACCAAATTGAAAAATGCATTTGAAAGCCTATTTGAATGCCTTTCGATGGTATATAGTCAGATCAACGTCGCTGCCGTAGGGTGGGAGATATCCCGGGGGCGGTACATAAAAATTGATGTAATTTCTGAATTAAGGCAGGTCACATTAAATTGAAAAATGATTTCGAGAGCCTATTTGAATGCCTTTCGATGGTATATCGTCAGATCAACGTCGCTGCCATAGGGTAGGAGATATGCCGGGGGCGGTACTTGAAATCGATGGAACTTTTGAAATAAGCCAGGTAACACCAAATTGAAAAATGATTTCGAGAGCCTATTTGAATGCCTTTCGAAGGTATATAGTCAGATCAACGTCGCTGCCCTAGGGTAGGAGATGTGCCGAGGGCGGTACTTGAAATCGATGGAACTTTTGAACTAAGCCAGATCACACCAAATTGAAAAATGAAATTGAAAGCCTATTTGAATGCCTTTCGATGGTATATAGTCAGATCAACGTCGCTGCCGTAGGGTAGGAGATATGCCGGGGGCGGTACATAAAAATCGATGTAACTTCTCAACTAAGCCAGGTCACACCAAATTGAAAAATGATTCCGAGAGCCTATTTGAATGCCTTTCGAAGGTATATAGTCAGATCAACGTCGCTCCCGTAGGGTAGGAGTTATGCCGGGGGCGGTACTTAAAATCGATGGAACTTCTGAACTAAGCCAGGTCACACCAAATTGAAAAATGAAATTGAAAGCCTATTTGAATGCCTTTCGATGGTATATAGTCAGGTCAACGTCGCTGCCGTAAGGTAGGAGATATGCCGGGGGTGGTACTTAAAATCGATGGAACTTTTGAACTAAGCCATATCACACCAAATTGAAAAATGAAATTGAAAGCCTATTTGAATGCCTTTCGATGGTATATAGTCAGATCAACGTCGCTGCCGTAGGGTAGGAGATATGCCGGGGGCGGTACATAAAAATCGATGTAACTTCTGAATTAAGCCAGGTCACACCAAATTGAAAAATGATTTCGAGAGCCTATTTGAATGCCTTTCGAAGGTATATAGTCAGATCAACGTCGCTGTCGTAGGGTGGGAGATATCCCGGGGGCGGTACATAAAAATTGATGTAATTTCTGAATTAAGCCAGGTCACATTAAATTGAAAAATGATTTCGCGAGCCTATTAGAATGCCTTTCGATGGTATATAGTCAGATCAACGTCGCTGCCGTAGGGTAGGAGATGTGCCGGGGGCGGTACTTGAAATCGATGGAACTTTTGAACTAAGCCAGATCACACCAAATTGAAAAATGAATTTGAAAGCATATTTGAATGCCTTTCGATGGTATATAGTCAGATCAACGTCGCTGCCGTAGGGTGGGAGATATCCCGGGGGCGGTACATAAAAATTGATGTAATTTCTGAATCAAGCCAGGTCACATTAAATTGAAAAATGATTTCGAGAGCCTATTTGAATGCCTTTCGATGGTATATCGTCAGATCAACGTCGCTGCCATAGGGTAGGAGATATGCCGGGGGCGGTACTTGAAATCGATGGAACTTTTGAAATAAGCCAGGTCACACCAAATTGAAAAATGATTTCGAGAGCCTATTTGAATGCCTTTCGAAGGTATATAGTCAGATCAACGTCGCTCCCGCAGGGTAGGAGTTATGCCGGGGGCGGTACTTAAAATCGATGGAACTTTTGAACTAAGCCAGGTCACACCAAATTGAAGAATGAAATTGAAAGCCTAGTTAAATGCCTTTCGAAGGTATATAGTCAGATCAACGTCGCTCCCGTAGGGTAGGAGGTATGCCGGGGACGGTACTTAAAATCGATGGAACTTCTGAACTAAGCCAGGTCACACCAAATTGAAAAATGAATTTGAAAGCCTATTTGAACGCCTTTCGATGGTATATAGTCAGATCAACGTCGCTGCCGTAGGGTAGGAGATATGCCGGAGGCGGTACTTAATATCGATGGAACTTTTGTACTAAGCCAGGTCACACCAAATTGAAAAATGAAATTGAAAGCCTATTTGAATGCCTTTCGATGGTATATAGTCAGATCAACGTCGCTGCCGTAGGGTAGGAGATATGCCGGGGGCGGTATTTAAAATCGATGGAACTTTTGAACTAAGCCAGATCACACCAAATTTAAAAATGATTTTGAAAGCCTATTCAAATGGCTTTCGATGGTATATAGTCAGATCAACGTCACTGCCGTAGGGTAGGAGATATGCCGGGGGCGGTACTTGAAATCGATGGAACTTCGAAACTAAGCCAGGTCACGCCAAATTGAAAAATGATTTCGAAAGCCTACTTGAATTTTTGTCTACTGTATATAATCGGTTCAATGTCGTTATTGTAGGATAGGTGATGGCCTGGGGACGGTACATAAAGATCCTGCTGAACCTGCTGAACTTTTTATGAGGTTCGTTCTCATAAATTTAGAAAATTAATTTGTGTGCTACATATAAAAGATTTGGGGTAGTGTACAGCCAAGATTTTCATTTTGTTTATATTCATGTAGCACCATACTATAATCAAATTGATAATAGTTTCATAAGGTGTTTAAAAACTACTAATATAGTTTCCGGCATATCAAGCAAAGGTCAGCCATAGAGAAACATAAATTATGTGTTCGTCGGTTACATAATCTACATCGTGATTTTTGTTCTTCGTCGTTCAAATTCAAACCGCATTTTAAGCATAAATGTGTCACATTTTTTGAACACGCCAACAGGTTTCTTTTCAATACCGACCTATATTCATTCATATCTTTTTCTTGAAGAAAAGACCTATTTTTTAAATATTGATTGAAAAAGTAAATTATAAAAATTCCGCAATTATATGAATCTTTTTGTCGAAAATGATTTATAGGATTATAGATGAAATTAGTCGGCACTGCATGATTTGAAACTTCATTGTACCTTATCAAAAAGTTTTGAAATTTCTCCATAATATCGTCAACAACTTTTAAGGAGGCACCCATTGGATCTAAGAAAGAAAATGAGCACTCATCTATATCAGCGATAGCAAGACACCAGTGAGTCCTGTTATTCATATGCAGGGGCAGTATCAACTTTCTTCCATTCAATGTTGGCGGTAAATCAATAAAGTAATCATTTTCTAATTGGGAGGTCAGGAAAATCGCGGCGTATGCCTGATCAGGTGTTAAGATAAAATGATCAGATTCTTTAATATCATTCAACCTGAGTGACACCAACAATCCAAAATAAATAATACTATCGGTTAACCATTGTCTACCACTTAAAGAGTCAAAATCAACAAAACGAATTTCCTTATAGTAACTTGAAGTTTCATATGCCCCAATAAAATAATTTCCATACTGCTCTACCCTTATGTAATGACTGATCGATTTTACTAAACCATTTGGCAAAGTTTCGATTAGATGACGTGATACAACCGTTGAAACATTGAAATTCTCCTTCTTTTTTTCATTCATTTTTCCCAAAGTCGTTTTCAAGTGGTTTTTATCGAAACTTGTGCAAATTTTTGGAAGCCTCTTCTGCCATGACTCTTCTTTCATGAATTCCTCTGATACATCACGTCCAATATTTTCTTGATTCAATTTTTTTTCAGAGACTTTCGTAAGGTTTTTTCTCGGAATTTCTAATAATATTTCTTTACGGAGGGTCAACGTCCTTCTTCTAATCGATCTTAAAACCCGGCTACATTTTTGATTGGGGTTACTTCTCATTATATCGTTTTTAACAATAGAATGCCAATTCTCAACATTGGAGTTGCTAATTCTATTTATATTTTCTGGCAATAGAAGTCCACACCACAAAGGAAGGAAAGGCATATATTTCTTTAAGATTATTTGCAAGAATTCTGGGTGATAAAATTTGTTCGTACCAATTGCAACTGCAGGAATTTTTTTCACTATATCCTGATGCAGAATCGAATACTTTTTGAAAAAGGGACTTCTGGAGTATAGAGAATTCGTTGATTCGGCATAGTCATTTACAAAAGATATATCTTGAGGCACATCAAACTCGAAGCTACTCTCGTTACAGCACAAAGTAAGTAAATTATGATAAGCCTCTAAATAAACACCATTTTCGTACTTTGAAGAAAGAACTATAACAATATATTCGAACCATTTGTCGATTCGTTCGATTTCTTGGAAGCCAATGCAGGCAGCCATGATTTCTTTCAAAAACCTCTTGGTGGTTTTATCATTTCTCTCGAAGTTTTTGTGAATATCAGTCACTATTATCTTAAAAAAATGACTGCAACATATATGGAGAAGAGTTAGATTACTAAAATCAATGTCTGCATTTTCTGACGGATGGATTTTTTTGAAAGCAATATCTAAATAGGTTATCATATCTATGTTATTCCAAAACCTAAAAACTGCATTCATTAGAGCATAACTATAATCTGTAACCACATGAGTGAAAATTGGCCACTTGCGTTTATATTTCAGTACGAAATATTTGAATTTTAGAAGCCAAATTCCAATAGACACTGTATCATGGTTACAATTAATCATTTCGAGAAGAGGAAACACTATTCCAGAAACATTTATCACCCCGACATAGTACAATATTCTTTTGGAGACATATTCCGGCTTTCTAACTATATTTCCAGTGGCATCTAAGTGCAACATTGGTAAATTTTTCTGAGACTTTAAATAATGGAACAAAATATCTAATTGGTGAGTGCTATAAACATAAACGTGAAATGGATCGCCAACAGCTTGAATATATGAGCGGTTAGCTCTCTGCATTAATATCAGATCAATTATGTCATCCTTAGAACGGTCAAGTTCCGCAAGTTTTTCTGAACGAGCTTTTCTCAACACACAATCACTCTTTATATCTTGTAAATTACCTTCTTCAATTAATGTTGACCTTGCCCTTTTAATTCTTGTTTCTCTCGACTGAGATGGTCTAAGGTAACGCAAATCCCTTTTTGCAATTTTTCTTTCCAACCCTTTCAGATGTCTAGTGATTTTTCCTAGATGGTTGTAATCTCGAGATGTGCTGAATACATCCACTATATGTTCACTAGCTTTGTCGAATGCCTTGTTAATTTTTAAAACAAATTTTTTACATAGCTTATGTGCACAGTAAGCATATATAATGAATATGTTTTTTGTTTTCGAGAATCTTTTATTTCTAAAATTGATAGTGCAAGTGTTATTTACTAATAAAATTTTTTTACTCAAAACGTAAGTCCATTTGACTTTCAACAGATTGCCATTTTTAGAAATTTCATTGAATTCATTAGCGAAGAGAATGAATGATCCCTCAACGAATTTACAGTCTTTATAACTCGTCGGTTTTGCATTTTCTGATTTTCGATTTATAGATCCGTTAGGTAATTTACAAGAAAAGAATGTTGATTCTGAAAGAGTTATCAATGCACTCGATATAATTTCGTTATCACTGGATATATTTTGATCATATTTATCTGTCGAGTTGAGTAAAGCAGAAATTTCCGAATGCGTTGAAATATCAATAATGTTTTGAACACCTTGATCATATTTTTCGCAGTCATCCTGAAAATTTTTATCGGACGAATTATTATCCACACTATGTTCTTCCGGATTCAATAAAATATCTGAGATAATATTAACATTTTTATTACATACTGAATCTATATTCTCGATAACTAATTGCGTGGGTTCATGAACTAATTTCGCGGGAGATGCATCACAAAATGAATTTATATTCTCTCTTTCATTGTCATTTCCAAATTTGACCTTACTTTTGAAAATCTGTCGTTTAATGTTATACCTATTTTTGAAATTGTTTTTACGTCCTAATCTGTCACAAATGTTAGATAATACAGATTCCATTTTACGCGCGGATACTTCATCAACAGTGACTTCTATTCCAGTTTTTTTCAAAATTTCTGCTACAGAAGTTTTTGGTGTTGTGAAATTCAAAATCTGTGAAAACTGCTTTTTATTTCTTTTTATCATTTGAAGAACGGTATTGCACTTGTTGCTATCAGAAGATCCTAAGAATTCATTAGCAGCTTTTTTAATATACGGGTTACCTATACCCAAAACGAATGAACATTTAACATCATCTGGTAACTGTTCTAAAAATTTGTAGAGAGTTTCTACAGGAATAAAAGATATTTTACCCATACTTTTTAGAAAGAAATCAAATGTTAGAAAGATGAGAAAAAATATATCATTAACTAAAACAAATAAGTTGTCTCCAATTTATGCAAAGGTTCAGTCCCAAACGCTCCTTAGCGACTAAACTTATTCTAATGACAAACCAGCGGCAAATGCATGCAAAAAAAACTAGGTAAAACAAAATAATATTCTTCAACAAAATAAAACAAATTACAACTGAAAATGAATGAAAAATCTTCAAGAAATAAAAAAGTCAAAGAACCTAAGTAATAAGAACAAATAACACCTAATTCGAAGGGCAATTTTAAGTGCGACAAATCAACGAAGCGAACCACGGGCGAAGCCTGTCCACCGAAGTTCAGATAAGTTACATTTGCCCGGTGCGACGATTTGGCTCGTCACCTCGGTATCGTCTGCATTGGTCACGTGATGTTCGATAGAGTTCCTTATATAATACTTCGTTCACCATTCCTTTTCCTTTTCCGGAAATGTTGTATTATCTCTTAGTATTCATTTGGAAATTCTTCTTGAAGATTTATACAAAATATTTGAGAGAAAAATATAATGATAAAACTTAGTTTTATTAGGGTTTCAGAATATGAGTCTTTTAGTCGTATTTTATCCCATATTAAAATACATACCTACTATCCGTTTAAGAACTCCTAGACCACGATTTTCGAAAAGTTTTTCATGTCTGATTATATATATATATATATACACATATATATATATATATATATATATATATATATATATATATATATATATATATATATATATATATATATATATATATATATATATATATATATATATATATATATATATATATATATAATTTTCAGTCGTATTTTATCCCATAAAATACATACTATTGCTGTGTATCCAAGGAAAGCTGTCAGGTGCAGGAGTATTTTTTTCATCAGTTATAGACCTATACCACGATTTTCGAGAAGTTTTTCATGTCTGATATATATAAATATATATATATATATATATATATATATATATATATATATATATATATATATTATATATATATATATATATATATATATATATATATATATATATATATATATATATATGTATATATATATTTTATATATATATATATATATATATATATATATATATATATATATATATATATATATATATATATATATATATATATATATATATATATATATATATATATATATATATATATATATATATATATATATATATATATATATTATATATATATATATATATATATATATATATATATATATATATATATATATATATATATATATATATATATATATATATATATATTATATATATATATATATATATATATATATATATATATATATATATATATATATATATATATATATAATATATATATATTTTTTTCCCCGGTAAATATTGGCATCTCCAGCGGCTCCTCTCGAGTCAAATGAACTGAAGTTTGGTACCTGGATTGTTTTTTAGACAGAACGAAATAGTCAAAATTTATTATGAGTTTTTTTTAGATATTTCATCTTTTTGCGTGGTTTTTGAAAATTTGCTCCACAGCTTCTGTACATTGAGTCAAGAAGTTGAAATTTGCGATGAAGATTGGGTGTTGTAGGTTCCAACTGTTTTTCTCAACCGCGCTGCACTCCGCGAAGAATTCTTCGTTTATATCGCATCTAGACGCATCAGTACGCGAAGCACTTTTTTTTATTCAAAAAAATTAATTATTTTCTACCCTACGGCTGCGATATTGCATCGACTATTACAGAAGAAAAAAATCCAATGGGCTTTCACAATTATTTTCAACTTGGTGAGACCTGGCTTAGTTTCGAAGTTCCATCGATTTTAAGTACCGCCTCCGGCATATCTCCTACCCTACGGCAGCGACGTTGATCTGACTATATACCATCGAAAGGCATTCAAATAGGCTTTCAATTTCATTCTTCAATTTGGTGTGACCTGGCTTAGTTCAAAATTTCCATCGATTTTAAATACCGCCCCCGGCATATCTCCTACCCTACGGCAGCGACGTTGATCTGACTATATACCATTGAAAGGCATTCGAATAGGCTTTCAAAATCAATTTTCAATTTGGTGTGACCTGGCTTAGTTTAAAAGTTCCATCGATTTTTATGTACCGCCCCCGGGATATCTTCTACCCTACGGCAGCGACGTTGATCCGACTATATACCATCGAAAGGCATTCAAATAGGCTTTCAATTTCATTTTTCAATTTGGTGTGACCTGGCTTAGTTCAAAAGTTCCATCGATTTTAAATACCGCCCCCGGCATATCTCCTACCCTACGGCAGCGACGTTGATCTGACTATATACCATTGAAAGGCATTCGAATAGGCTTTCAAAATCAATTTTCAATTTGGTGTTACCTGGCTTAGTTCAGAACTTCCATCGATTTGAAGTACCACCCCCGGAATATCTCCTACCCTACGGCAGCGACGTTGATCTGACTATATACCATCGAAAGACATTCAAATAGGCTTTCAATTTCATTCTTCAATTTGGTGTGACCTGGCTTAGTTTAAAAGTTCCATCGATTTTTATGTACCGCCCCCGGGATATCTTCTACCCTACGGCAGCGACGTTGATCCGACTATATACCATCGAAAGGCATTCAAAAAGGCTTTTAAATTCATTTTTCAATTTGGTGTGACCTGGCTTAGTTCAAAAGTTCCATCGATTTTAAATACCGCCCCCGGCATATCTCCTACCCTACGGCAGCGACGTTGATCTGACTATATACCATTGAAAGGCATTCGAATAGGCTTTCAAAATCAATTTTCAATTTGGTGTGACCTGGCTTAGTTTAAAAGTTCCATCGATTTTTATGTACCGCCCCCGGGATATCTTCTACCCTACGGCAGCGACGTTGATCCGACTATATACCATCGAAAGGCATTCAAATAGGCTTTCAATTTCATTTTTCAATTTGGTGTGACCTGGCTTAGTTCAAAAGTTCCATCGATTTTAAATACCGCCCCCGGCATATCTCCTACCCTACGGCAGCGACGTTGATCTGACTATATACCATTGAAAGGCATTCGAATAGGCTTTCAAAATCAATTTTCAATTTGGTGTTACCTGGCTTAGTTCAGAACTTCCATCGATTTGAAGTACCACCCCCGGAATATCTCCTACCCTACGGCAGCGACGTTGATCTGACTATATACCATCGAAAGACATTCAAATAGGCTTTCAATTTCATTCTTCAATTTGGTGTGACCTGGCTTAGTTTAAAAGTTCCATCGATTTTAAGTACCGCCCCGGCATATCTCTACCCTACGGCAGCGACGTTAATCTGACTATATACCATCGAAAGGCATTCAAATAGGCTTTCAATTTTCACAATTGTGTTGACCTGGCTTGTCGAAAATTTTCATCTTAAGTACCGCCCCCGGGATATCTTCTACCCTACGGCAGCGACGTTGATCCGACTATATACCATCGAAAGGCATTCAAAAAGGCTTTTAAATTCATTTTTCAATTTGGTGTGACCTGGCTTAGTTCAAAAGTTCCATCGATATTAAGTACCGCCCCCAGCATAACTCCTACCCTACGGCAGCGACGTTGATCTGACTATATACCATCGAATGGCATTCAAATAGGCTTTCAATTTCATTTTTCAATTTGGTGTGACCTGGCTTAGTTCAAAAGTTCCATCGATTTTAAGTACCGCCCCCGGCATATCTCCTACCCTACGGCAGCGACGTTGATCTGACTATATACCATCGAAAGGCATTCAAATAGGCTTTCAATTTCATTCTTCAATTTGGTGTGACCTGGCTTAGTTCAAAAGTTCCATCGATTTTAAATACCGCCCCCGGCATATCTCCTACCCTACGGCAGCGACGTTGATCTGACTATATACCATCGAAAGGCATTCAAATAGGCTTTCAAAATCAATTTTCAATTTGGTGTGACCTGGCTTAGTTTAAAAGTTCCATCGATTTTAAGTACCGCCCCCGGCATATCTCCTACCCTATGGCAGCGACGTTGATCTGACTATATACTATCGAAAGGCATTTAAATAGGCTTTCAAAATCAATTTTCAATTTGGTGTGACCTGGCTGAGTTCAAAAGTTCCATCGATTTTAAATACCGCCCCCGGCATATCTCCTACCCTACGGCAGCGACGTTGATCTGACTATATACCATCGAAAGGCATTTAAATAGGCTTTCAAAATCAATTTTCAATTTGGTGTGACCTGGCTTGGTTCAAAAGTTCCATCGATTTTAAGTACCGCCCCCGGCATATCTCCTACCCTACGGCAGCGACGTTGATCTGACTATATACCATCGAATGTCATTTAAATAGGCTTTCAAAATCAATTTTCAATTTGGTGTGACCTGGCTTAGTTCAAAAGTTCATCGATTTTAAATACCGCCCCGGCATATCTCCTACCCTGCGACGTTGATCTGACTATATACCATCGAAAGGCATTTTAGGCTTTCAAAATCAATTTTCAATTTGGTGTGACCTGGCTTGGTTCAAAAGTTCATCGAAAGTAGCCGCCCCGTATCTTTGACATTTCTACATTCATCGAAAGGCATTCAACTAGGCTTTCAATTTCATTTTTCAATTTGGTGTGACCTGGCTTAGTTCAAAAGTTTCATCGATATTAATTACCGCCCCCGGCATATCTCCTACCCTACGGCAGCGACATTGATCTGATTATATACCATCGAAAGGCATTCAAATAGGCTTTCAATTTCATTTTTCAATTTGGTGTGACCTGGCTTAGTTCAAAAGTTCCATCGATATTAATTACCGCCCCCGGCATATCTCCCACCCTATTGCAGCGACGTTGATCTGACTATATACCATCGAAAGGCATTTAACTAGGTTTTCAATTTCATTTTTCAATTTGGTGTGACCTGGCTTAGTTCAAAAGTTCCATCGATTTTAAGTACCGCCCCCAGGATATCCCCCACCCTACGGCAGCGACGTTGAATTAACTATATAACATTGAAAAGTATTCGAATATGCTTACGAAATCTTTTCAGAATTTTGTGAACGAGTTTTGCTCAGAAATTACATCAATCTTTTTGTTGCGCCTTGATTCATCCTCTTCAACATTAAATTGCCATCGAACTATTTTAATATAATTCGAATGAATATATCTGACTATGTCAATTCTTTTAATCGTAATGGAAGAGGTTTCTCAGAACAGGCTCAAGATGTTAATGACATTAAAAACATTTTTATGAGGACTTGGAATGTTATCTGACATTTTTTCGAATTATATCGACTTTTAATTCAAAATCTTGTTGTTTCTGGAAACAAATATGAAACCTTGATTGAATGAATTACTTTGGGTATAATAATCGCAAGTTCTCATTTAATTATCCTGACGTGTGTGGCGCCTTTAGTTGGAATTCGTTGCTGGAAATTCGTTGCCAACTTCACACCGGTATATACCGAGTGTTAAGATAGTGACCATCGATATTCGCTTCGTTCCTTGGAAATATTAAAGTGGAGTATCTTCATAAAATGTACTTGTAGACCGAATAGACTCAGACTTCGGAAAAAAATCGATAGGGTGTGGCGGGGCAATTATAAGACATCCGACATTTCGGGTAAAAATAAGACTTCTACAAATAACGTCGATGGGATATTTTTTATTAATCATAATTCAGTTCAAAATGAAGTTTAAAATGTAAAGATTAAGTTATGTTTTTTTCACAATCTTTACTAATAGTGTTTCAGAATTATTTTACTAAATGTTTCTGATCCAAAAATTTGGCGCGAAAACTTTACTTCAGCGTTGACAAACTTTTAACACTGTTGCTCGATTGTACCCCGCGAACGCACGGCCTCCCGCCCCTCAACGCCGTATGGGATGTTCTTGCGAGGGTGATACGTCATTTTAGTTTATCTTTTGCTAGCGCACAGTGGATACGTATTTTTTTTGAGGGAAAAAACGAGACACGCGTTCGAGAAAATATAAGACAGCTTTCGTGTAAAAATAAGACAAGACCTTAGTGAGATGCCTCGAAATTACGGCCATACAACAAAAAATGCAAAGAAATATTATATAGGTAGCTAAAAAGGGACCTGAGGACAGGGATAACATAACAGTGTTATACTTAAAAAGAACAACAAAGATCTACTTCGCATATCCTGCTACAGATATAATATATTCGATCCACTAAAACGAAATTATCACGAAACTGCCAAATCCAAAGCAAAAAAAATAAACGAAGTGCTCTAATGTTTGATGTTGACCTAGAAAAGTATGATATTAATTAGTGTAAAAATGTCTCATATTTTGCCCTATTATGATTTTTTACAATCGTTTCTTTGTGGCTATCTATTCGTTTATTTGTTGTAACCTTTAATGTCAATAATAAATTAGTATAAGTTCTACTGTAATTTTGAACTAACTACTTGTTTGCCAAATAAAAACAATACAAAGACTTATAGAAGTTACGTAAAACATTATTGGTGATGTTGGTTTTTCAATCTTAAAATAAAAATTATAAGATTATTTTGACTGTAAAAGCTATTTTGTATTATTTTTATCCCTATCTGTCTTGAAATAACGCACGCAGTTGAATAACACGTAAACCGTAGGAATTGTATACTGTCTTATATTTGAACTACGCTGTTTTATATTTACCTCGTAGCGAAGGAAAAATATGAGACACATATTTTATGTAAAAAGTCTAGTATTTTGAAAGTTTTTCAGGAAATTGATAATAATACAGAGTAGATTGCACGCCAGTAGATAGTATTAACATATTCAGTTAGACGTTAACACTTTTTAGAAGCCTAAAATTACAAAAGTTGTTGTATTCGTCTTATAATTACCCCGCTTGACCCTATTTAATGAACGGGGCGAAATTAACAACGATTTCAGTACTGCGATGAAACTTTTCAGATGAAATTCAACGAACGGAGTAATGAACGGGAAACAACCGATTTCCAACTTCTTGACGCGCGAAACGGCCGGATGGATCTTTGTCGCGCGAAAGTTCGCAGAACTGCCGAAATAATAATTATTATTCCTTTTGTACCGCCTATTAAGGGGACCGCGTACCAGTCGAAATGCGCGCAATTAGGAGTCATTGGACAAATTCGCCCCCATAACTGTGGCCGACTTGCGAGTTTCACTTAATATCTTCGGCGCGGGGTTGACGGGTTATTTCGGGGGGGCGTCGGTGCCATTGCCTGTTAATTGAAGTTGGAGTTGAATCGGGGTTTGATTGCGGCAGTTACGAGACTAAGTTTGCGTATTCACCGAGGCCAAGATAATGGCGAAATAAAGTACTCGAGTCAATAGAATCGATGTTCCCGCTTAAAGTTTCGCAATGCGAAATTCGCTCGTACTGAATGGGCGCTGAATAACGCACGAGTGCGAAATTGAATCAATGCCGGCCATTGGAAATATCGAAAGTTGAAAACGTTCTAACACTAACAATTCGCGGAAGAATTACATCGTTACTTTCCTTGTACTTAAAATCAAGTAATATAATGAAAATATAATAATAATAATGATAATAGAGAGCCTTGAAAAAGCTCAATATGACCGGCATATCAATTGAGCCTGAGCTAGAAGGAACACCGATCACGCCGGTCGAACAAACAAGACTGGGTAGACAGATAAGAAAGGCACAACTGAAGACACTACTCGCAGATCATATGAGTAAAAATCTGCACTCCATATACTACAGAAATTTGGAAGAACAGGGCCTGTCGGAAGATTTATCCTTCGGCTGGGCTTAAGTCGGAAACGGAGGGATTTGTTATGGCTTGCCAAGATGGAGTGATAAATACAAGATGGTATAAAAAGAACATAATAAAAATGGAGACCTCAACAACTTGCAGAGCATGCATTCTTATGATGTTTATTTTATCTTATAGCTAATTTACGTGTTAATCAGGTAGGTTAAGAGTTGAAGAGTAGCTTTAAGCTAATCTCCGCCTGCCTGGGCAAATGCTGTGTATACACATTTGTGAAATAAAGTCATTTTATTATTATTCTCTTATGCACATCTTGTCTGCTTGCAGAGTCCATGCTCCATCAGGGTATATAGAAAGATATAATAGGGCGCTCCGAATTCTCTACTTCCATCTGAGAGCAGTTTATGGTATAGACAAAGAACCAGTGATACTACTAGGTATATGTTCCACTAGAAATTGAAGCGGTTGTTGAGAACGTTTGAGCTCGCATATACTGGAACTTATGCTTTTCCAATAACATAATAATACATTTATTCTCAACCGATTTACACCCAACTATAGAAAAAATAAAAGAAATAGAAATACAAATATATGCATAATATACTCTTATGCTGATATATAAGACAATTATAAGAATTCTATCTAAACAATAAGCGCCATAAACAAATAATATGAAATTCACAATCCCGTGTACACAACAGAAGCGCTGTTCTAAATGGCAGGTCAAAATCACTGATAGCCGATCAAAATATATATCACATTGATTACAACACCTATCATAAACATTACAGAAAAAATTGATAGGAGAACATGACATAATATTTAATCTGCTGTCATCAACATGAAAGGTCTCAGACCAGGCTTTGGTACGCGGATATTTATCTTTCTAAGAAAAAATGGCTGGTCAATTTTATCATGCAACATTTTGTACAGAAACGTTAGTGCGAAACACTCACTCACGTCTCAACTGCAACACCTCCAAGACTAATGGTGAGGACGGAGTGGTCGGAGCATCTCAAAGGATACTGCCCATAACATCTGAAATACATACATTTCTAACACTTTCTCTGAACAGCCTCCAAGTCTACCACAGAATTATTGTACAGTGGAGACCAGATTTCAGAGGCATATTCTAGTTTCCTACGAATAAAATAATAGTATAACGTTTTCATCGTGCAAAGGTTAACAACGTGGTTTCAACTTCTGTCAGAATAACCCAGCGTTCTAGAGGCAGATGCCGTGATCCGTCTTATGTGTTCTGAAAAGGACAGCTTATAGTCAAAATCAACCCCTAGATCCTTGAATTCAACGTATCTATCTAGAATCTGATCATTCAATGTATAACCGTGGTGAATCGGAGTCAATCTACGAGAAAACGATAGAACTCTACATTTACTGACATTAAGTTTTAGTCCGTTGATGGAACACCTCAAATTGACTGTATATAAAGATACTTTACGTTATCGATACCTGTATGTTCCCATCTTGACTGTAAAGTTCCCATTTCCTACAGGCAAGGTGTATGAACAGGTTGAGTCTGAAAGATAGCGTTTCAGTATGTTTCAACATATTATCATATACCGTCTGAAAGATTATCAGGTATACTGAGAGAATCCATTAATATACAGTAAGCACTGACGACGGTCTTAGACAGCTGTCTATTGTTTCAATCATTTTTTAGTACCTAACCATCTAGATCAGGGGTGACCAACTTGCAAAGCGCCAAGGGCCTCAACTAAAACCTCAAATATTATTGCGGGCCATATAGTAAAAAATTATTATTTTTCAACTCACAATATGAACGTAAGGTAAAATCATCATTAATGGTAGTATTATTTCGATTTAGTACCTAATTATTACATATTACATAAACTCTTTCCTTAGACAACAATTTGAAATAGTAATGTCCTTTTTCTTGCCTGGTCCATAGAGACATGTCAGTTTGAAGATGACATAACTCGAGGACAAGTAGTTGACCTTCAATGGTAGCTCCAACAGGATTTTTATATAGCAGTACACTGCTTTCGAGAGATTAAATTTCCCCAAATCTTGTATTGAATTCATCAATAATTTTTTTATTTTGTGAAGTGATTAAGGCCGTTATCTTTGAATTTCTCTGCTAGTGGCATACAAGTAAGTAAACATGAGACAAATTGCTGTTAAAATAAACGAAATAGTAGCACAAAATATGGAAAGAAAATCGAATACTTGAAGAAAGAATGACTAAGCAGTATCAAAAATAAATAACCTAGCGAGAGTGCTGAAGAAGAGGCATATAGTAATAAAAGAGCTGGTAGATATAGAAAAGGTAAATGAGAATGAAACAGAAAATATAAAGGAATCATCAATAAAAAATATGGCAGCTGAAATTGAACGAGAGGATGAAGATGAGTGACTCGGTGATTTCGAAAATAAAGGGATACCCTGCTGGAATCGGTCGAAGCCCAGCACATAGAATTGCGTGAAAGGTGGAGGAAGATGTGGTTTCATCACAGTGAATAGATTCAATTTGTCCAATTAGCAGACAGCTTCTGGCGAAAAGGTGTGATTGTTATTTAATTAGTAATATTGAGGCATCGCTTTGTGCTTAATTAGTTTTCTCCTTTATTCCTATTCAATCGATGCCGTTGCGGCCATGTAATGGATTCATTGAGACAAAAGGGCGAGCTGATGTATTCAGATGACTCTGTTGTGTGTAGAAAGGGTAGCATGGCGATTGAAGTCAATTTTGCAATTCTGTTTGATTTCAATATCATCGGTGCCTTTCTAAAGTTATATATATATATATATATATATATATATATATATATATATATATATATATATATATATATATATATACCGGATGTAAATAAGTGATGGGCCACCCCTATAACTTTTTAATGGATTCTTTGATTTTATTGAAATTTGGGTGGTTTATCTCAGACATAATTTTGAGTTTTTTCACATACCAAGTCAATATGGCTGACTTCCGGTTTCACAGAAAACGATATAAAAATTAAAAATTAAAAATTCAAGTGCATATTTTTACATATTTTAATTCTGAGGCTTCAAATACATACATTCCATCTGTCAAATTTTTTTTCATATTTCGTAAGTAAGAATAAGATTCTTAATAATTACTTCGTTATTTAGGAATTGAGAAAACTGATGTGTGAATCATTTTGAAGGAATTTGAAGGAGCTTTTTGATAGGGTGGCCCATGTATGTTTCTATTTAAAAACTGAGTTTTGGTTCGAAATAGAATTTAATCGTTAACAAACTTCACGAAAATGAATTTTTTGAAAAATTATTACTTTGGGCGATATTTTAAATCAATTATCTATGATTGACATTTGACAGATGGAATGTATGTATTTGAAGCCTCAGAATTAAAATATGTAAAAATATATAGGGTGTTCCATTTAAATTTTTAATTTTTATATCGTTTTCTGTGAAACCGGAAGTCAGCCATACTGATTTTGTATGTGAAAAAATTCAAAATTAAGTCTGAGATAAACTACCCAAATTTCAATAAAATCGAAGAATTAAAAAGTTATAGGGGTGGCCCATCACTCATTTACAACCGGTATATATATATATATATATATATATATATATATATATATATATATATATATATATATATATATATATATATATATATATAAAATGACAATAAAGTAAATAAAACTTGCGTATTTTGATTTTCACTATATTTTGTTAAACATAACAATTGTTTCGTCAAACACATAGCCTAGTCAACAAGTGCTTTTTCGTTCAACTTTTTTCAGCAGTCTTGGAAAAATAGGAGCAAGAGGTCATTCGATTCGGAATAGAATGTAGATATTTTTTGAAAAAAATAAAGTTCCACTCGCGTAAATTGTGGAAGTTATGAACAATTAACTGAAAGAAAAAAACCGGGGTTTGATTTTTGGGAAATATCTCAAAAACCAATTGATATTTTTGATATCTAAAAATAGATTCGAAAAGAGAAGGAAATTAACTAAAAGAAAGTTTCAACTTCCGGAACTGCAGAATCAATAATTATAATTTTCTCAGAGGGGTAAAACTAAGGCCGAAAACGGCTTATCTGGCTTGCTCGAAACACGCACATTTAGGACACTCCAACAATAAACATTATTTAACCATATTAAATACAAAAATTAAGAAATGAAAAAATTCAGCAACTGAATAGTTGTATGAACAATAATTTTTATAGCGATTTTTCATTTAGTTATACAATAGTTAATTAATAATTTTTTGCTGCTTGAACAAGAATATTGCAAGTGTGATAACTGTTGAACTGTGAATCTGAGATTTTTATTTTTTCTTGGAGCTAGTTTTGAAAGGCTTCTGAATATATCACAAAAAATTTGAAAAATGTAATTTTTCAGTGTTTTATTAATAATTTACGTAGTTGCAAAATAAAAAGAATTAATTAATCATAAATTTTTTTATTTAATTCCCCTATAAACAACGCATTTGTTCACAAGAGGTTAATACAATACAATAAGACACGAAAATTTGAGAAAATCATTTATATGCAGCTTGCGATTATAAAGAACGGTATTTTGAAATCAATAAAAATAAAAATTTTTAATTTTGCAACTACGTAAATTGTTAATAAAAAACAGAAAAATTGAAATTCATGAATTTTTTCAACGGGGATCTATTCTGAAGGTTTTCAAAAATAGCTCCAAGAGAGGAAAAGATTTCAGACCTATAGTTGAACAGTTATAACACTTTTCATGTTAATTAAAAAATTAATTAATAATTAACAATTGCATAACTAATTGGAAAATTGGGATAAAGATTTGTTGCCGCCGAATTATTGTTCATTCATCTATCCAGTAAGCGCCTCAATTTTTTCGTACGAAAATTTTTGTATTTAATATGGTTTAATAATGTTTATTGTTAAAGTGTCCAAAATGAGCATGACTTGCACAAGCCAGATCGTATTTTTATCCCTCTGAGAAAATTATAAACATTGATCCTACAGTTTCGGGAGTTGAGACTTTATTATAGAAAATTTTCTCCTCTTTTTGAATATTTTTTTAGATATGAAAAACCTCAATTGGTTTTTGAGTTATTTGCAGAAAACCAAACCCCTCTTTTTATCTTTCAGTAAATTGTTTATAACTTTTATAATTTTCGCGAGCGGAACTTTATTTTCTCCAAAAAATATCTACATTCTATTCCGAATCGAATGACACCTTGCTCATATTTTTCCGAGACTGTTGAAAAAAGTTGAACAAAAAAGCACTTGTTGGCTAGACTAACAGTGGCTTCTTCAAATGAGTAATTCAATCTAACTTTACAAATTGAATACCTTACAAATATAGAAATGGAAAATACAATATTAGGAAAAGTTCCAATAATTTATTGATTGATATGAATAATTCTCCTTTGTCAAATTTATACTAGTGTAATATCGAATCTTTGTACCTGTTATCCGGTGCACACGAATTGCGGTCGATTTTGCGAGAGTGACTGAATTGCGGTCAAAATTTTTGTGCCTACCTGAGGAGTCCTAATCTCCAACCGAACTGCGGTCAGAAACTTATTTAGGGGCAAGAGGGTAAATTGAAAGTAAAAGTTCTAATTTTTATAAAGATATATATAATATACAAAACATAGAAATTATACAATACTACAGACTACATATACATGCATATACATCATAAAACTACTTCACTAAACTTATAACTAACACATTTTACAAAATTATACCTACTAATATCTTTTTTATTGTACTGACCAATTTTGTTGTTAATGAACTCTTGTTTATCTAATACATTTTTTCGCACAAATCTCGCTTTATTATCAATAACAGAATTTATTTTAATATAAGTATCTGTTTGAATGCTTTTTAACGTTTCTATAAAAAGATTGATGTTGGGGTGCGGAGAGCTGCAGGTTCTGCTAAACTTTCGAATCTTCATCGATGTAAGTTTCCACTAAATAATCGACAAATTTGTCAATTCTATCGTCTCCAGTAGGTTTATCTGACATAAAATCTTCTACAAAACAATCTCCCACTTCCTCTGGTGAAAGGAAAGTTAATCCAAAGACGTGTTTTAGCCATTGTCCTCTTTCGGAATCTATGTTCTTATATTCTGAACTTAAACCAAGATTTTGTATTTTGCGCCACCTAATAATAATTCAAAACAATAATTGTTTCATAAGTATACATCATAATATGTAATAAAACTTACCAAGACTGAGCAAGATGAAAACGACAACCGGTTACTTTGGCTTCTGAAAATTTTTTTGAAAATATAGAGTTCAAAGTATACACTTTTGCACTACACGTTTTGTTGGTACAACACTACACCACTTCACCAGAAACTTTTGATTTTCGAAAATTAGCAAGGGATTTCCACGCTCGCTCAACATATGTTGTAATTCCATACTGTCTCTATAAATTTAAGAGACAAACTAAAATGTTTTGGTGATTACCTTAAATTTATACGTCACCCCTTCCCTTTGAGACAGATTATCATTTTACTTTTCTTTGAATTTTTGTCAACAACATCGTTAGGCCAATTTTTACCATATTTCTGGTTAACCGCCTAATACATGATATGTATAGAGATTTAAGATAAAAAGATTAACCATCCAAGCAATTCAGTCGTCGAAAACAACCACCTAAGTACCCTTCTACCTGATTCAAATTTTGACCGCAATTCGTGTGTCTCCAAACAACCACCTAAGTACCCTTCTACCTGCTTCAAATTTTGACCGCAATTCGTGTGTCCCCCTGTTATCCTTACCCACCTTTATACAATTATCTACCTGCCAATAGATGAATAGATTACGTTTAGGTTTCCCCATTCTCATTTGTATTTCCCATTTTAATATTCGTAAGATTATCCATTTGTAAAATTAGTTTGAGTTACTCATATGAAGAAGCCACCTTGTTTGGCGAAGCAATAATTGTTATGTTTAACAAAATATAGTGAAAATCTAAAACACACATATACACACTTTTGATTTTAAGATCATCAATAGACGTTGGCTTCTTGATTCCAGAGTGTCTAATATAGTTCGATAGCAACGGGTAAATATAATCCACTATACAAAAACTCAAACCTTGTGATATAACAAAAAATATCGTATTTATTCCAATTTCATGTATGTACTTCATGAATAGGTAAAAAACTTCTTTTTTAAGAAGTTTAGAGAGATAAGTCTATATATATATATATATATATATATATATATATATATATATATATATATATATATATATATATATATATATATATATATATATATATATGTATATATATATATATATATATATATATATATATATATATATATATATATATATATATATATATATATATATATATATATATATATATATATATATATATATATTCATTTCGGTATTGTGTTCGACTCATAATATTTCCAAAATGTTTATTCAATTTATATGGTAGGTATATAGTCAAGACTTCGCTCTTGTAATATCTTTATTTAAGAAGATTTGTATATGTTTCTTCAAAAATTCTTTCATAAAAATAAAAAGATTAAAGTTAACTCATTGCTTTTGTAGCCTACTCTAATACAAGACATATATTATTTTAAAAACTAGCTGAAGCTGTATAAGACGAATTTATTACTAAGCCTGAAAATATAAAGTATTTTCTATTCTTGAAAATCTGAATGTATCTTCATTGTATCATGCTGTTCATGCAACAGGTCTATTGAACTGAATAACGATATCTTGAACTCTCATATTCTGGGTTAGGAATTGCTGAAGAGTGTTCACTCCTTGTCGAGGAGTTCTGTCGAAAGGATATCCCATAGAACGACGATCTGGATACAGGCGGTCATTGAGGCCACAGTACGAATAAGAATCATTGCAAGTTCCAGTGGTATCTTGCTTGACCTGTAAAAAAATAGAACGTTTCCGTATTTCAGTTTCGCAAAGAACGATCATGTATTTTAGTATACTCACAACGTCGTTGCTGTAATTGGAAATCATTACAAATAGCTGACACTGATACCCTTCGGCTGTTCCTTTCGGTATGAGCATATGGTGCGGCCATCCGCAACCGCAGAAGTTGAATTGAGCAAGCTCGTCACCACCTGAAGGTCTGTCAGTATCCCAATCTCTGAAGGTTCTCTCGAACGGTATGGTAACAGAAGATTGAGTTGACGATTGGGTTATTGTGTTCTGTCCTGATTTCACTGTGAAATAATAATATTTTTCTCATAGCTAAAGGTAAAAGAACTTTTCAAATTAACAAAATCAAAACAATCCACATAGCTTGAGTTTCACTATTATATCAACTAGCCTTCGTATGTATGCTTCGAGTGAATAACCGATTCTCAAAAGTATTATGCTAGTCTTGAGAATAGCTCGAAACTAAATGGTAATTTAATAAATAGGTGGTTATTTTTAATTTGATTAATACATAAGTAAAAACATAAGATCAATATTATTAAACTGTGTGTAGTTTAATTAATTGAATTCGGTAACTTTAATTTACTCACACTTTACTGTAAACTTGTCTAGTTCAATAAACATATGCCGTTGATTCGTGAAAAGCCATGGATTTCCTCTCTCGTCGAATTTCGGCGCCAAGAAAATCCTGCAAGTTCCCATTCTTTCACCACTCTGATTGTTGACCATAATCTTATAGTTGAACGGTTGATGTTGCAAATGTGTGAATCTTACAAGTACTGGTCCTCTAGGTTGGAAATCCATTCCCCGTGAGAGATCAACTTCAGATTGTTGCCAGAATGTATTCAGTATGTTTGGCTGCGAATCTTGTGATTGAACCTCTATATTGGTCACCGTTACACCTTGATAAGTAAGCTGAATGGTGGGAAAAAGTTGATACGGTAATTCAAATTAGTCAAAAAGTATGAATATAAAATGATTACCTGTTCAATTGGGTATGAAGGAATTGTAGATTTGAATTCCTGGAATATGTCATTTATATGGGCATGCCAGCGATAGAAAACTGGGTCCCTCATGGCCGTCGTGGAGTCCCCAATCACGCCGAAACTTTCCTGTGAAAAATTGTTCATTTTATTTTCGAAAATCAATCAAGTGAATTATCTCACTAAATGCCTGTGATCTGGATCGTGGACGTAAGATAAGAAAACATGACCCATGTTGTGGTAGTCTCCGTAGAAATTCCTATCAGGCGACAAGATGCTAGCCTCTACTATATTGCCCAGTACATCAATACCCTCATTTTCGGTCAGATCGAATTCTTGGCGGTCTTCCTTCATATTGAGATTATTATTGGTTAGGTATGAAGTATTTGTTTTGAATTGAGACATGTGAAGAACTTACTCTCTGTATCTTTCCTCGATGAATGGCTGCGAATATTCTATCTCTCCATCTTTCCATATCGCTCACGTCTTGTTGAATCTGATCTACCGCTCTGTCCAAATCGCTGATCTTCTGATTCGCGACTCGGGCTGGATAGCTTCTGCTCGCGACCAAACTGTCGAGTTTGGGGAAATATGCCTCTTTGATTGGATCTCTGAGATTGGTCAGTCGTTCTACTCTTCTCAATTGATTACAGAGACGTTCGCAATTGTATCTATGGGAAATATGAGATAAGCATTTATTCCTCTTTTATAGGTAACCGATATAATTACCTGCACATTATTTGCTGATGCATGTAATAGAACAATTCGCCTCTTCTGTTCTTATTCACGATTTCTATAGGACCCTCAAAGGGGTAAACTAAGTGCCAATGCCAGTGGTGAAGATTAATACCAAGATCTTCTCTGAAGTAGGCTACGCGATGCTCTTCTTCGAGATCTGAAGCTGTGTAATCTTTTGGAATTTCAATAGGTACCTAGAGATTAGCAATATCAATTTAGATCTTAACAGTTTTATTGAACGTACCCTTTCTCCTTCTGGAACCAGATTGGCTTCTTCGCGGGCTCTTGCAAAAACTGCACTGTCAACATATTTGTCAGGAAATGAATGGATAATGGATGGAATATCTAAGTCCTTAGTATCCTTTCGATGTATGAGACACACGGACAGACAGTAGTTGAACATGTAGGGATTTACATTGTCTCTGGCATAACAACATACTGCTAGCAAATCGTCGATATCGCTGACACCTGTTGATGAAGTTAAATTATTGACAAATTACATGAAATTAAATTTAGTTGATATTCACTAATAGATCAATGACTCTACACATGTTTTGTATTGTGAGTATATTCTCAAGTTGATTGCGATACCGAATGTAAACATGTTTAGCGCCTACTCAATTATGAGGGCATCCAATTCAGAACATTACGTCAAATCTTCCTGATCATTGCAGATGTGTGATTTTTTTTTGGGAGTGCGTTCGCAATCTTCATTAAATTCACTGTTGTTTTGGT